>NADL03000044.1:0-565783 GCA_002205965.3 Kappaphycus alvarezii | reverse complement strand
TATTGGAAATGAGCTACTACCATATCCTTACGTGAACCCTATACTCTCCCTGATGAATGGATAGAACTCCCACAAAACAACAAGAGCAGTGAACGAGCCGGGACGTTCGTCTTGAGCGGAGGGCGTGAATGTGCGCAAATTCGCACACGAAAAAATTTAGATGAGGACCATAATTGTATACAGTATTGGAACTGGGAAGATATTTTTACAGTTTTTGAATTTGCAAGATATTTTTAATTTGGGTGAGTGTGGCAAATTCATCGGTTGATTTTTTATTTTAGGACACGCTGTCATAGTGGATGTCAGTACAGTTCTAGGTTGTGGGTGATACTACGAGTGACTCTGAAAGGTCTATATAATGGCCACATCAATTCCCACCCCTGGCCGATGGGTGGCTGGCATGGGTATGGCACCTAGATATTTACCTTGAGGAAATATCTTCTAATGGTCTCTCTGGTTCACACGATTCCCGTGAATGCGTTTTATGGTATTTAGTATGTTTGATTGAGACTTTAGGATTAGCCGAAAGGTCTATATAAGCTGAGTAAAGTGCTTCCTCCTTGAGAGGTCAAGCAAGTTGGCAGACAACTTCAGGTCAAGCTCCGAGTAGTAGGAAGTTGAGAGTCAACTTCAGACCCTAGAAAACTTTTTCCTAAGCTGGTCGCAGAGCATCAGTGGTAGACCCTGCCCCTTTTATACTTGCTTGTAGCCCTCTCAACTCTCTCCCATATACACTCCTTTTTATTTGTTCAACTATACCACGGTAGCACTTTTGTCGCTCGCAACACCTCCGTCTTGGGGTAGTTGGTTCTAAGTATCTCTTCTCCCGACGATTTACCCCTATCATTTGGTACTCTTGTGGAGGGGGTTGCACCCGAGGTATTCGAGTTGAGCAGTCTTAGGGAACCATTCGAGGGGATTTCTTTTCTGTAATCATGGATCTCAACGCTGCTCGTATAACGTTCACAGGGGGCAAGAATGAAGACGTTGAGGAGTTTCTCTATACATATGTCAACGTTGTGATGCGTGAGAAGAGCGATGAAGAGAAGGCCGAAAGTATCTTCGCCTATCTTCATGGTGACGCAAAGCACAAATATAAGGCCAAGTTTATCAACGGGTGGTCTCTTAACGGGAATGGGCGTAACTTCGGTGAGGTATGTGAGTGGCTTGTGAAAGAATATGCTAAGCAGGTAGAACCAGATGAGATGATTCGTACCGCCATAGAGGCCCGGCTCAACTTCGACGATTTGTTAAGCTCATTGGTATACTTGTGTGATCTCTATGAAAAGGCTGGGTTCAACGCCCAAGCCAAGTACGGAATGCTGCGTAAGGCGGCGATGGGGGATAAGCGGCTCTCCGATTTCCTCCTCATCAAGGGCCCTCACACTTTTAATGAACTGAAGGGTACCATAGTAGAATTTGTCAAAAATTCGGAGACGTTTCAGTCACTAAGTGAAATACCGAGGGAAACCCGTACATCTATGCCGATCGTGCATCCTGAAAAGAATTATCAAAGGCCAGCTACTAGCGCAGCAGCATTGGAATCAGTCAGGAGCGATGTCAAAAACTTGGAAGAAAGGTTGGAAACCCGATTCGATAATCGACTTGACATGATAACCTCGCAGTTGGAAAGCCTTACTCTTACCATTAAGAAGAACCAGTCTGGGGCCCCCAAGGCCGCAGAAGTCTGTTCCTACTGTCACAAGCCTGGACACTTTGCAAATAGGTGTCCTGATAATCCACATAGAAACACTCGTTGTGGAAAGTGCGGTCGTTACGGGCATCATGAAAGTAACTGCTGGTCTAAAGACAACAGAAGAGCAAATTTATCGGACGCGAGGAGTGAGTCAGGACCAGAGATGAAAATCTTACAAAACAGGAAGGATCAAAGGTTGGCGGATGCCGGTAATGTATCCATCGCTGAAGAAATCAGTCAAGTTAATGTGACAAAAAGGGATGGGGAAGGGAACGTTTTGTCGAAAAAACCTAGGCTAGATTATGGAATGCTGGAGCATATCCCAGCACCTGTACCTCCTCGAACCAAGAGGCTTGATCAAGTTGTTCCAGGGGTGGGAAACACTTCGGCCAAGAAGACGAGAAAGAGTAAGAAATTTAAGAGTATCCCGAAGGACGTACTAGAATATGTGAAGAAGTACAATTTGGTGGCTGAGCTTGCATCGGCCCCAACTGGGATAACGTTTGGTCAACTTTTGAGGGGCGACGCAGAGGATGCGAGAAAAGAACTCAAAAAAATTATCAGGTCTAATAAGTCCGCTAAGGGTAAGAAACTGTTTCTTCAATCGGCCTCGACAGCACCAAGACGTCTTAAACTAGTACCAGTCAAAGTATTGGGAATGAAACCCAAGCTCTTTTCGATTCGGGCGCTGTTCCAAACCTTATCTCAGAAACTTTGGTGACAGATTTAGGTCTCGAAATTATTCCAACTACTCGAAGAATAACTGTGGCGGATGGAACCGTCTCAAAATGCATGGGCACTGTTAACAAGGTTTCCGTGTTCTTTGGGGACTCTAAAGTTGATGTAGACTTTCTCATGCCGGAGCTCCCTTTCGATGCAATCATTGGCTGTCCTACCATGGAAAGACTAGGGACCTGCATTGACTTGGGCAACCAAATCGTTTCAGTTAATGTTGACGGCAGAAACGTGAAGATGCCCCTGGATTTCGACAAAAGCACACATCCGGAAGATCTAAGAGAGACGGACAGTGAAGATTTCACTTCTAGCTATGACAGCGAAGATTCCGAACCAACTAACACTTTCGGAAGTGAGAAAGGGTACGCTCGGGGGACAATGAACATGACATGGGACGATTATGATTCTGGGTTTGAAACAGATGAAGAATGGAATTCTAGGGTAGGTTTGACACCTGAATGTGTTTCTTTTTGCGATAATATCGAATCAAAGGACGGAATTCGGGCATGAAAGAAGATTACAATTGCACGGAAAACAAGAATATATCGAATTCCATATCTGAAGATGTGAGCACGCCGGAAGAGGTCCTTCAAAATTTGGAGGGTGAGGATCAAGAAAAGGACCAGCGCCAAATTGGAGAAATTCAAGAAAAAGTACAGCACCTTCCAGCCCCCGCCTCAATGATAATATCCGACATGTTAACATCTTCCGAAGTAATTGCATGGAGCGTTCAGATTTAAGACAAGCAAGTGTACCGGTCACTCACTCATTTGAACTTACCGATACTAAAATTTACCACAGGCCTAGACGTCAACCGCCAAAATATGACCAATTTATCTCAGAGAATGTTACAAGTATGCTGGAAAATGATATCATTCGGCCAGTTTCATCCCCATGGTCATTTCCAGTTGTGGTCGCACCAAAGAAGGATGGAAAGCTGCGTTTTTGCGTCGATTACCGACAACTGAACCAGAGAATGATACCCGATCGATTTCCGATTCCGAAATGGAGGAAATCCTCGAGGACTTGAAGGACGGGAGATACTTCACCTCAATTGATCTTTACACTGGTTATTGGCAGATTCCATTGGATGAAAAATGCAAGGAAAAAAACAACTTTTACCAGCAAAGCCGGTACATTCAGGTTCGAAGTGATGCCTTTTGGTCTCATGAATGCCCCAGCTACATTCCAAAGAATGATGAACGAGGTTTTGAAAGGACTTCCATTTGCAAGAGTTTATATCGATGATGTAGTGATATTCTCAAAAACCTTGGATCAGCACATATCGCATGTCAAGACTGTGGTGGAGAAAATAGCTGCGTACAGCCTGAAAATTAAGTTAAGCAAATGCTTCTTTGCGAAAACGTCTATCCAATTACTCGGTCATATCGTCGATCAAGAGGGAATTAAAGTGGATCCAGAGAAAACGAAAAAAATCAAGTTGGCACCAAGGCCCGCTTCAAAGACGGAGGTTCGAAGCTTCTTAGGACTGGCCTCATATTACAGGAGATTTATCAAAGATTTCGCCAAGACTGCAGCACCGTTACATGCCAGCACAACAAAGAACGGAAAATTTTTATGGAACAAGGAAATGCAAACCGCATTTGAAGAGCTTAAAGATAAGCTATGTGTCCCCCCAGTGCTCATGTATCCAGATTTCAAGAGACCATTTGTTGTGGAGACAGATGCCTCAGAACGGTCTTTGGGTGCCGTTTTGTCCCAAAAAGATGAAAACGGAAGACTACACCCGGTTCAATTCGCAAGTCGCACTCTGAATGATGCGGAAAGGAGATACTCAGTCTGCGAAAAAGAAGCGCTCGCTGTTGTCTTCGCACTGAAAAAGTTTCGCGTATACCTTTTATCACTCGAGAAATTTGTCTTGATAACTGATCACCAGGCACTTAAGACAGCATTCCAAAAGAAAGATGTACATCACCGCTTGGCCCGATGGCTCGACATTTTCGCAGAATATCGGTTTGAAATTGTGTATAGGCCCGGACGCAATAATCAGCCTGCCGACTACCTATCCCGCTTGAGGGATCCACTGATTCCAAATGAAAAAGCTTCCGAGAACATCGTCGGAGTTGCCGAGGTGCAAGTGCCGAACAATAACGAGTACGAAGCTAATATTGACGGACTAATTAAATTCCTGGATGGACTAGAAATGAGAAAGGTTGATATTGAACACAGAAATTGGGTACGCAGGAATCAAAAGGCTTTTACACTATGGAATGGGAAACTCTTCCGACACACGAAAGCCGGTCCTCGACTAGTGGCCCCTTTGAAAGAAAGAATGAAGATCTTGAGGACTTTTCATGATGAGTTAGGGCATTGGGATCTCGAAACAACCAAGAAATTCGTTACTGAGAGATTCTGGTGGCCCAGTATCCATAAGGACGTCTATAACTTCGTGAAAAGCTGCGACAACTGTCAAAAATTCACGCCAATACGAAAGTATAAGACAACTCTAGGCTTTCCAGTTTCCGGTCTCTTTGAAACCTTTTCAATTGACTTTGCCGGCCCATTCAAGGAAACCTCTTCCGGAAACAAATATCTCCTTATAGGGGTGGAACATCTTACTGGATGGCCAATAGCAGTTGCAGTTGAGGAGGCCAATGCTGAAGTGGTCCTGAGATTCATCGAAAAAGAAATAATTGAACCGTTTGGTCTTCCAAAAAGGATCATCTCGGATAACGCACTTTGTTTTACTGCAACTTCACTGCTTCGTTTCTTGGAAGAAAAAGGTATTCAGCTAAAGACAGTTCTCGCATATGCTCCTATGTCAAACGGGAAAGCGGAGAGGATGGTTGGAACCATCAAACGATCAATATCGAAAACTATGTCCGAGAATGAAATCCAGTGGGAAGATGCCTTACCAAAAGTGTTATACGGCTATCGGCGAAGAAGAGGAAGAAGTGGACGGTCACCGTTTGAGCTAATGTACGGAAGAGCTCCTAGAATGTTACAGAGAGATATGGAAACAAATGTTATCGATGAAGAGAGTAGAGAGGTCGAACTATTGGCCACCGAAAGCTGGAGATCACACCGCGCGCTAACACAGACAAGAAATAAGGATGAAGAGCCTCCAGTCCAAACTTTCTCAGTCGGCTCTAAAGTACTTGTAGCACACGGAAAAGCAATGCAACAGGCTGTGAAGTGGCCGGCTTTCCAAACAAAGTACTCGAACCCTTGCATCGTCACGGAGGAAAGACACCCGCATTATAAGCTCTGTTCAAGCTCAGGGAAGAGATCAAGGAGGGCAATCCATGCACGTCGTCTGGTCCCTTACCATCAGAGGCCTGAAGAATTCCTTCTCACACAGGACTATGCGCAACCACGAGGCATACTCATCTTTAACTATAGAATGATTCCTATGGGAGGAAAAAGGGCCTGGGAATGGATCATCTCGATTACGCGTGACTACTACGAACTCCACGTAATCATCCATTTCTACATTAATATATGCCTATGTTTTCGTACGTTGAACGGACCATTGCTACCTCAAGAAGATTTCCGACTATTGATCAGAGTTCTATTCTCATTCCAAAACGGAAGGTTCACGGAAGCAGGTCCAGAGTTTGTGGAAGTCATATATCATTACTCTATAGGGAGGTATGGAATGGTAGCTATCGGAGACTTGTCGCAAACATATCTGAACATTATCCGTCCAGTTTACGTATTTCTCAAGAACAACCAAGATGTGCGACTGAGAGGTTACAGCTTGCCCCCTGATATGGAATATCGACTGGTCCCATATCCTCTATGGGAACCTTACGTTGCTCCGCTCAGAAATACAACCTCAGCCGAAGACCAGGATCCTCCCGAGGCCGTGATGATGATACGAGCTGGACCATCAAGTGATCGGGGCGGATCATCGAAGAGGGCAAGGCGTCGGGAGCAGCGAGGAAGATCGCCAAGAAGATCGCCTCAAACACCGCCTAGTCTCCCAGGGGGAAACTATGCATCCTTAATTATTGGACGACTACCAATTAGACGTTGGCTTCGCGAAATGACAGAGGACCCTCGAGAAGCAGAAGTAATTTCCTTTTTTGCCATTAGTATTTGCATGTGCTTCCAGACCATTCACGGGGCGCACCTTACTCGTGAGGACTCAGTCCTTATGTTGCGAGTTTTTTTCTCCTTCAGATACCCGTTTCTGGACCCGTTGCCAGAAAAGTTTGCATACTACGTTTACTACCTCACATTTGGAAGGTTTGGAGAAGTGAAACGGGAGGAGCTCATTAGAGAACACTATGAAACCATACGCCGAATCTACGAAACTCTTGACCAAGGAGATGAGCCGGTCATCGCACGGTACACACTCTCTCATCATATTGGAAATGAGCTACTACCATATCCTTATAGTGAACCCTATACTCTCCCTGATGAATGGATAGAACTCCCACAAGAACAACAAGAGCAGTGACGAGCCGGGACGTTCGTCTTGAGCGGGAGGGCGTGATGTGCGCAAATTCGCACACGAAAAAATTTAGATGAGGACCATAATTGTATACAGTATTGGAACTGGGAAGATATTTTTACAGTTTTTGAATTTGCAAGATATTTTTAATTTGGGTGAGTGTGGCAAATTCATCGGTTGATTTTTTATTTTAGGACACGCTGTCATAGTGGATGTCAGTACAGTTCTAGGTTGTGGGTGATACTACGAGTGACTCTGAAAGGTCTATATAATGGCCACATCAATTCCCACCCCTGGCCGATGGGTGGCTGGCATGGGTATGGCACCTAGATATTTACCTTGAGGAAATATCTTCTAATGGTCTCTCTGGTTCACACGATTCCCGTGAATGCGTTTTATGGTATTTAGTATGTTTGATTGAGACTTTAGGATTAGCCGAAAGGTCTATATAAGCTGAGTAAAGTGCTTCCTCCTTGAGAGGTCAAGCAAGTTGGCAGACAACTTCAGGTCAAGCTCCGAGTAGTAGGAAGTTGAGAGTCAACTTCAGACCCTAGAAAACTTTTTCCTAAGCTGGTCGCAGAGCATCAGTGGTAGACCCTGCCCCTTTTATACTTGCTTGTAGCCCTCTCAACTCTCTCCCATATACACTCCTTTTTATTTGTTCAACTATACCACGGTAGCACTTTTGTCGCTCGCAACACCTCCGTCTTGGGGTAGTTGGTTCTAAGTATCTCTTCTCCCGACGATTTACCCCTAATCAGTATCCATTTCAATCATGCAAAATCCCTCGACAAAGGATGAAAACTCTTTACTTTCATTTCTTCTGTACGGAGATCAAAAATCGGTTAAAACCCCGACCCGCCGTTTCCAACAAGAAAAAACTAAGCAGTTCGCTGTATTGGGACGCAGAAACACTTGCATGAGTACTTCAACAAGATACCGCCGAAAGGCAAGTAACCGTCCACAAAATGCTCCGGCCGATGCAATGGGATTTTCCAGTCTCTTTACTAATTTTCGGAACGTGAACAACACAGCAAAAAACCGCCGTTCTTTCCAAACAACAAAAATCCCAGCATTTCCCTCTACTTCTCGCAAAAGAATACAGTACACCAAACAAATTTCCCAGGGGACACGGATTTAAATTTCTTAACGCTGCTGTTCACTTTACGGAATATACTTGGGCATAGCCGCCCACATCTTTCAAATATTAAAAAACCCAAGCTTTTCCCCCTTTACACGAGAACTTCCAGTCGAAATTATAGTTTTAAAGGTCTCTGAACTCTACTCAAACCTGGTCATCACCCACAAAGTGCTATCCTACTAACATCTTCTTGAACCTGAAGCCACGATCCTTAAACGTCAACTCCATCTCATTTACAACCTTTGTCACCATGCCGTTGCAACACTTTCCTGGCGGTCTCAACGTAATGGCCCCATCACCAATGCTGCCATCACCACCTTCACTCTGGACAAGTAGACGAATGGATTGCACTGCCATGGCCTACAGGCCAAATTATACCCCGTATGGCCTCAACGTCTACATCAAAATGAGCAACGCGCCACGTTTCTTTCTCGGTTTCCCCTGTTTTACGTATAATAGCTTGGTTATCCGTCTGCCAGGTCAAGCTATTTATCTATGGATTCTGAACATGGGCTCACCGCAAACTTTATCAAGTATTGCCCGCGCCGGAACTCCGCGGAATCTGACTATCGCCGCAGAGTAAAGGAAGATATGGACGATTTGACAAGGTCAGTTAACAGTCCGGATTGCCGTGTAGAAATAAATCACGACCATACAGGATCATGGCCCGGGCAGCGGTTCCAGGTCGATGCGGTGGTAGGTAAGGCTAGTGAGGATAACATCTTGACTGTCGATTTGTCTATGGTCATTTGGCGTCAAGAAGCGGTTCAATTCGGTGCTCAAGCAGGGCGTATCGAGTACGTCGTTACACAAGGGCGCGCAGGTGGGATGGAAAACAGTACTATGGCTGCGGAGTCCGGAAGTGATGCGTGGACGTCGAGGAGGTCGTTGCCACCTGTACCATCGGACCGCTCATATCTAATTACGAAGGGCCAGTCGTATTGGATGGATTAGTCACAACTTACACTATAAGCACGTTCCCAGAGATTGAGAGGGTCTCTTAATTTTGAATTGTCTGCAGTTTGCTGACTGCTGTGATCATATGATTAGCGAGACATGTCCATTGATTCACTTGTAACACGGATAGTTGAAGAAGTAAAGGATTTATTTTGGCTCAAATATTTCGTGGCTACAGCGAGCTGCGTCTTTCAGTTGAATGGCCAACTCAAGAATCACGCGGCCATCGTAACTGTAACTGTCGGGTGGCGTCATGTTTTCATTTTAAAGCTGTCCTAGGTTTCAGCCCTCTGGAGACTCGCGGTAAACACATCCCTTATTTTCTCTATCGCAAAAGAAGAACAATCAGAGATTGGATTTCGAGAGTGAGCCAGAAATAAACTCCTGAGAGAGAAACAGCAAGTTAAATTGTGCTTATCGAAAAGACAGTACCTTATGGATTTGATAGCCGTTACATCAAATCCAGCAAACCTTCCGGGTGGCCTCTCTTCAGTCTTCTATTGCGGAACAACCGATCAGCTGCCTGATAGATTACTCGGGCAAATGAATTGGTAAAGTACGAAGTTTATATACTGCGAAAGCTTAAATGGCTGAGGGCCAGGGGAGTTTTTAAGTTAGGTGTTGTGTAGAGCAAATAACACCGACCATGCAGCTCGAAAACTGGGGGTTAATGGGGCCGGTTTTCCTCGAGCGATGCAAACGTATGGTGTCCTCTGAACTTGTATTCAAACCATTTGGCAGGTTATGCTGTAGAAAAAATGTAAAAACACATCTAGACACGAGTGATGAATGAAATAAGCGAAACACAACCCAGCAGTTTTCCAGTCTTCAGAAAGCTAAAACTCCCGTTCCAATCGATTGAGAACATGAAACCAAAAATTTAGGTCGGCCTTACCTCTGTCAAAATCATCTCCACAGCCACCTTCCCCGCTTCTAGCTTCCAAACAGACCAGCTGTGTGACTGATGCCTGCCGTCCGCAGTGAACCACTTGGCAACCTACGAGGAGGCCAAATCACCATTCACCCATGACCAATTCCGCAGTCAAAAGTAGTTCCCTACAGCGACTTATGCTTCAGCAACCCACCCTTGTGAAAGAAACTGACGGATGCAATTCACGACGCAGTTCAAGAACGAACATCCCCTGGAGACAGCAGGGGACAAGCTTCCGCCAGGTTGAAATTCTCAGGTCGGACTTGGCAAAGACCGCTCGTCACCCTGTCATGGAAAACCATGGGATAGATCGGATATATCTTCCAATAGTAAAACACCCAAACCTTTCCCACTGTCATGGAGCCCCGTCTCGATGGCCAACATCGCAGGAGGCCAGATATCTGGGCTACAGGGAGTACCGGAGGGACAGACGTCCTCGACGCTACTGTAAATTCGCGAATACACTTGCTCCCTCAAAATAAACGGCACGATGTTTCCACCCCTTGACATCTCTGAACGCTTCGGGATCATTGAAGTTCAGAAGGTTTGAAGAGTTTACCACCACGCAAGCGAGGTCTTGACTGATCTCACTGCCAATATTCACCGTTGGAGGGTGGAACTCCGACGCATTCGCGGTTCTGGCAGACGTAGTCTAACACTTCGCCGTGCGAGGTATTGAAATCTTTGGAAGGGTGTGACATCTCCTCCTACAAAGACAAGATGCCGCGATAGTTCCGCCCAACGCGACATTTCTTACGGCTGGTCTTTCACCAGCCTTTTGAGATAGTCTCACCTGCCCCGTCTCCTACTCGGAGCCTCCAATAAGAAGACTTGCCTCCCTGGTCTCTGGAAACAGCATTCTCACATTCTAATTGTTGCACAGTGTGAACCGAAGAGGATGACTATTGTCCTCTTTTATTTTACTCCCAGAGCTATTCCAAGGTTTAAGTACTCTTTCAGGAGAAGACTCCTGCCAAATATTTGTATGGCAGAACTCTCCCTGGCTCACCTAGGAGAAATAATCAAGTATATTTTCATAATTACATATACACGTAATGCGTGTGGAAATCTTTTATGGGAAACGAAAGTCCCTAAGCAAGGATTAGGAGGAAGACCAATAATAACTACTCAGGCACGCGGCGGCTGTTGACCTGGAGGGCCTGCATCCCATGACGGCAGAACGAAAAGAGGATATCTATATCCTGAAGCTCCGTATCGGGTGCTGAATTCCGTGGGCTTGAAGCGAAAGAAGCGAGAAGGCGAAAAATTTTGTTCCCCTTTCCCTAAAGCTCCATAGGAATCAACACCTACTGGGAGGAGAAAAATCTCGTGAACGTTGCTGTGTGGACCGTAACGTCGGAACTTCGCTTGCTCAGCAAGATTTGCAGCGGTGCCGGCGGAACATGCGCTTTAGGAGATGCAATTGACGGTGTCGGGATGGGCTGCAGTGACATTCAGGGCAATGTCACGAGAGTCGAGCCCATAGGCACCCAGAATGTACAGGTCCATGCGTAGAGATGGAGAGGAGTTTGGATCATTAGGGGAAGAGTGTTTTTGACGAGCGCGGAGATACACAATTCCCTGCAGTACCGGTAGATGGCATCCCGGAGTAAATTGTGCATGAGTGTTTGTCCATCGTCATACTTATAGGTCAGAGTGAGTTTGGCGAGAGGGTCCAGGAGAGGGGTAACATCAGAGGGACGCCGGGCGCAATCGGGGCAACATCACCGTCCAGAGAACAGCGGGAAGCCACGGCGCAAGGCAACGACAACTTTCCGAGCATGGAAGAATAAAAACGTGCCCCGATGGTGGTAAGGAAGTGCGGAATTACGGAACAAGAAGATTTAGTAGACAATGCGTATCTTTCCGCCAACCAACGCCTTGTTTTTGTTAGTATATCGACATGACAGGAGTGTGAGATGAAAAGGTCTCGTTGATGTAGAGCGGAGACGGTTCAAAGACATTGGAGGGCTCTGAGGAGATATTGGGCATCTGATTTGGTGCTGCCGGAGCTGAGCTATCTGAAACTAGGAAGACTGTGTTTCTGTTGACCCTGTCAGGCGCGCGTGAGACAGGAATCAGAAAAGCTTTCGTCATCGTCATTTTCTGACCTTTCATTTAGTGTAGTACCTTCCCTCGTACAACTTTACAATTGTTTACACTCAGGAATGGTCCCCTCTGAATGTTTACCAAGTGTAGTGGACCAAATAGTTTTCTCAGTCAAAGCCTTTTAAATAATTACCGTGTCCTGCCTGTGTGTTGTTCGCCATTATGCAGCTATCAACCCTGTTACCTTTATTACCGTTTACATTTTTGTGCTTCCAAAGTCTACATCCCACTTTAAGACACGTCAAGCATCGGATCTCCATCAAGTCTCTCTGACGCGCTAAAATTGGGACTACGATTGGGGTTACTTATCTCCATTGCTATAGGGCCTGAGCCATTTCGATTGTTCAAAAATGAACCTCTAGCAGTGAAGAATTCAAATCCGTAAAATGCTCCATCAAAGTTGAGACCGACAGTAGTAGCCTCGGGCTTGGATAGATTCTCTTTTTGGATCACCAGCAGATTGTATGGCTTGAGATCTTCACAGAACCGCGCCAGTTTTTCCGACTCGCTTATACGGGGAATACTAATTAAAACTTTTCTGAACTCCAAGCCAACAGCCAAGTAGTACCTGTTCTGAGCACTTGCCCCTTAGTTCAAGTTCAGTCCAAGCGACCCTTTAAAGCGTTACCTGAATTTGTGACCCAGTCGATGCACCTTGCTAACAGCCAATAAGTGCAATAGTATTGTAGAGGAATACTGACATTGGACCCTGAAATGGGGACTTGTTCAGAGCAAGGCTTTACTGAGGCTACATAGTTAAGCCAAACTGTGCAGTCTAATTATTCTGCACAAGATCACGCAGCTTCTTGAGGCCTGCACGCTACTTGTAAAGAATGACCTAGAAAAAACAAACTTTGCTGCACCGTCACGTTCCCAAGTAACAAGATCTCCAATTAGTAACATGACAAAAAAAATGCACGTGTACAAAACCTGGAGGTAGAGCAAGATGAAAGCGAAACAACAGCGGGGGCGGCAAAAGCGATAATTATAATGAAACAGAGAGGGAGGTATCCAGTGCGATGTTAAAGGAGTAGTGGAGACGATGGCAGTGGGTTTCAGAAAATTGAAAGCAAAGGGTCAGTGGAGTGTCCCTGGAATCCCATAAGACTACAGATGAGCTCCCTTTTCACTGACAGTACTGTGGCGTACTCTAGAACTTTCATGCTTGTTTCAGCTCGGTAGTAGTTACTGGAAAGTAGATATTTAATTATAAAATAGTACTATGTAGAAAATAACTACGAAAATAAAACCACGCCAGTAAAAACATTGAAGTAAAATTAAACAGCTATCCAGCTACTCTGAGCTTTTTAAAACTCATCCAAGGCGATGTGGTTTTCTTGTAAACCACTGTGTAATAGAGAATTGGAATAACAAAAACGAACAAGTCTCTATTTCACAGCGGTGTTACGGAGGCCACTGTTATATTCTGATGGCAATACTGATGGTTATTTTTCCTAATAAATTCATTAAGAGAGGGGACTGTGCCAAGAAATCTTGCGCAGAGTGTCTGGTTTATCACATGTTTATTTCCGTTGAGTAACAAAAAACTACCATAAATTATCAAATAGTAGATCTGATTACCAGGGTTAATTTCTTCTCCCCTGTCAATGCAATGAAACTGCATGGTGCCTCGGAAATAATCTGCGACCAGATATTGCTGGATTTCTAAAGTAACTGCCGAATGAAATGCGATCAACCCAACAGTTTCCTGGTATTGCCGCGTATCAGGACTACGCTCGGTTTTCACTTACATATTGTTATCGAAGTGTTAATGATTTGGTCTACGAGTCAACTGTGTTTCCGATGAGTCCCAATTTTTTTGAAAGTCAAATTAGATGTGAAACAGATATGTTTTGAACCTACTGTACTGTAGATGAGTAATCGTGATGTCGGAACCAATTCACAGGAAAATCTTTTTTTGGTTTCGCTAAATAAGTCGCTTGAAATTTGGAATCTTGAGATGGAAAGAGCATTAGATTATGGTGCCATTCTCAGTCAATTACCATTCAGTGACATAATTTATTGTTAATTAAATAAACGGATGTCTTCTTTGATAAGATTTCAATGAAATAGGTAGTTTGGTGGACCGAAAAAGGGGACGAAATTTTTTTGCGTTAATTTAATGCATGGAAGATATGGCCGAGGACCGAAAAAGTGATTGCTTTACAGTTTTTCGAAGCAGATTTCGGAAATACTTCTAAAGGAATTCAATCTTTCATAAATTCAGGAGCTGGTTCATGGTATCCATTTCAATCATGCAAAATCCCTCGACAAAGGATGAAAACTCTTTACTTTCATTTCTTCTGTACGGAGATCAAAAATCGGTTAAAACCCCGACCCGCCGTTTCCAACAAGAAAAAACTAAGCAGTTCGCTGTATTGGGACGCAGAAACACTTGCATGAGTACTTCAACAAGATACCGCCGAAAGGCAAGTAACCGTCCACAAAATGCTCCGGCCGATGCAATGGGATTTTCCAGTCTCTTTACTAATTTTCGGAACGTGAACAACACAGCAAAAAACCGCCGTTCTTCCAAACAAAAATCCCAGCATTTCCCTCTACTTCTCGCAAAAGAATACAGTACACCAAACAAATTTCCCAGGGGACACGGATTTAAATTTCTTAACGCTGCTGTTCACTTTACGGAATATACTTGGGCATAGCCGCCCACATCTTTCAAATATTAAAAAACCCAAGCTTTTCCCCCTTTACACGAGAACTTCCAGTCGAAATTATAGTTTTAAAGGTCTCTGAACTCTACTCAAACCTGGTCATCACCCACAAAGTGCTATCCTACTAACATCTTCTTGAACCTGAAGCCACGATCCTTAAACGTCAACTCCATCTCATTTACAACCTTTGTCACCATGCCGTTGCAACACTTTCCTGGCGGTCTCAACGTAATGGCCCCATCACCAATGCTGCCATCACCACCTTCACTCTGGACAAGTAGACGAATGGATTGCACTGCCATGGCCTACAGGCCAAATTATACCCCGTATGGCCTCAACGTCTACATCAAAATGAGCAACGCGCCACGTTTCTTTCTCGGTTTCCCCTGTTTTACGTATAATAGCTTGGTTATCCGTCTGCCAGGTCAAGCTATTTATCTATGGATTCTGAACATGGGGCTCACCGCAAACTTTATCAAGTATTGCCCGCGCCGGAACTCCGCGGAATCTGACTATCGCCGCAGAGTAAAGGAAGATATGGACGATTTGACAAGGTCAGTTAACAGTCCGGATTGCCGTGTAGAAATAAATCACGACCATACAGGATCATGGCCCGGGCAGCGGTTCCAGGTCGATGCGGTGGTAGGTAAGGCTAGTGAGGATAACATCTTGACTGTCGATTTGTCTATGGTCATTTGGCGTCAAGAAGCGGTTCAATTCGGTGCGCAAGCAGGGCGTATCGAGTACGTCGTTACACAAGGGCGCGCAGGTGGGATGGAAAACAGTACTATGGCTGCGGAGTCCGGAAGTGATGCGTGGACGTCGAGGAGGTCGTTGCCACCTGTACCATCGGACCGCTCATATCTAATTACGAAGGGCCAGTCGTATTGGATGGATTAGTCACAACTTACACTATAAGCACGTTCCCAGAGATTGAGAGGGTCTCTTAATTTTGAATTGTCTGCAGTTTGCTGACTGCTGTGATCATATGATTAGCGAGACATGTCCATTGATTCACTTGTAACACGGATAGTTGAAGAAGTAAAGGATTTATTTTGGCTCAAATATTTCGTGGCTACAGCGAGCTGCGTCTTTCAGTTGAATGGCCAACTCAAGAATCACGCGGCCATCGTAACTGTAACTGTCGGGTGGCGTCATGTTTTCATTTTAAAGCTGTCCTAGGTTTCAGCCCTCTGGAGACTCGCGGTAAACACATCCCTTATTTTCTCTATCGCAAAAGAAGAACAATCAGAGATTGGATTTCGAGAGTGAGCCAGAAATAAACTCCTGAGAGAGAAACAGCAAGTTAAATTGTGCTTATCGAAAAGACAGTACCTTATGGATTTGATAGCCGTTACATCAAATCCAGCAAACCTTCCGGGTGGCCTCTCTTCAGTCTTCTATTGCGGAACAACCGATCAGCTGCCTGATAGATTACTCGGGCAAATGAATTGGTAAAGTACGAAGTTTATATACTGCGAAAGCTTAAATGGCTGAGGGCCAGGGGAGTTTTTAAGTTAGGTGTTGTGTAGAGCAAATAACACCGACCATGCAGCTCGAAAACTGGGGGTTAATGGGGCCGGTTTTCCTCGAGCGATGCAAACGTATGGTGTCCTCTGAACTTGTATTCAAACCATTTGGCAGGTTATGCTGTAGAAAAAATGTAAAAACACATCTAGACACGAGTGATGAATGAAATAAGCGAAACACAACCCAGCAGTTTTCCAGTCTTCAGAAAGCTAAAACTCCCGTTCCAATCGATTGAGAACATGAAACCAAAAATTTAGGTCGGCCTTACCTCTGTCAAAATCATCTCCACAGCCACCTTCCCCGCTTCTAGCTTCCAAACAGACCAGCTGTGTGACTGATGCCTGCCGTCCGCAGTGAACCACTTGGCAACCTACGAGGAGGCCAAATCACCATTCACCCATGACCAATTCCGCAGTCAAAAGTAGTTCCCTACAGCGACTTATGCTTCAGCAACCCACCCTTGTGAAAGAAACTGACGGATGCAATTCACGACGCAGTTCAAGAACGAACATCCCCTGGAGACAGCAGGGGACAAGCTTCCGCCAGGTTGAAATTCTCAGGTCGGACTTGGCAAAGACCGCTCGTCACCCTGTCATGGAAAACCATGGGATAGATCGGATATATCTTCCAATAGTAAAACACCCAAACCTTTCCCACTGTCATGGAGCCCCGTCTCGATGGCCAACATCGCAGGAGGCCAGATATCTGGGCTACAGGGAGTACCGGAGGGACAGACGTCCTCGACGCTACTGTAAATTCGCGAATACACTTGCTCCCTCAAAATAAACGGCACGATGTTTCCACCCCTTGACATCTCTGAACGCTTCGGGATCATTGAAGTTCAGAAGGTTTGAAGAGTTTACCACCACGCAAGCGAGGTCTTGACTGATCTCACTGCCAATATTCACCGTTGGAGGGTGGAACTCCGACGCATTCGCGGTTCTGGCAGACGTAGTCTAACACTTCGCCGTGCGAGGTATTGAAATCTTTGGAAGGGTGTGACATCTCCTCCTACAAAGACAAGATGCCGCGATAGTTCCGCCCAACGCGACATTTCTTACGGCTGGTCTTTCACCAGCCTTTTGAGATAGTCTCACCTGCCCCGTCTCCTACTCGGAGCCTCCAATAAGAAGACTTGCCTCCCTGGTCTCTGGAAACAGCATTCTCACATTCTAATTGTTGCACAGTGTGAACCGAAGAGGATGACTATTGTCCTCTTTTATTTTACTCCCAGAGCTATTCCAAGGTTTAAGTACTCTTTCAGGAGAAGACTCCTGCCAAATATTTGTATGGCAGAACTCTCCCTGGCTCACCTAGGAGAAATAATCAAGTATATTTTCATAATTACATATACACGTAATGCGTGTGGAAATCTTTTATGGGAAACGAAAGTCCCTAAGCAAGGATTAGGAGGAAGACCAATAATAACTACTCAGGCACGCGGCGGCTGTTGACCTGGAGGGCCTGCATCCCATGACGGCAGAACGAAAAGAGGATATCTATATCCTGAAGCTCCGTATCGGGTGCTGAATTCCGTGGGCTTGAAGCGAAAGAAGCGAGAAGGCGAAAAATTTTGTTCCCCTTTCCCTAAAGCTCCATAGGAATCAACACCTACTGGGAGGAGAAAAATCTCGTGAACGTTGCTGTGTGGACCGTAACGTCGGAACTTCGCTTGCTCAGCAAGATTTGCAGCGGTGCCGGCGGAACATGCGCTTTAGGAGATGCAATTGACGGTGTCGGGATGGGCTGCAGTGACATTCAGGGCAATGTCACGAGAGTCGAGCCCATAGGCACCCAGAATGTACAGGTCCATGCGTAGAGATGGAGAGGAGTTTGGATCATTAGGGGAAGAGTGTTTTTGACGAGCGCGGAGATACACAATTCCCTGCAGTACCGGTAGATGGCATCCCGGAGTAAATTGTGCATGAGTGTTTGTCCATCGTCATACTTATAGGTCAGAGTGAGTTTGGCGAGAGGGTCCAGGAGAGGGGTAACATCAGGGACGCCGGCGCAATCGGGGCAACATCACCGTCCAGAGAAACAGCGGAAGCCACGGCGCAAGGCAACGACAACTTTCCGAGCATGGAAGATAAAACGTGCCCGATGGTGGTAAGGAAGTGCGGATTACGGAACAAGAAAGATTTAGTAGACAATGCGTATCTTTCCGCCAACCAACGCCTTGTTTTGTTAGTATATTCGACATGACAGGAGTGTGAGATGAAAAGGTCTCGTTGATGTAGAGGGAGACGGTTCAAAGACATTGGAGGGCTCTGAGGAGATATTGGGCATCTGATTTGGTGCTGCCGGAGCTGAGCTATCTGAAACTAGGAAGACTGTGTTTCTGTTGACCCTGTCAGGCGCGCGTGAGACAGGAATCAGAAAAGCTTTCGTCATCGTCATTTTCTGACCTTTCATTTAGTGTAGTACCTTCCCTCGTACAACTTTACAATTGTTTACACTCAGGAATGGTCCCCTCTGAATGTTTACCAAGTGTAGTGGACCAAATAGTTTTCTCAGTCAAAGCCTTTTAAATAATTACCGTGTCCTGCCTGTGTGTTGTTCGCCATTATGCAGCTATCAACCCTGTTACCTTT
This sequence comes from Kappaphycus alvarezii, assembly GCA_002205965.3. NCBI lineage: Eukaryota > Rhodophyta > Florideophyceae > Gigartinales > Solieriaceae > Kappaphycus > Kappaphycus alvarezii. The sequence goes on along the minus strand of NADL03000044.1, from coordinate 546,998 downwards.
ATTACCGTTTACATTTTGTGCTTCCAAAGTCTACATCCCACTTTAAGACACGTCAAGCATCGGATCTCCATCAAGTCTCTCTGACGCGCTAAAATTGGACTACGATTGGGGTTACTTATCTCCATTGCTATAGGGCCTGAGCCATTTCGATTGTTCAAAAATGAACCTCTAGCAGTGAAGAATTCAAATCCGTAAAATGCTCCATCAAAGTTGAGACCGACAGTAGTAGTAGCCTCGGGCTTGGATAGATTCTCTTTTTGGATCACCAGCAGATTGTATGGCTTGAGATCTTCACAGAACCGCGCCAGTTTTTCCGACTCGCTTATACGGGGAATACTAATTAAAACTTTTCTGAACTCCAAGCCAACAGCCAAGTAGTACCTGTTCTGAGCACTTGCCCCTTAGTTCAAGTTCAGTCCAAGCGACCCTTTAAAGCGTTACCTGAATTTGTGACCCAGTCGATGCACCTTGCTAACAGCCAATAAGTGCAATAGTATTGTAGAGGAATACTGACATTGGACCCTGAAATGGGGACTTGTTCAGAGCAAGGCTTTACTGAGGCTACATAGTTAAGCCAAACTGTGCAGTCTAATTATTCTGCACAAGATCACGCAGCTTCTTGAGGCCTGCACGCTACTTGTAAAGAATGACCTAGAAAAAACAAACTTTGCTGCACCGTCACGTTCCCAAGTAACAAGATCTCCAATTAGTAACATGACAAAAAAAATGCACGTGTACAAAACCTGGAGGTAGAAAGATGAAAGCGAAACAACAGCGGGGGCGGCAAAAGCGATAATTATAATGAAACAGAGAGGGAGGTATCCAGTGCGATGTTAAAGGAGTAGTGGAGACGATGGCAGTGGGTTTCAGAAAATTGAAAGCAAAGGGTCAGTGGAGTGTCCCTGGAATCCCATAAGACTACAGATGAGCTCCCCTTTTCACTGACAGTACTGTGGCTGTACTCTAGAACTTTCATGCTTGTTTCAGCTCGGTAGTAGTTACTGGAAAGTAGATATTTAATTATAAAATAGTACTATGTAGAAAATAACTACGAAAATAAAACCACGCCAGTAAAAACATTGAAGTAAAATTAAACAGCTATCCAGCTACTCTGAGCTTTTAAACTCATCCAAGGCGATGTGGTTTCTCTGTTAAACCACTGTGTAATAGAGAATTGGAATAACAAAACGAACAAGTCTCTATTTCACAGCGGTGTTACGGAGGCCACTGTTATATTCTGATGGCAATACTGATGGTTATTTTTCCTAATAAATTCATTAAGAGAGGGGACTGTGCCAAGAAATCTTGCGCAGAGTGTCTGGTTTATCACATGTTTATTTCCGTTGAGTAACAAAAAAACTTACCATAAATTATCAAATAGTAGATCTGATTACCAGGGTTAATTTCTTCTCCCCTGTCAATGCAATGAAACTGCATGGTGCCTCGGAAATAATCTGCGACCAGATATTGCTGGATTTCTAAAGTAACTGCCGAATGAAATGCGATCAACCAACAGTTTCCTGGTATTGCCGCGTATCAGGACTACGCTCAGGTTTTTCACTTACATATTGTTATCGCAAGTGTTAATGATTTGGTCTACGAGTCAACTGTGTTTCCGATGAGTCCCAATTTTTTGAAAGTCAAATTAGATGTGAAACAGATATGTTTTGAACCTACTGTACTGTAGATGAGTAATCGTGATGTCGGAACCAATTCACAGGAAAAATCTTTTTTGGTTTCGCTAAATAAGTCGCTTGAAATTTGGAATCTTGAGATGGAAAGAGCATTAGATTATGGTGCCATTCTCAGTCAATTACCATTCAGTGACATAATTTATTGTTAATTAAATAAACGGATGTCTTCTTTGATAAGATTTCAATGAAATAGGTAGTTTGGTGGACCGAAAAAGGGGACGAAATTTTTTGCGTTAATTTAATGCATGGAAGATATGGCCGAGGACCGAAAAAGTGATTGCTTTACAGTTTTCGAAGCAGATTTCCGGAAATACTTCTAAAGGAATTCAATCTTTCATAAATTCAGGAGCTGGTTCATGGTATCCATTTCAATCATGCAAAATCCCTCGACAAAGGATGAAAACTCTTTACTTTCATTTCTTCTGTACGGAGATCAAAAATCGGTTAAAACCCCGACCCGCCGTTTCCAACAAAAAAAACTAAGCAGTTCGCTGTATTGGGACGCAGAAACACTTGCATGAGTACTTCAACAAGATACCGCCGAAAGGCAAGTAACCGTCCACAAAATGCTCCGGCCGATGCAATGGGATTTTCCAGTCTCTTTACTAATTTTCGGAACGTGAACAACACAGCAAAAAACCGCCGTTCTTTCCAAACAACAAAAAATCCCAGCATTTCCCTCTACTTCTCGCAAAAGAATACAGTACACCAAACAAATTTCCCAGGGGACACGGATTTAAATTTCTTAACGCTGCTGTTCACTTTACGGAATATACTTGGCATAGCCGCCCACATCTTTCAAATATTAAAAAAACCCAAGCTTTTCCCCCTTTACACGAGAACTTCCAGTCGAAATTATAGTTTTAAAGGTCTCTGAACTCTACTCAAACCTGGTCATCACCCACAAAGTGCTATCCTACTAACATCTTCTTGAACCTGAAGCCACGATCCTTAAACGTCAACTCCATCTCATTTACAACCTTTGTCACCATGCCGTTGCAACACTTTCCTGGCGGTCTCAACGTAATGGCCCCATCACCAATGCTGCCATCACCACCTTCACTCTGGACAAGTAGACGAATGGATTGCACTGCCATGGCCTACAGGCCAAATTATACCCGTATGGCCTCAACGTCTACATCAAAATGAGCAACGCGCCACGTTTCTTTCTCGGTTTCCCCTGTTTTACGTATAATAGCTTGGTTATCCGTCTGCCAGGTCAAGCTATTTATCTATGGATTCTGAACATGGGGCTCACCGCAAACTTTATCAAGTATTGCCCGCGCCGGAACTCCGCGGAATCTGACTATCGCCGCAGAGTAAAGGAAGATATGGACGATTTGACAAGGTCAGTTAACAGTCCGGATTGCCGTGTAGAAATAAATCACGACCATACAGGATCATGGCCCGGGCAGCGGTTCCAGGTCGATGCGGTGGTAGGTAAGGCTAGTGAGGATAACATCTTGACTGTCGATTTGTCTATGGTCATTTGGCGTCAAGAAGCGGTTCAATTCGGTGCGCAAGCAGGGCGTATCGAGTACGTCGTTACACAAGGGCGCGCAGGTGGGATGGAAAACAGTACTATGGCTGCGGAGTCCGGAAGTGATGCGTGGACGTCGAGGAGGTCGTTGCCACCTGTACCATCGGACCGCTCATATCTAATTACGAAGGGCCAGTCGTATTGGATGGATTAGTCACAACTTACACTATAAGCACGTTCCCAGAGATTGAGAGGGTCTCTTAATTTTGAATTGTCTGCAGTTTGCTGACTGCTGTGATCATATGATTAGCGAGACATGTCCATTGATTCACTTGTAACACGGATAGTTGAAGAAGTAAAGGATTTATTTTGGCTCAAATATTTCGTGGCTACAGCGAGCTGCGTCTTTCAGTTGAATGGCCAACTCAAGAATCACGCGGCCATCGTAACTGTAACTGTCGGGTGGCGTCATGTTTTCATTTTAAAGCTGTCCTAGGTTTCAGCCCTCTGGAGACTCGCGGTAAACACATCCCTTATTTTCTCTATCGCAAAAGAAGAACAATCAGAGATTGGATTTCGAGAGTGAGCCAGAAATAAACTCCTGAGAGAGAAACAGCAAGTTAAATTGTGCTTATCGAAAAGACAGTACCTTATGGATTTGATAGCCGTTACATCAAATCCAGCAAACCTTCCGGGTGGCCTCTCTTCAGTCTTCTATTGCGGAACAACCGATCAGCTGCCTGATAGATTACTCGGGCAAATGAATTGGTAAAGTACGAAGTTTATATACTGCGAAAGCTTAAATGGCTGAGGGCCAGGGGAGTTTTTAAGTTAGGTGTTGTGTAGAGCAAATAACACCGACCATGCAGCTCGAAAACTGGGGGTTAATGGGGCCGGTTTTCCTCGAGCGATGCAAACGTATGGTGTCCTCTGAACTTGTATTCAAACCATTTGGCAGGTTATGCTGTAGAAAAAATGTAAAAACACATCTAGACACGAGTGATGAATGAAATAAGCGAAACACAACCCAGCAGTTTTCCAGTCTTCAGAAAGCTAAAACTCCCGTTCCAATCGATTGAGAACATGAAACCAAAAATTTAGGTCGGCCTTACCTCTGTCAAAATCATCTCCACAGCCACCTTCCCCGCTTCTAGCTTCCAAACAGACCAGCTGTGTGACTGATGCCTGCCGTCCGCAGTGAACCACTTGGCAACCTACGAGGAGGCCAAATCACCATTCACCCATGACCAATTCCGCAGTCAAAAGTAGTTCCCTACAGCGACTTATGCTTCAGCAACCCACCCTTGTGAAAGAAACTGACGGATGCAATTCACGACGCAGTTCAAGAACGAACATCCCCTGGAGACAGCAGGGGACAAGCTTCCGCCAGGTTGAAATTCTCAGGTCGGACTTGGCAAAGACCGCTCGTCACCCTGTCATGGAAAACCATGGGATAGATCGGATATATCTTCCAATAGTAAAACACCCAAACCTTTCCCACTGTCATGGAGCCCCGTCTCGATGGCCAACATCGCAGGAGGCCAGATATCTGGGCTACAGGGAGTACCGGAGGACAGACGTCCTCGACGCTACTGTAAATTCGCGAATACACTTGCTCCCTCAAAATAAACGGCACGATGTTTCCACCCCTTGACATCTCTGAACGCTTCGGGATCATTGAAGTTCAGAAGGTTTGAAGAGTTTACCACCACGCAAGCGAGGTCTTGACTGATCTCACTGCCAATATTCACCGTTGGAGGGTGGAACTCCGACGCATTCGCGGTTCTGGCAGACGTAGTCTAACACTTCGCCGTGCGAGGTATTGAAATCTTTGGAAGGGTGTGACATCTCCTCCTACAAAGACAAGATGCCGCGATAGTTCCGCCCAACGCGACATTTCTTACGGCTGGTCTTTCACCAGCCTTTTGAGATAGTCTCACCTGCCCCCGTCTCCTACTCGGAGCCTCCAATAAGAAGACTTGCCTCCCTGGTCTCTGGAAACAGCATTCTCACATTCTAATTGTTGCACAGTGTGAACCGAAGAGGATGACTATTGTCCTCTTTTATTTTACTCCCAGAGCTATTCCAAGGTTTAAGTACTCTTTCAGGAGAAGACTCCTGCCAAATATTTGTATGGCAGAACTCTCCCTGGCTCACCTAGGAGAAATAATCAAGTATATTTTCATAATTACATATACACGTAATGCGTGTGGAAATCTTTTATGGGAAACGAAAGTCCCTAAGCAAGGATTAGGAGGAAGACCAATAATAACTACTCAGGCACGCGGCGGCTGTTGACCTGGAGGGCCTGCATCCCATGACGGCAGAACGAAAAGAGGATATCTATATCCTGAAGCTCCGTATCGGGTGCTGAATTCCGTGGGCTTGAAGCGAAAGAAGCGAGAAGGCGAAAAATTTTGTTCCCCTTTCCCTAAAGCTCCATAGGAATCAACACCTACTGGGAGGAGAAAAATCTCGTGAACGTTGCTGTGTGGACCGTAACGTCGGAACTTCGCTTGCTCAGCAAGATTTGCAGCGGTGCCGGCGGAACATGCGCTTTAGGAGATGCAATTGACGGTGTCGGGATGGGCTGCAGTGACATTCAGGGCAATGTCACGAGAGTCGAGCCCATAGGCACCCAGAATGTACAGGTCCATGCGTAGAGATGGAGAGGAGTTTGGATCATTAGGGGAAGAGTGTTTTTGACGAGCGCGGAGATACACAATTCCCTGCAGTACCGGTAGATGGCATCCCGGAGTAAATTGTGCATGAGTGTTTGTCCATCGTCATACTTATAGGTCAGAGTGAGTTTGGCGAGAGGGTCCAGGAGAGGGGTAACATCAGAGGGACGCCGGGCGCAATCGGGCAACATCACCGTCCAGAGAACAGCGGGAAGCCACGGCGCAAGGCAACGACAACTTTCCGAGCATGGAAGAATAAAAACGTGCCCCGATGGTGGTAAGGAAGTGCGGAATTACGGAACAAGAAGATTTAGTAGACAATGCGTATCTTTCCGCCAACCAACGCCTTGTTTTTGTTAGTATATTCGACATGACAGGAGTGTGAGATGAAAAGGTCTCGTTGATGTAGAGCGGAGACGGTTCAAAGACATTGGAGGGCTCTGAGGAAGATATTGGGCATCTGATTTGGTGCTGCCGGAGCTGAGCTATCTGAAACTAGGAAGACTGTGTTTCTGTTGACCCTGTCAGGCGCGCGTGAGACAGGAATCAGAAAAGCTTTCGTCATCGTCATTTTCTGACCTTTCATTTAGTGTAGTACCTTCCCTCGTACAACTTTACAATTGTTTACACTCAGGAATGGTCCCCTCTGAATGTTTACCAAGTGTAGTGGACCAAATAGTTTTCTCAGTCAAAGCCTTTTAAATAATTACCGTGTCCTGCCTGTGTGTTGTTCGCCATTATGCAGCTATCAACCCTGTTACCTTTATTACCGTTTACATTTTTGTGCTTCCAAAGTCTACATCCCACTTTAAGACACGTCAAGCATCGGATCTCCATCAAGTCTCTCTGACGCGCTAAAATTGGGACTACGATTGGGGTTACTTATCTCCATTGCTATAGGGCCTGAGCCATTTCGATTGTTCAAAAATGAACCTCTAGCAGTGAAGAATTCAAATCCGTAAAATGCTCCATCAAAGTTGAGACCGACAGTAGTAGTAGCCTCGGGCTTGGATAGATTCTCTTTTTGGATCACCAGCAGATTGTATGGCTTGAGATCTTCACAGAACCGCGCCAGTTTTTCCGACTCGCTTATACGGGGAATACTAATTAAAACTTTTCTGAACTCCAAGCCAACAGCCAAGTAGTACCTGTTCTGAGCACTTGCCCCTTAGTTCAAGTTCAGTCCAAGCGACCCTTTAAAGCGTTACCTGAATTTGTGACCCAGTCGATGCACCTTGCTAACAGCCAATAAGTGCAATAGTATTGTAGAGGAATACTGACATTGGACCCTGAAATGGGGACTTGTTCAGAGCAAGGCTTTACTGAGGCTACATAGTTAAGCCAAACTGTGCAGTCTAATTATTCTGCACAAGATCACGCAGCTTCTTGAGGCCTGCACGCTACTTGTAAAGAATGACCTAGAAAAAACAAACTTTGCTGCACCGTCACGTTCCCAAGTAACAAGATCTCCAATTAGTAACATGACAAAAAAAATGCACGTGTACAAAACCTGGAGGTAGAGCAAGATGAAAGCGAAACAACAGCGGGGGCGGCAAAAGCGATAATTATAATGAAACAGAGAGGGAGGTATCCAGTGCGATGTTAAAGGAGTAGTGGAGACGATGGCAGTGGGTTTCAGAAAATTGAAAGCAAAGGGTCAGTGGAGTGTCCCTGGAATCCCATAAGACTACAGATGAGCTCCCCTTTTCACTGACAGTACTGTGGCTGTACTCTAGAACTTTCATGCTTGTTTCAGCTCGGTAGTAGTTACTGGAAAGTAGATATTTAATTATAAAATAGTACTATGTAGAAAATAACTACGAAAATAAAACCACGCCAGTAAAAACATTGAAGTAAAATTAAACAGCTATCCAGCTACTCTGAGCTTTTAAACTCATCCAAGGCGATGTGGTTTCTCTGTTAAACCACTGTGTAATAGAGAATTGGAATAACAAAAACGAACAAGTCTCTATTTCACAGCGGTGTTACGGAGGCCACTGTTACATTCTGATGGCAATACTGATGGTTATTTTTCCTAATAAATTCATTAAGAGAGGGGACTGTGCCAAGAAATCTTGCGCAGAGTGTCTGGTTTATCACATGTTTATTTCCGTTGAGTAACAAAAAACTTACCATAAATTATCAAATAGTAGATCTGATTACCAGGGTTAATTTCTTCTCCCCTGTCAATGCAATGAAACTGCATGGTGCCTCGGAAATAATCTGCGACCAGATATTGCTGGATTTCTAAAGTAACTGCCGAATGAAATGCGATCAACCAACAGTTTCCTGGTATTGCCGCGTATCAGGACTACGCTCAGGTTTTTCACTTACATATTGTTATCGCAAGTGTTAATGATTTGGTCTACGAGTCAACTGTGTTTCCGATGAGTCCCAATTTTTTGAAAGTCAAATTAGATGTGAAACAGATATGTTTTGAACCTACTGTACTGTAGATGAGTAATCGTGATGTCGGAACCAATTCACAGGAAAAATCTTTTTTTGGTTTCGCTAAATAAGTCGCTTGAAATTTGGAATCTTGAGATGGAAAAGAGCATTAGATTATGGTGCCATTCTCAGTCAATTACCATTCAGTGACATAATTTATTGTTAATTAAATAAACGGATGTCTTCTTTGATAAGATTTCAATGAAATAGGTAGTTTGGTGGACCGAAAAAGGGGACGAAATTTTTTGCGTTAATTTAATGCATGGAAGATATGGCCGAGGACCGAAAAAGTGATTGCTTTACAGTTTTTCGAAGCAGATTTCGGAAATACTTCTAAAGGAATTCAATCTTTCATAAATTCAGGAGCTGGTTCATGGTATCCATTTCAATCATGCAAAATCCCTCGACAAAGGATGAAAACTCTTTACTTTCATTTCTTCTGTACGGAGATCAAAAATCGGTTAAAACCCCGACCCGCCGTTTCCAACAAGAAAAAACTAAGCAGTTCGCTGTATTGGGACGCAGAAACACTTGCATGAGTACTTCAACAAGATACCGCCGAAAGGCAAGTAACCGTCCACAAAATGCTCCGGCCGATGCAATGGGATTTTCCAGTCTCTTTACTAATTTTCGGAACGTGAACAACACAGCAAAAAACCGCCGTTCTTTCCAAACAACAAAAATCCCAGCATTTCCCTCTACTTCTCGCAAAAGAATACAGTACACCAAACAAATTTCCCAGGGGACACGGATTTAAATTTCTTAACGCTGCTGTTCACTTTACGGAATATACTTGGGCATAGCCGCCCACATCTTTCAAATATTAAAAAACCCAAGCTTTTCCCCCTTTACACGAGAACTTCCAGTCGAAATTATAGTTTTAAAGGTCTCTGAACTCTACTCAAACCTGGTCATCACCCACAAAGTGCTATCCTACTAACATCTTCTTGAACCTGAAGCCACGATCCTTAAACGTCAACTCCATCTCATTTACAACCTTTGTCACCATGCCGTTGCAACACTTTCCTGGCGGTCTCAACGTAATGGCCCCATCACCAATGCTGCCATCACCACCTTCACTCTGGACAAGTAGACGAATGGATTGCACTGCCATGGCCTACAGGCCAAATTATACCCCGTATGGCCTCAACGTCTACATCAAAATGAGCAACGCGCCACGTTTCTTTCTCGGTTTCCCCTGTTTTACGTATAATAGCTTGGTTATCCGTCTGCCAGGTCAAGCTATTTATCTATGGATTCTGAACATGGGGCTCACCGCAAACTTTATCAAGTATTGCCCGCGCCGGAACTCCGCGGAATCTGACTATCGCCGCAGAGTAAAGGAAGATATGGACGATTTGACAAGGTCAGTTAACAGTCCGGATTGCCGTGTAGAAATAAATCACGACCATACAGGATCATGGCCCGGGCAGCGGTTCCAGGTCGATGCGGTGGTAGGTAAGGCTAGTGAGGATAACATCTTGACTGTCGATTTGTCTATGGTCATTTGGCGTCAAGAAGCGGTTCAATTCGGTGCTCAAGCAGGGCGTATCGAGTACGTCGTTACACAAGGGCGCGCAGGTGGGATGGAAAACAGTACTATGGCTGCGGAGTCCGGAAGTGATGCGTGGACGTCGAGGAGGTCGTTGCCACCTGTACCATCGGACCGCTCATATCTAATTACGAAGGGCCAGTCGTATTGGATGGATTAGTCACAACTTACACTATAAGCACGTTCCCAGAGATTGAGAGGGTCTCTTAATTTTGAATTGTCTGCAGTTTGCTGACTGCTGTGATCATATGATTAGCGAGACATGTCCATTGATTCACTTGTAACACGGATAGTTGAAGAAGTAAAGGATTTATTTTGGCTCAAATATTTCGTGGCTACAGCGAGCTGCGTCTTTCAGTTGAATGGCCAACTCAAGAATCACGCGGCCATCGTAACTGTAACTGTCGGGTGGCGTCATGTTTTCATTTTAAAGCTGTCCTAGGTTTCAGCCCTCTGGAGACTCGCGGTAAACACATCCCTTATTTTCTCTATCGCAAAAGAAGAACAATCAGAGATTGGATTTCGAGAGTGAGCCAGAAATAAACTCCTGAGAGAGAAACAGCAAGTTAAATTGTGCTTATCGAAAAGACAGTACCTTATGGATTTGATAGCCGTTACATCAAATCCAGCAAACCTTCCGGGTGGCCTCTCTTCAGTCTTCTATTGCGGAACAACCGATCAGCTGCCTGATAGATTACTCGGGCAAATGAATTGGTAAAGTACGAAGTTTATATACTGCGAAAGCTTAAATGGCTGAGGGCCAGGGGAGTTTTTAAGTTAGGTGTTGTGTAGAGCAAATAACACCGACCATGCAGCTCGAAAACTGGGGGTTAATGGGGCCGGTTTTCCTCGAGCGATGCAAACGTATGGTGTCCTCTGAACTTGTATTCAAACCATTTGGCAGGTTATGCTGTAGAAAAAATGTAAAAACACATCTAGACACGAGTGATGAATGAAATAAGCGAAACACAACCCAGCAGTTTTCCAGTCTTCAGAAAGCTAAAACTCCCGTTCCAATCGATTGAGAACATGAAACCAAAAATTTAGGTCGGCCTTACCTCTGTCAAAATCATCTCCACAGCCACCTTCCCCGCTTCTAGCTTCCAAACAGACCAGCTGTGTGACTGATGCCTGCCGTCCGCAGTGAACCACTTGGCAACCTACGAGGAGGCCAAATCACCATTCACCCATGACCAATTCCGCAGTCAAAAGTAGTTCCCTACAGCGACTTATGCTTCAGCAACCCACCCTTGTGAAAGAAACTGACGGATGCAATTCACGACGCAGTTCAAGAACGAACATCCCCTGGAGACAGCAGGGGACAAGCTTCCGCCAGGTTGAAATTCTCAGGTCGGACTTGGCAAAGACCGCTCGTCACCCTGTCATGGAAAACCATGGGATAGATCGGATATATCTTCCAATAGTAAAACACCCAAACCTTTCCCACTGTCATGGAGCCCCGTCTCGATGGCCAACATCGCAGGAGGCCAGATATCTGGGCTACAGGGAGTACCGGAGGGACAGACGTCCTCGACGCTACTGTAAATTCGCGAATACACTTGCTCCCTCAAAATAAACGGGCACGATGTTTCCACCCCTTGACATCTCTGAACGCTTCGGGATCATTGAAGTTCAGAAGGTTTGAAGAGTTTACCACCACGCAAGCGAGGTCTTGACTGATCTCACTGCCAATATTCACCGTTGGAGGGTGGAACTCCGACGCATTCGCGGTTCTGGCAGACGTAGTCTAACACTTCGCCGTGCGAGGTATTGAAATCTTTGGAAGGGTGTGACATCTCCTCCTACAAAGACAAGATGCCGCGATAGTTCCGCCCAACGCGACATTTCTTACGGCTGGTCTTTCACCAGCCTTTTGAGATAGTCTCACCTGCCCCCGTCTCCTACTCGGAGCCTCCAATAAGAAGACTTGCCTCCCTGGTCTCTGGAAACAGCATTCTCACATTCTAATTGTTGCACAGTGTGAACCGAAGAGGATGACTATTGTCCTCTTTTATTTTACTCCCAGAGCTATTCCAAGGTTTAAGTACTCTTTCAGGAGAAGACTCCTGCCAAATATTTGTATGGCAGAACTCTCCCTGGCTCACCTAGGAGAAATAATCAAGTATATTTTCATAATTACATATACACGTAATGCGTGTGGAAATCTTTTATGGGAAACGAAAGTCCCTAAGCAAGGATTAGGAGGAAGACCAATAATAACTACTCAGGCACGCGGCGGCTGTTGACCTGGAGGGCCTGCATCCCATGACGGCAGAACGAAAAGAGGATATCTATATCCTGAAGCTCCGTATCGGGTGCTGAATTCCGTGGGCTTGAAGCGAAAGAAGCGAGAAGGCGAAAAATTTTGTTCCCCTTTCCCTAAAGCTCCATAGGAATCAACACCTACTGGGAGGAGAAAAATCTCGTGAACGTTGCTGTGTGGACCGTAACGTCGGAACTTCGCTTGCTCAGCAAGATTTGCAGCGGTGCCGGCGGAACATGCGCTTTAGGAGATGCAATTGACGGTGTCGGGATGGGCTGCAGTGACATTCAGGGCAATGTCACGAGAGTCGAGCCCATAGGCACCCAGAATGTACAGGTCCATGCGTAGAGATGGAGAGGAGTTTGGATCATTAGGGGAAGAGTGTTTTTGACGAGCGCGGAGATACACAATTCCCTGCAGTACCGGTAGATGGCATCCCGGAGTAAATTGTGCATGAGTGTTTGTCCATCGTCATACTTATAGGTCAGAGTGAGTTTGGCGAGAGGGTCCAGGAGAGGGGTAACATCAGAGGGACGCCGGGCGCAATCGGGGCAACATCACCGTCCAGAGAACAGCGGGAAGCCACGGCGCAAGGCAACGACAACTTTCCGAGCATGGAAGAATAAAAACGTGCCCCGATGGTGGTAAGGAAGTGCGGAATTACGGAACAAGAAGATTTAGTAGACAATGCGTATCTTTCCGCCAACCAACGCCTTGTTTTTGTTAGTATATTCGACATGACAGGAGTGTGAGATGAAAAGGTCTCGTTGATGTAGAGCGGAGACGGTTCAAAGACATTGGAGGGCTCTGAGGAGATATTGGGCATCTGATTTGGTGCTGCCGGAGCTGAGCTATCTGAAACTAGGAAGACTGTGTTTCTGTTGACCCTGTCAGGCGCGCGTGAGACAGGAATCAGAAAAGCTTTCGTCATCGTCATTTTCTGACCTTTCATTTAGTGTAGTACCTTCCCTCGTACAACTTTACAATTGTTTACACTCAGGAATGGTCCCCTCTGAATGTTTACCAAGTGTAGTGGACCAAATAGTTTCTCAGTCAAAGCCTTTTAAATAATTACCGTGTCCTGCCTGTGTGTTGTTCGCCATTATGCAGCTATCAACCCTGTTACCTTTATTACCGTTTACATTTTTGTGCTTCCAAAGTCTACATCCCACTTTAAGACACGTCAAGCATCGGATCTCCATCAAGTCTCTCTGACGCGCTAAAATTGGGACTACGATTGGGGTTACTTATCTCCATTGCTATAGGGCCTGAGCCATTTCGATTGTTCAAAAATGAACCTCTAGCAGTGAAGAATTCAAATCCGTAAAATGCTCCATCAAAGTTGAGACCGACAGTAGTAGTAGCCTCGGGCTTGGATAGATTCTCTTTTTGGATCACAGCAGATTGTATGGCTTGAGATCTTCACAGAACCGCGCCAGTTTTTCCGACTCGCTTATACGGGGAATACTAATTAAAACTTTTCTGAACTCCAAGCCAACAGCCAAGTAGTACCTGTTCTGAGCACTTGCCCCTTAGTTCAAGTTCAGTCCAAGCGACCCTTTAAAGCGTTACCTGAATTTGTGACCCAGTCGATGCACCTTGCTAACAGCCAATAAGTGCAATAGTATTGTAGAGGAATACTGACATTGGACCCTGAAATGGGGACTTGTTCAGAGCAAGGCTTTACTGAGGCTACATAGTTAAGCCAAACTGTGCAGTCTAATTATTCTGCACAAGATCACGCAGCTTCTTGAGGCCTGCACGCTACTTGTAAAGAATGACCTAGAAAAAACAAACTTTGCTGCACCGTCACGTTCCCAAGTAACAAGATCTCCAATTAGTAACATGACAAAAAAAATGCACGTGTACAAAACCTGGAGGTAGAGCAAGATGAAAGCGAAACAACAGCGGGGGCGGCAAAAGCGATAATTATAATGAAACAGAGAGGGAGGTATCCAGTGCGATGTTAAAGGAGTAGTGGAGACGATGGCAGTGGGTTTCAGAAAATTGAAAGCAAAGGGTCAGTGGAGTGTCCCTGGAATCCCATAAGACTACAGATGAGCTCCCCTTTTCACTGACAGTACTGTGGCTGTACTCTAGAACTTTCATGCTTGTTTCAGCTCGGTAGTAGTTACTGGAAAGTAGATATTTAATTATAAAATAGTACTATGTAGAAAATAACTACGAAAATAAAACCACGCCAGTAAAAACATTGAAGTAAAATTAAACAGCTATCCAGCTACTCTGAGCTTTTAAACTCATCCAAGGCGATGTGGTTTCTCTGTTAAACCACTGTGTAATAGAGAATTGGAATAACAATAACGAACAAGTCTCTATTTCACAGCGGTGTTACGGAGGCCACTGTTACATTCTGATGGCAATACTGATGGTTATTTTTCCTAATAAATTCATTAAGAGAGGGGACTGTGCCAAGAAATCTTGCGCAGAGTGTCTGGTTTATCACATGTTTATTTCCGTTGAGTAACAAAAAACTTACCATAAATTATCAAATAGTAGATCTGATTACCAGGGTTAATTTCTTCTCCCCTGTCAATGCAATGAAACTGCATGGTGCCTCGGAAATAATCTGCGACCAGATATTGCTGGATTTCTAAAGTAACTGCCGAATGAAATGCGATCAACCAACAGTTTCCTGGTATTGCCGCGTATCAGGACTACGCTCAGGTTTTTCACTTACATATTGTTATCGCAAGTGTTAATGATTTGGTCTACGAGTCAACTGTGTTTCCGATGAGTCCCAATTTTTTGAAAGTCAAATTAGATGTGAAACAGATATGTTTTGAACCTACTGTACTGTAGATGAGTAATCGTGATGTCGGAACCAATTCACAGGAAAAATCTTTTTTTGGTTTCGCTAAATAAGTCGCTTGAAATTTGGAATCTTGAGATGGACAGGGCATTGGATTATGGTGCCGTTTTCTGTCAATTACCATCCAGTGACATAATTTATTGTTAATTAAATAAACGGATGTCTTCTTTGATAAGATTTCAATGAAATAGGTAGTTTGGTGGACCGAAAAAGGGGACGAAATTTTTTGCGTTAATTTAATGCATGGAAGATGTGGTCGGGGACTGAAAAAGGGGGAAATGTGGGGTGATTTCATATTTGAAAGATATGGTCGGTTGTGGCCCGGAATATCGTACAGGGTGCGCAGTAATACCTCTGAAATTAACCTAAAAAGCCGGCTCAAGGCCCCCCAGCAGACGGGCTGCGTTGGTTATTACGGCCGAAAAAGGGGGGTAAAGGGGTGGTTTACTGCGAGTAATGGAAAGGTTGGGCGGCCGAAAAAGTTATTGCTTTACAGTTTTTCGAAGCAGATTTCGGAAATACTTCTAAAGGAATTCAATCTTTCATAAATTCAGGAGCTGGTTCATGGTATCCATTTCAATCATGCAAAATCCCTCGACAAAGGATGAAAACTCTTTACTTTCATTTCTTCTGTACGGAGATCAAAAATCGGTTAAAACCCCGACCCGCCGTTTCCAACAAGAAAAAACTAAGCAGTTCGCTGTATTGGGACGCAGAAACACTTGCATGAGTACTTCAACAAGATACCGCCGAAAGGCAAGTAACCGTCCACAAAATGCTCCGGCCGATGCAATGGGATTTTCCAGTCTCTTTACTAATTTTCGGAACGTGAACAACACAGCAAAAAACCGCCGTTCTTTCCACAAAAAAAAATCCCAGCATTTCCCTCTACTTCTCGCAAAAGAATACAGTACACCAAACAAATTTCCCAGGGGACACGGATTTAAATTTCTTAACGCTGCTGTTCACTTTACGGAATATACTTGGGCATAGCCGCCCACATCTTTCAAATATTAAAAAACCCAAGCTTTTCCCCCTTTACACGAGAACTTCCAGTCGAAATTATAGTTTTAAAGGTCTCTGAACTCTACTCAAACCTGGTCATCACCCACAAAGTGCTATCCTACTAACATCTTCTTGAACCTGAAGCCACGATCCTTAAACGTCAACTCCATCTCATTTACAACCTTTGTCACCATGCCGTTGCAACACTTTCCTGGCGGTCTCAACGTAATGGCCCCATCACCAATGCTGCCATCACCACCTTCACTCTGGACAAGTAGACGAATGGATTGCACTGCCATGGCCTACAGGCCAAATTATACCCCGTATGGCCTCAACGTCTACATCAAAATGAGCAACGCGCCACGTTTCTTTCTCGGTTTCCCCTGTTTTACGTATAATAGCTTGGTTATCCGTCTGCCAGGTCAAGCTATTTATCTATGGATTCTGAACATGGGGCTCACCGCAAACTTTATCAAGTATTGCCCGCGCCGGAACTCCGCGGAATCTGACTATCGCCGCAGAGTAAAGGAAGATATGGACGATTTGACAAGGTCAGTTAACAGTCCGGATTGCCGTGTAGAAATAAATCACGACCATACAGGATCATGGCCCGGGCAGCGGTTCCAGGTCGATGCGGTGGTAGGTAAGGCTAGTGAGGATAACATCTTGACTGTCGATTTGTCTATGGTCATTTGGCGTCAAGAAGCGGTTCAATTCGGTGCGCAAGCAGGGCGTATCGAGTACGTCGTTACACAAGGGCGCGCAGGTGGGATGGAAAACAGTACTATGGCTGCGGAGTCCGGAAGTGATGCGTGGACGTCGAGGAGGTCGTTGCCACCTGTACCATCGGACCGCTCATATCTAATTACGAAGGGCCAGTCGTATTGGATGGATTAGTCACAACTTACACTATAAGCACGTTCCCAGAGATTGAGAGGGTCTCTTAATTTTGAATTGTCTGCAGTTTGCTGACTGCTGTGATCATATGATTAGCGAGACATGTCCATTGATTCACTTGTAACACGGATAGTTGAAGAAGTAAAGGATTTATTTTGGCTCAAATATTTCGTGGCTACAGCGAGCTGCGTCTTTCAGTTGAATGGCCAACTCAAGAATCACGCGGCCATCGTAACTGTAACTGTCGGGTGGCGTCATGTTTTCATTTTAAAGCTGTCCTAGGTTTCAGCCCTCTGGAGACTCGCGGTAAACACATCCCTTATTTTCTCTATCGCAAAAGAAGAACAATCAGAGATTGGATTTCGAGAGTGAGCCAGAAATAAACTCCTGAGAGAGAAACAGCAAGTTAAATTGTGCTTATCGAAAAGACAGTACCTTATGGATTTGATAGCCGTTACATCAAATCCAGCAAACCTTCCGGGTGGCCTCTCTTCAGTCTTCTATTGCGGAACAACCGATCAGCTGCCTGATAGATTACTCGGGCAAATGAATTGGTAAAGTACGAAGTTTATATACTGCGAAAGCTTAAATGGCTGAGGGCCAGGGGAGTTTTTAAGTTAGGTGTTGTGTAGAGCAAATAACACCGACCATGCAGCTCGAAAACTGGGGGTTAATGGGGCCGGTTTTCCTCGAGCGATGCAAACGTATGGTGTCCTCTGAACTTGTATTCAAACCATTTGGCAGGTTATGCTGTAGAAAAAATGTAAAAACACATCTAGACACGAGTGATGAATGAAATAAGCGAAACACAACCCAGCAGTTTTCCAGTCTTCAGAAAGCTAAAACTCCCGTTCCAATCGATTGAGAACATGAAACCAAAAATTTAGGTCGGCCTTACCTCTGTCAAAATCATCTCCACAGCCACCTTCCCCGCTTCTAGCTTCCAAACAGACCAGCTGTGTGACTGATGCCTGCCGTCCGCAGTGAACCACTTGGCAACCTACGAGGAGGCCAAATCACCATTCACCCATGACCAATTCCGCAGTCAAAAGTAGTTCCCTACAGCGACTTATGCTTCAGCAACCCACCCTTGTGAAAGAAACTGACGGATGCAATTCACGACGCAGTTCAAGAACGAACATCCCCTGGAGACAGCAGGGGACAAGCTTCCGCCAGGTTGAAATTCTCAGGTCGGACTTGGCAAAGACCGCTCGTCACCCTGTCATGGAAAACCATGGGATAGATCGGATATATTCCAATAGTAAAACACCCAAACCTTTCCCACTGTCATGGAGCCCCGTCTCGATGGCCAACATCGCAGGAGGCCAGATATCTGGGCTACAGGGAGTACCGGAGGGACAGACGTCCTCGACGCTACTGTAAATTCGCGAATACACTTGCTCCCTCAAAATAAACGGGCACGATGTTTCCACCCCTTGAC
Source organism: Kappaphycus alvarezii (assembly GCA_002205965.3). Lineage (NCBI taxonomy): Eukaryota > Rhodophyta > Florideophyceae > Gigartinales > Solieriaceae > Kappaphycus > Kappaphycus alvarezii. The sequence goes on along the minus strand of NADL03000044.1, from coordinate 528,707 downwards.
ATCTCTGAACGCTTCGGGATCATTGAAGTTCAGAAGGTTTGAAGAGTTTACCACCACGCAAGCGAGGTCTTGACTGATCTCACTGCCAATATTCACCGTTGGAGGTGGAACTCCGACGCATTCGCGGTTCTGGCAGACGTAGTCTAACACTTCGCCGTGCGAGGTATTGAAATCTTTGGAAGGGTGTGACATCTCCTCCTACAAAGACAAGATGCCGCGATAGTTCCGCCCAACGCGACATTTCTTACGGCTGGTCTTTCACCAGCCTTTTGAGATAGTCTCACCTGCCCCCGTCTCCTACTCGGAGCCTCCAATAAGAAGACTTGCCTCCCTGGTCTCTGGAAACAGCATTCTCACATTCTAATTGTTGCACAGTGTGAACCGAAGAGGATGACTATTGTCCTCTTTTATTTTACTCCCAGAGCTATTCCAAGGTTTAAGTACTCTTTCAGGAGAAGACTCCTGCCAAATATTTGTATGGCAGAACTCTCCCTGGCTCACCTAGGAGAAATAATCAAGTATATTTTCATAATTACATATACACGTAATGCGTGTGGAAATCTTTTATGGGAAACGAAAGTCCCTAAGCAAGGATTAGGAGGAAGACCAATAATAACTACTCAGGCACGCGGCGGCTGTTGACCTGGAGGGCCTGCATCCCATGACGGCAGAACGAAAAGAGGATATCTATATCCTGAAGCTCCGTATCGGGTGCTGAATTCCGTGGGCTTGAAGCGAAAGAAGCGAGAAGGCGAAAAATTTTGTTCCCCTTTCCCTAAAGCTCCATAGGAATCAACACCTACTGGGAGGAGAAAAATCTCGTGAACGTTGCTGTGTGGACCGTAACGTCGGAACTTCGCTTGCTCAGCAAGATTTGCAGCGGTGCCGGCGGAACATGCGCTTTAGGAGATGCAATTGACGGTGTCGGGATGGGCTGCAGTGACATTCAGGGCAATGTCACGAGAGTCGAGCCCATAGGCACCCAGAATGTACAGGTCCATGCGTAGAGATGGAGAGGAGTTTGGATCATTAGGGGAAGAGTGTTTTTGACGAGCGCGGAGATACACAATTCCCTGCAGTACCGGTAGATGGCATCCCGGAGTAAATTGTGCATGAGTGTTTGTCCATCGTCATACTTATAGGTCAGAGTGAGTTTGGCGAGAGGGTCCAGGAGAGGGGTAACATCAGAGGGACGCCGGGCGCAATCGGGGCAACATCACCGTCCAGAGAACAGCGGGAAGCCACGGCGCAAGGCAACGACAACTTTCCGAGCATGGAAGAATAAAAACGTGCCCCGATGGTGGTAAGGAAGTGCGGAATTACGGAACAAGAAGATTTAGTAGACAATGCGTATCTTTCCGCCAACCAACGCCTTGTTTTTGTTAGTATATTCGACATGACAGGAGTGTGAGATGAAAAGGTCTCGTTGATGTAGAGCGGAGACGGTTCAAAGACATTGGAGGGCTCTGAGGAGATATTGGGCATCTGATTTGGTGCTGCCGGAGCTGAGCTATCTGAAACTAGGAAGACTGTGTTTCTGTTGACCCTGTCAGGCGCGCGTGAGACAGGAATCAGAAAAGCTTTCGTCATCGTCATTTTCTGACCTTTCATTTAGTGTAGTACCTTCCCTCGTACAACTTTACAATTGTTTACACTCAGGAATGGTCCCCTCTGAATGTTTACCAAGTGTAGTGGACCAAATAGTTTTCTCAGTCAAAGCCTTTTAAATAATTACCGTGTCCTGCCTGTGTGTTGTTCGCCATTATGCAGCTATCAACCCTGTTACCTTTATTACCGTTTACATTTTTGTGCTTCCAAAGTCTACATCCCACTTTAAGACACGTCAAGCATCGGATCTCCATCAAGTCTCTCTGACGCGCTAAAATTGGGACTACGATTGGGGTTACTTATCTCCATTGCTATAGGGCCTGAGCCATTTCGATTGTTCAAAAATGAACCTCTAGCAGTGAAGAATTCAAATCCGTAAAATGCTCCATCAAAGTTGAGACCGACAGTAGTAGTAGCCTCGGGCTTGGATAGATTCTCTTTTTGGATCACCAGCAGATTGTATGGCTTGAGATCTTCACAGAACCGCGCCAGTTTTTCCGACTCGCTTATACGGGGAATACTAATTAAAACTTTTCTGAACTCCAAGCCAACAGCCAAGTAGTACCTGTTCTGAGCACTTGCCCCTTAGTTCAAGTTCAGTCCAAGCGACCCTTTAAAGCGTTACCTGAATTTGTGACCCAGTCGATGCACCTTGCTAACAGCCAATAAGTGCAATAGTATTGTAGAGGAATACTGACATTGGACCCTGAAATGGGGACTTGTTCAGAGCAAGGCTTTACTGAGGCTACATAGTTAAGCCAAACTGTGCAGTCTAATTATTCTGCACAAGATCACGCAGCTTCTTGAGGCCTGCACGCTACTTGTAAAGAATGACCTAGAAAAAACAAACTTTGCTGCACCGTCACGTTCCCAAGTAACAAGATCTCCAATTAGTAACATGACAAAAAAATGCACGTGTACAAAACCTGGAGGTAGAGCAAGATGAAAGCGAAACAACAGCGGGGGCGGCAAAAGCGATAATTATAATGAAACAGAGAGGGAGGTATCCAGTGCGATGTTAAAGGAGTAGTGGAGACGATGGCAGTGGGTTTCAGAAAATTGAAAGCAAAGGGTCAGTGGAGTGTCCCTGGAATCCCATAAGACTACAGATGAGCTCCCTTTTCACTGACAGTACTGTGGCTGTACTCTAGAACTTTCATGCTTGTTTCAGCTCGGTAGTAGTTACTGGAAAGTAGATATTTAATTATAAAATAGTACTATGTAGAAAATAACTACGAAAATAAAACCACGCCAGTAAAAACATTGAAGTAAAATTAAACAGCTATCCAGCTACTCTGAGCTTTTAAACTCATCCAAGGCGATGTGGTTTCTCTGTTAAACCACTGTGTAATAGAGAATTGGAATAACAATAACGAACAAGTCTCTATTTCACAGCGGTGTTACGGAGGCCACTGTTACATTCTGATGGCAATACTGATGGTTATTTTTCCTAATAAATTCATTAAGAGAGGGGACTGTGCCAAGAAATCTTGCGCAGAGTGTCTGGTTTATCACATGTTTATTTCCGTTGAGTAACAAAAAACTTACCATAAATTATCAAATAGTAGATCTGATTACCAGGGTTAATTTCTTCTCCCCTGTCAATGCAATGAAACTGCATGGTGCCTCGGAAATAATCTGCGACCAGATATTGCTGGATTTCTAAAGTAACTGCCGAATGAAATGCGATCAACCAACAGTTTCCTGGTATTGCCGCGTATCAGGACTACGCTCAGGTTTTTCACTTACATATTGTTATCGCAAGTGTTAATGATTTGGTCTACGAGTCAACTGTGTTTCCGATGAGTCCCAATTTTTTGAAAGTCAAATTAGATGTGAAACAGATATGTTTTGAACCTACTGTACTGTAGATGAGTAATCGTGATGTCGGAACCAATTCACAGGAAAAATCTTTTTTTTTTCGCTAAATAAGTCGCTTGAAATTTGGAATCTTGAGATGGACAGGGCATTGGATTATGGTGCCGTTTTCTGTCAATTACCATCCAGTGACATAATTTATTGTTAATTAAATAAACGGATGTCTTCTTTGATAAGATTTCAATGAAATAGGTAGTTTGGTGGACCGAAAAAGGGACGAAATTTTTGCGTTAATTTAATGCATGGAAGATGTGGTCGGGGACTGAAAAAGGGGGGAAATGTGGGGTGATTTCATATTTGAAAGATATGGTCGGTTGTGGCCCGGAATATCGTACAGGGTGCGCAGTAATACCTCTGAAATTAACCTAAAAAGCCGGCTCAAGGCCCCCAGCAGACGGGCTGCGTTGGTTATTACGGCCGAAAAAGGGGGGTAAAGGGTGGTTTACTGCGAGTAATGGAAAGGTTGGGCGGCCGAAAAAGTTATTGCTTTACAGTTTTTCGAAGCAGATTTCGGAAATACTTCTAAAGGAATTCAATCTTTCATAAATTCAGGAGCTGGTTCATGGTATCCATTTCAATCATGCAAAATCCCTCGACAAAGGATGAAAACTCTTTACTTTCATTTCTTCTGTACGGAGATCAAAAATCGGTTAAAACCCCGACCCGCCGTTTCCAACAAGAAAAAACTAAGCAGTTCGCTGTATTGGGACGCAGAAACACTTGCATGAGTACTTCAACAAGATACCGCCGAAAGGCAAGTAACCGTCCACAAAATGCTCCGGCCGATGCAATGGGATTTTCCAGTCTCTTTACTAATTTTCGGAACGTGAACAACACAGCAAAAAACCGCCGTTCTTTCCAAACAACAAAAATCCCAGCATTTCCCTCTACTTCTCGCAAAAGAATACAGTACACCAAACAAATTTCCCAGGGGACACGGATTTAAATTTCTTAACGCTGCTGTTCACTTTACGGAATATACTTGGGCATAGCCGCCCACATCTTTCAAATATTAAAAAACCCAAGCTTTTCCCCCTTTACACGAGAACTTCCAGTCGAAATTATAGTTTTAAAGGTCTCTGAACTCTACTCAAACCTGGTCATCACCCACAAAGTGCTATCCTACTAACATCTTCTTGAACCTGAAGCCACGATCCTTAAACGTCAACTCCATCTCATTTACAACCTTTGTCACCATGCCGTTGCAACACTTTCCTGGCGGTCTCAACGTAATGGCCCCATCACCAATGCTGCCATCACCACCTTCACTCTGGACAAGTAGACGAATGGATTGCACTGCCATGGCCTACAGGCCAAATTATACCCCGTATGGCCTCAACGTCTACATCAAAATGAGCAACGCGCCACGTTTCTTTCTCGGTTTCCCCTGTTTTACGTATAATAGCTTGGTTATCCGTCTGCCAGGTCAAGCTATTTATCTATGGATTCTGAACATGGGGCTCACCGCAAACTTTATCAAGTATTGCCCGCGCCGGAACTCCGCGGAATCTGACTATCGCCGCAGAGTAAAGGAAGATATGGACGATTTGACAAGGTCAGTTAACAGTCCGGATTGCCGTGTAGAAATAAATCACGACCATACAGGATCATGGCCCGGGCAGCGGTTCCAGGTCGATGCGGTGGTAGGTAAGGCTAGTGAGGATAACATCTTGACTGTCGATTTGTCTATGGTCATTTGGCGTCAAGAAGCGGTTCAATTCGGTGCGCAAGCAGGGCGTATCGAGTACGTCGTTACACAAGGGCGCGCAGGTGGGATGGAAAACAGTACTATGGCTGCGGAGTCCGGAAGTGATGCGTGGACGTCGAGGAGGTCGTTGCCACCTGTACCATCGGACCGCTCATATCTAATTACGAAGGGCCAGTCGTATTGGATGGATTAGTCACAACTTACACTATAAGCACGTTCCCAGAGATTGAGAGGGTCTCTTAATTTTGAATTGTCTGCAGTTTGCTGACTGCTGTGATCATATGATTAGCGAGACATGTCCATTGATTCACTTGTAACACGGATAGTTGAAGAAGTAAAGGATTTATTTTGGCTCAAATATTTCGTGGCTACAGCGAGCTGCGTCTTTCAGTTGAATGGCCAACTCAAGAATCACGCGGCCATCGTAACTGTAACTGTCGGGTGGCGTCATGTTTTCATTTTAAAGCTGTCCTAGGTTTCAGCCCTCTGGAGACTCGCGGTAAACACATCCCTTATTTTCTCTATCGCAAAAGAAGAACAATCAGAGATTGGATTTCGAGAGTGAGCCAGAAATAAACTCCTGAGAGAGAAACAGCAAGTTAAATTGTGCTTATCGAAAAGACAGTACCTTATGGATTTGATAGCCGTTACATCAAATCCAGCAAACCTTCCGGGTGGCCTCTCTTCAGTCTTCTATTGCGGAACAACCGATCAGCTGCCTGATAGATTACTCGGGCAAATGAATTGGTAAAGTACGAAGTTTATATACTGCGAAAGCTTAAATGGCTGAGGGCCAGGGGAGTTTTTAAGTTAGGTGTTGTGTAGAGCAAATAACACCGACCATGCAGCTCGAAAACTGGGGGTTAATGGGGCCGGTTTTCCTCGAGCGATGCAAACGTATGGTGTCCTCTGAACTTGTATTCAAACCATTTGGCAGGTTATGCTGTAGAAAAAATGTAAAAACACATCTAGACACGAGTGATGAATGAAATAAGCGAAACACAACCCAGCAGTTTTCCAGTCTTCAGAAAGCTAAAACTCCCGTTCCAATCGATTGAGAACATGAAACCAAAAATTTAGGTCGGCCTTACCTCTGTCAAAATCATCTCCACAGCCACCTTCCCCGCTTCTAGCTTCCAAACAGACCAGCTGTGTGACTGATGCCTGCCGTCCGCAGTGAACCACTTGGCAACCTACGAGGAGGCCAAATCACCATTCACCCATGACCAATTCCGCAGTCAAAAGTAGTTCCCTACAGCGACTTATGCTTCAGCAACCCACCCTTGTGAAAGAAACTGACGGATGCAATTCACGACGCAGTTCAAGAACGAACATCCCCTGGAGACAGCAGGGGACAAGCTTCCGCCAGGTTGAAATTCTCAGGTCGGACTTGGCAAAGACCGCTCGTCACCCTGTCATGGAAAACCATGGGATAGATCGGATATATCTTCCAATAGTAAAACACCCAAACCTTTCCCACTGTCATGGAGCCCCGTCTCGATGGCCAACATCGCAGGAGGCCAGATATCTGGGCTACAGGGAGTACCGGAGGGACAGACGTCCTCGACGCTACTGTAAATTCGCGAATACACTTGCTCCCTCAAAATAAACGGGCACGATGTTTCCACCCCTTGACATCTCTGAACGCTTCGGGATCATTGAAGTTCAGAAGGTTTGAAGAGTTTACCACCACGCAAGCGAGGTCTTGACTGATCTCACTGCCAATATTCACCGTTGGAGGGTGGAACTCCGACGCATTCGCGGTTCTGGCAGACGTAGTCTAACACTTCGCCGTGCGAGGTATTGAAATCTTTGGAAGGGTGTGACATCTCCTCCTACAAAGACAAGATGCCGCGATAGTTCCGCCCAACGCGACATTTCTTACGGCTGGTCTTTCACCAGCCTTTTGAGATAGTCTCACCTGCCCCCGTCTCCTACTCGGAGCCTCCAATAAGAAGACTTGCCTCCCTGGTCTCTGGAAACAGCATTCTCACATTCTAATTGTTGCACAGTGTGAACCGAAGAGGATGACTATTGTCCTCTTTTATTTTACTCCCAGAGCTATTCCAAGGTTTAAGTACTCTTTCAGGAGAAGACTCCTGCCAAATATTTGTATGGCAGAACTCTCCCTGGCTCACCTAGGAGAAATAATCAAGTATATTTTCATAATTACATATACACGTAATGCGTGTGGAAATCTTTTATGGGAAACGAAAGTCCCTAAGCAAGGATTAGGAGGAAGACCAATAATAACTACTCAGGCACGCGGCGGCTGTTGACCTGGAGGGCCTGCATCCCATGACGGCAGAACGAAAAGAGGATATCTATATCCTGAAGCTCCGTATCGGGTGCTGAATTCCGTGGGCTTGAAGCGAAAGAAGCGAGAAGGCGAAAAATTTTGTTCCCCTTTCCCTAAAGCTCCATAGGAATCAACACCTACTGGGAGGAGAAAAATCTCGTGAACGTTGCTGTGTGGACCGTAACGTCGGAACTTCGCTTGCTCAGCAAGATTTGCAGCGGTGCCGGCGGAACATGCGCTTTAGGAGATGCAATTGACGGTGTCGGGATGGGCTGCAGTGACATTCAGGGCAATGTCACGAGAGTCGAGCCCATAGGCACCCAGAATGTACAGGTCCATGCGTAGAGATGGAGAGGAGTTTGGATCATTAGGGGAAGAGTGTTTTTGACGAGCGCGGAGATACACAATTCCCTGCAGTACCGGTAGATGGCATCCCGGAGTAAATTGTGCATGAGTGTTTGTCCATCGTCATACTTATAGGTCAGAGTGAGTTTGGCGAGAGGGTCCAGGAGAGGGTAACATCAGAGGGACGCCGGGCGCAATCGGGGCAACATCACCGTCCAGAGAACAGCGGGAAGCCACGGCGCAAGGCAACGACAACTTTCCGAGCATGGAAGAATAAAAACGTGCCCGATGGTGGTAAGGAAGTGCGGAATTACGGAACAAGAAGATTTAGTAGACAATGCGTATCTTTCCGCCAACCAACGCCTTGTTTTTGTTAGTATATTCGACATGACAGGAGTGTGAGATGAAAAGGTCTCGTTGATGTAGAGCGGAGACGGTTCAAAGACATTGGAGGGCTCTGAGGAGATATTGGGCATCTGATTTGGTGCTGCCGGAGCTGAGCTATCTGAAACTAGGAAGACTGTGTTTCTGTTGACCCTGTCAGGCGCGCGTGAGACAGGAATCAGAAAAGCTTTCGTCATCGTCATTTTCTGACCTTTCATTTAGTGTAGTACCTTCCCTCGTACAACTTTACAATTGTTTACACTCAGGAATGGTCCCCTCTGAATGTTTACCAAGTGTAGTGGACCAAATAGTTTTCTCAGTCAAAGCCTTTTAAATAATTACCGTGTCCTGCCTGTGTGTTGTTCGCCATTATGCAGCTATCAACCCTGTTACCTTTATTACCGTTTACATTTTTGTGCTTCCAAAGTCTACATCCCACTTTAAGACACGTCAAGCATCGGATCTCCATCAAGTCTCTCTGACGCGCTAAAATTGGGACTACGATTGGGGTTACTTATCTCCATTGCTATAGGGCCTGAGCCATTTCGATTGTTCAAAAATGAACCTCTAGCAGTGAAGAATTCAAATCCGTAAAATGCTCCATCAAAGTTGAGACCGACAGTAGTAGTAGCCTCGGGCTTGGATAGATTCTCTTTTTGGATCACCAGCAGATTGTATGGCTTGAGATCTTCACAGAACCGCGCCAGTTTTTCCGACTCGCTTATACGGGGAATACTAATTAAAACTTTTCTGAACTCCAAGCCAACAGCCAAGTAGTACCTGTTCTGAGCACTTGCCCCTTAGTTCAAGTTCAGTCCAAGCGACCCTTTAAAGCGTTACCTGAATTTGTGACCCAGTCGATGCACCTTGCTAACAGCCAATAAGTGCAATAGTATTGTAGAGGAATACTGACATTGGACCCTGAAATGGGGACTTGTTCAGAGCAAGGCTTTACTGAGGCTACATAGTTAAGCCAAACTGTGCAGTCTAATTATTCTGCACAAGATCACGCAGCTTCTTGAGGCCTGCACGCTACTTGTAAAGAATGACCTAGAAAAAACAAACTTTGCTGCACCGTCACGTTCCCAAGTAACAAGATCTCCAATTAGTAACATGACAAAAAAAATGCACGTGTACAAAACCTGGAGGTAGAGCAAGATGAAAGCGAAACAACAGCGGGGGCGGCAAAAGCGATAATTATAATGAAACAGAGAGGGAGGTATCCAGTGCGATGTTAAAGGAGTAGTGGAGACGATGGCAGTGGGTTTCAGAAAATTGAAAGCAAAGGGTCAGTGGAGTGTCCCTGGAATCCCATAAGACTACAGATGAGCTCCCCTTTTCACTGACAGTACTGTGGCTGTACTCTAGAACTTTCATGCTTGTTTCAGCTCGGTAGTAGTTACTGGAAAGTAGATATTTAATTATAAAATAGTACTATGTAGAAAATAACTACGAAAATAAAACCACGCCAGTAAAAACATTGAAGTAAAATTAAACAGCTATCCAGCTACTCTGAGCTTTTAAACTCATCCAAGGCGATGTGGTTTCTCTGTTAAACCACTGTGTAATAGAGAATTGGAATAACAATAACGAACAAGTCTCTATTTCACAGCGGTGTTACGGAGGCCACTGTTACATTCTGATGGCAATACTGATGGTTATTTTTCCTAATAAATTCATTAAGAGAGGGGACTGTGCCAAGAAATCTTGCGCAGAGTGTCTGGTTTATCACATGTTTATTTCCGTTGAGTAACAAAAAACTTACCATAAATTATCAAATAGTAGATCTGATTACCAGGGTTAATTTCTTCTCCCCTGTCAATGCAATGAAACTGCATGGTGCCTCGGAAATAATCTGCGACCAGATATTGCTGGATTTCTAAAGTAACTGCCGAATGAAATGCGATCAACCAACAGTTTCCTGGTATTGCCGCGTATCAGGACTACGCTCAGGTTTTTCACTTACATATTGTTATCGCAAGTGTTAATGATTTGGTCTACGAGTCAACTGTGTTTCCGATGAGTCCCAATTTTTTGAAAGTCAAATTAGATGTGAAACAGATATGTTTTGAACCTACTGTACTGTAGATGAGTAATCGTGATGTCGGAACCAATTCACAGGAAAAATCTTTTTTTGGTTTCGCTAAATAAGTCGCTTGAAATTTGGAATCTTGAGATGGACAGGGCATTGGATTATGGTGCCGTTTTCTGTCAATTACCATCCAGTGACATAATTTATTGTTAATTAAATAAACGGATGTCTTCTTTGATAAGATTTCAATGAAATAGGTAGTTTGGTGGACCGAAAAAGGGGACGAAATTTTTTGCGTTAATTTAATGCATGGAAGATGTGGTCGGGGACTGAAAAAGGGGGGAAATGTGGTGGGTGATTTCATATTTGAAAGATATGGTCGGTTGTGGCCCGGAATATCGTACAGGGTGCGCAGTAATACCTCTGAAATTAACCTAAAAAGCCGGCTCAAGGCCCCCCAGCAGACGGGCTGCGTTGGTTATTACGGCCGAAAAAGGGGGGGTAAAGGGGTGGTTTACTGCGAGTAATGGAAAGGTTGGGCGGCCGAAAAAGTTATTGCTTTACAGTTTTTCGAAGCAGATTTCGGAAATACTTCTAAAGGAATTCAATCTTTCATAAATTCAGGAGCTGGTTCATGGTATCCATTTCAATCATGCAAATCCCTCGACAAAGGATGAAAACTCTTTACTTTCATTTCTTCTGTACGGAGATCAAAAATCGGTTAAAACCCCGACCCGCCGTTTCCAACAAGAAAAAACTAAGCAGTTCGCTGTATTGGGACGCAGAAACACTTGCATGAGTACTTCAACAAGATACCGCCGAAAGGCAAGTAACCGTCCACAAAATGCTCCGGCCGATGCAATGGGATTTTCCAGTCTCTTTACTAATTTTCGGAACGTGAACAACACAGCAAAAAACCGCCGTTCTTTCCAAACAACAAAAATCCCAGCATTTCCCTCTACTTCTCGCAAAAGAATACAGTACACCAAACAAATTTCCCAGGGGACACGGATTTAAATTTCTTAACGCTGCTGTTCACTTTACGGAATATACTTGGGCATAGCCGCCCACATCTTTCAAATATTAAAAAACCCAAGCTTTTCCCCCTTTACACGAGAACTTCCAGTCGAAATTATAGTTTTAAAGGTCTCTGAACTCTACTCAAACCTGGTCATCACCCACAAAGTGCTATCCTACTAACATCTTCTTGAACCTGAAGCCACGATCCTTAAACGTCAACTCCATCTCATTTACAACCTTTGTCACCATGCCGTTGCAACACTTTCCTGGCGGTCTCAACGTAATGGCCCCATCACCAATGCTGCCATCACCACCTTCACTCTGACAAGTAGACGAATGGATTGCACTGCCATGGCCTACAGGCCAAATTATACCCCGTATGGCCTCAACGTCTACATCAAAATGAGCAACGCGCCACGTTTCTTTCTCGGTTTCCCCTGTTTTACGTATAATAGCTTGGTTATCCGTCTGCCAGGTCAAGCTATTTATCTATGGATTCTGAACATGGGGCTCACCGCAAACTTTATCAAGTATTGCCCGCGCCGGAACTCCGCGGAATCTGACTATCGCCGCAGAGTAAAGGAAGATATGGACGATTTGACAAGGTCAGTTAACAGTCCGGATTGCCGTGTAGAAATAAATCACGACCATACAGGATCATGGCCCGGGCAGCGGTTCCAGGTCGATGCGGTGGTAGGTAAGGCTAGTGAGGATAACATCTTGACTGTCGATTTGTCTATGGTCATTTGGCGTCAAGAAGCGGTTCAATTCGGTGCGCAAGCAGGGCGTATCGAGTACGTCGTTACACAAGGGCGCGCAGGTGGGATGGAAAACAGTACTATGGCTGCGGAGTCCGGAAGTGATGCGTGGACGTCGAGGAGGTCGTTGCCACCTGTACCATCGGACCGCTCATATCTAATTACGAAGGGCCAGTCGTATTGGATGGATTAGTCACAACTTACACTATAAGCACGTTCCCAGAGATTGAGAGGGTCTCTTAATTTTGAATTGTCTGCAGTTTGCTGACTGACTGCTGTGATCATATGATTAGCGAGACATGTCCATTGATTCACTTGTAACACGGATAGTTGAAAGAAGTAAAGGATTTATTTTGGCTCAAATATTTCGTGGCTACAGCGAGCTGCGTCTTTCAGTTGAATGGCCAACTCAAGAATCACGCGGCCATCGTAACTGTAACTGTCGGGTGGCGTCATGTTTTCATTTTAAAGCTGTCCTAGGTTTCAGCCCTCTGGAGACTCGCGGTAAACACATCCCTTATTTTCTCTATCGCAAAAGAAGAACAATCAGAGATTGGATTTCGAGAGTGAGCCAGAAATAAACTCCTGAGAGAGAAACAGCAAGTTAAATTTGTGCTTATCGAAAAGACAGTACCTTATGGATTTGATAGCCGTTACATCAAATCCAGCAAACCTTCCGGGTGGCCTCTCTTCAGTCTTCTATTGCGGAACAACCGATCAGCTGCCTGATAGATTACTCGGGCAAATGAATTGGTAAAGTACGAAGTTTATATACTGCGAAAGCTTAAATGGCTGAGGCCAGGGGAGTTTTTAAGTTAGGTGTTGTGTAGAGCAAATAACACCGACCATGCAGCTCGAAAACTGGGGGTTAATGGGGCCGGTTTTCCTCGAGCGATGCAAACGTATGGTGTCCTCTGAACTTGTATTCAAACCATTTGGCAGGTTATGCTGTAGAAAAAATGTAAAAACACATCTAGACACGAGTGATGAATGAAATAAGCGAAACACAACCCAGCAGTTTTCCAGTCTTCAGAAAGCTAAAACTCCCGTTCCAATCGATTGAAACATGAAACCAAAAATTTAGGTCGGCCTTACCTCTGTCAAAATCATCTCCACAGCCACCTTCCCCGCTTCTAGCTTCCAAACAGACCAGCTGTGTGACTGATGCCTGCCGTCCGCAGTGAACCACTTGGCAACCTACGAGGAGGCCAAATCACCATTCACCCATGACCAATTCCGCAGTCAAAAGTAGTTCCCTACAGCGACTTATGCTTCAGCAACCCACCTTGTGAAAGAAACTGACGGATGCAATTCACGACGCAGTTCAAGAACGAACATCCCCTGGAGACAGCAGGGGACAAGCTTCCGCCAGGTTGAAATTCTCAGGTCGGACTTGGCAAAGACCGCTCGTCACCCTGTCATGGAAAACCATGGGATAGATCGGATATATCTTCCAATAGTAAAACACCCAAACCTTTCCCACTGTCATGGAGCCCCGTCTCGATGGCCAACATCGCAGGAGGCCAGATATCTGGGCTACAGGGAGTACCGGAGGGACAGACGTCCTCGACGCTACTGTAAATTCGCGAATACACTTGCTCCCTCAAAATAACGGGCACGATGTTTCCACCCCTTGACATCTCTGAACGCTTCGGGATCATTGAAGTTCAGAAGGTTTGAAGAGTTTACCACCACGCAAGCGAGGTCTTGACTGATCTCACTGCCAATATTCACCGTTGGAGGGTGGAACTCCGACGCATTCGCGGTTCTGGCAGACGTAGTCTAACACTTCGCCGTGCGAGGTATTGAAATCTTTGGAAGGGTGTGACATCTCCTCCTACAAAGACAAGATGCCGCGATAGTTCCGCCCAACGCGACATTTCTTACGGCTGGTCTTTCACCAGCCTTTTGAGATAGTCTCACCTGCCCCCGTCTCCTACTCGGAGCCTCCAATAAGAAGACTTGCCTCCCTGGTCTCTGGAAACAGCATTCTCACATTCTAATTGTTGCACAGTGTGAACCGAAGAGGATGACTATTGTCCTCTTTTATTTTACTCCCAGAGCTATTCCAAGGTTTAAGTACTCTTTCAGGAGAAGACTCCTGCCAAATATTTGTATGGCAGAACTCTCCCTGGCTCACCTAGGAGAAATAATCAAGTATATTTTCATAATTACATATACACGTAATGCGTGTGGAAATCTTTTATGGGAAACGAAAGTCCCTAAGCAAGGATTAGGAGGAAGACCAATAATAACTACTCAGGCACGCGGCGGCTGTTGACCTGGAGGGCCTGCATCCCATGACGGCAGAACGAAAAGAGGATATCTATATCCTGAAGCTCCGTATCGGGTGCTGAATTCCGTGGGCTTGAAGCGAAAGAAGCGAGAAGGCGAAAAATTTTGTTCCCCTTTCCCTAAAGCTCCATAGGAATCAACACCTACTGGGAGGAGAAAAATCTCGTGAACGTTGCTGTGTGGACCGTAACGTCGGAACTTCGCTTGCTCAGCAAGATTTGCAGCGGTGCCGGCGGAACATGCGCTTTAGGAGATGCAATTGACGGTGTCGGGATGGGCTGCAGTGACATTCAGGGCAATGTCACGAGAGTCGAGCCCATAGGCACCCAGAATGTACAGGTCCATGCGTAGAGATGGAGAGGAGTTTGGATCATTAGGGGAAGAGTGTTTTTGACGAGCGCGGAGATACACAATTCCCTGCAGTACCGGTAGATGGCATCCCGGAGTAAATTGTGCATGAGTGTTTGTCCATCGTCATACTTATAGGTCAGAGTGAGTTTGGCGAGAGGGTCCAGGAGAGGGGTAACATCAGAGGGACGCCGGGCGCAATCGGGGCAACATCACCGTCCAGAGAACAGCGGGAAGCCACGGCGCAAGGCAACGACAACTTTCCGAGCATGGAAGAATAAAAACGTGCCCCGATGGTGGTAAGGAAGTGCGGAATTACGGAACAAGAAGATTTAGTAGACAATGCGTATCTTTCCGCCAACAACGCCTTGTTTTTGTTAGTATATTCGACATGACAGGAGTGTGAGATGAAAAGGTCTCGTTGATGTAGAGCGGAGACGGTTCAAAGACATTGGAGGGCTCTGAGGAGATATTGGGCATCTGATTTGGTGCTGCCGGAGCTGAGCTATCTGAAACTAGGAAGACTGTGTTTCTGTTGACCCTGTCAGGCGCGCGTGAGACAGGAATCAGAAAAGCTTTCGTCATCGTCATTTTCTGACCTTTCATTTAGTGTAGTACCTTCCCTCGTACAACTTTACAATTGTTTACACTCAGGAATGGTCCCCTCTGAATGTTTACCAAGTGTAGTGGACCAAATAGTTTTCTCAGTCAAAGCCTTTTAAATAATTACCGTGTCCTGCCTGTGTGTTGTTCGCCATTATGCAGCTATCAACCCTGTTACCTTTATTACCGTTTACATTTTTGTGCTTCCAAAGTCTACATCCCACTTTAAGACACGTCAAGCATCGGATCTCCATCAAGTCTCTCTGACGCGCTAAAATTGGGACTACGATTGGGGTTACTTATCTCCATTGCTATAGGGCCTGAGCCATTTCGATTGTTCAAAAATGAACCTCTAGCAGTGAAGAATTCAAATCCGTAAAATGCTCCATCAAAGTTGAGACCGACAGTAGTAGTAGCCTCGGGCTTGGATAGATTCTCTTTTTGGATCACCAGCAGATTGTATGGCTTGAGATCTTCACAGAACCGCGCCAGTTTTTCCGACTCGCTTATACGGGGAATACTAATTAAAACTTTTCTGAACTCCAAGCCAACAGCCAAGTAGTACCTGTTCTGAGCACTTGCCCCTTAGTTCAAGTTCAGTCCAAGCGACCCTTTAAAGCGTTACCTGAATTTGTGACCCAGTCGATGCACCTTGCTAACAGCCAATAAGTGCAATAGTATTGTAGAGGAATACTGACATTGGACCCTGAAATGGGGACTTGTTCAGAGCAAGGCTTTACTGAGGCTACATAGTTAAGCCAAACTGTGCAGTCTAATTATTCTGCACAAGATCACGCAGCTTCTTGAGGCCTGCACGCTACTTGTAAAGAATGACCTAGAAAAAAAAACTTTGCTGCACCGTCACGTTCCCAAGTAACAAGATCTCCAATTAGTAACATGACAAAAAAAATGCACGTGTACAAAACCTGGAGGTAGAGCAAGATGAAAGCGAAACAACAGCGGGGGCGGCAAAAGCGATAATTATAATGAAACAGAGAGGGAGGTATCCAGTGCGATGTTAAAGGAGTAGTGGAGACGATGGCAGTGGGTTTCAGAAAATTGAAAGCAAAGGGTCAGTGGAGTGTCCCTGGAATCCCATAAGACTACAGATGAGCTCCCCTTTTCACTGACAGTACTGTGGCTGTACTCTAGAACTTTCATGCTTGTTTCAGCTCGGTAGTAGTTACTGGAAAGTAGATATTTAATTATAAAATAGTACTATGTAGAAAATAACTACGAAAATAAAACCACGCCAGTAAAAACATTGAAGTAAAATTAAACAGCTATCCAGCTACTCTGAGCTTTTAAACTCATCCAAGGCGATGTGGTTTCTCTGTTAAACCACTGTGTAATAGAGAATTGGAATAACAATAACGAACAAGTCTCTATTTCACAGCGGTGTTACGGAGGCCACTGTTACATTCTGATGGCAATACTGATGGTTATTTTTCCTAATAAATTCATTAAGAGAGGGGACTGTGCCAAGAAATCTTGCGCAGAGTGTCTGGTTTATCACATGTTTATTTCCGTTGAGTAACAAAAAACTTACCATAAATTATCAAATAGTAGATCTGATTACCAGGGTTAATTTCTTCTCCCCTGTCAATGCAATGAAACTGCATGGTGCCTCGGAAATAATCTGCGACCAGATATTGCTGGATTTCTAAAGTAACTGCCGAATGAAATGCGATCAACCAACAGTTTCCTGGTATTGCCGCGTATCAGGACTACGCTCAGGTTTTTCACTTACATATTGTTATCGCAAGTGTTAATGATTTGGTCTACGAGTCAACTGTGTTTCCGATGAGTCCCAATTTTTTGAAAGTCAAATTAGATGTGAAACAGATATGTTTTGAACCTACTGTACTGTAGATGAGTAATCGTGATGTCGGAACCAATTCACAGGAAAAATCTTTTTTTGGTTTCGCTAAATAAGTCGCTTGAAATTTGGAATCTTGAGATGGACAGGGCATTGGATTATGGTGCCGTTTTCTGTCAATTACCATCCAGTGACATAATTTATTGTTAATTAAATAAACGGATGTCTTCTTTGATAAGATTTCAATGAAATAGGTAGTTTGGTGGACCGAAAAAGGGGACGAAATTTTTTGCGTTAATTTAATGCATGGAAGATGTGGTCGGGGACTGAAAAAGGGGGGAAATGTGGGGTGATTTCATATTTGAAAGATATGGTCGGTTGTGGCCCGGAATATCGTACAGGGTGCGCAGTAATACCTCTGAAATTAACCTAAAAAGCCGGCTCAAGGCCCCCCAGCAGACGGGCTGCGTTGGTTATTACGGCCGAAAAAGGGGGGGTAAAGGGTGGTTTACTGCGAGTAATGGAAAGGTTGGGCGGCCGAAAAAGTTATTGCTTTACAGTTTTTCGAAGCAGATTTCGGAAATACTTCTAAAGGAATTCAATCTTTCATAAATTCAGGAGCTGGTTCATGGTATCCATTTCAATCATGCAAAATCCCTCGACAAAGGATGAAAACTCTTTACTTTCATTTCTTCTGTACGGAGATCAAAAATCGGTTAAAACCCCGACCCGCCGTTTCCAACAAAAAAAACTAAGCAGTTCGCTGTATTGGGACGCAGAAACACTTGCATGAGTACTTCAACAAGATACCGCCGAAAGGCAAGTAACCGTCCACAAAATGCTCCGGCCGATGCAATGGGATTTTCCAGTCTCTTTACTAATTTTCGGAACGTGAACAACACAGCAAAAAACCGCCGTTCTTTCCAAACAACAAAAATCCCAGCATTTCCCTCTACTTCTCGCAAAAGAATACAGTACACCAAACAAATTTCCCAGGGGACACGGATTTAAATTTCTTAACGCTGCTGTTCACTTTACGGAATATACTTGGGCATAGCCGCCCACATCTTTCAAATATTAAAAAACCCAAGCTTTTCCCCCTTTACACGAGAACTTCCAGTCGAAATTATAGTTTTAAAGGTCTCTGAACTCTACTCAAACCTGGTCATCACCCACAAAGTGCTATCCTACTAACATCTTCTTGAACCTGAAGCCACGATCCTTAAACGTCAACTCCATCTCATTTACAACCTTTGTCACCATGCCGTTGCAACACTTTCCTGGCGGTCTCAACGTAATGGCCCCATCACCAATGCTGCCATCACCACCTTCACTCTGGACAAGTAGACGAATGGATTGCACTGCCATGGCCTACAGGCCAAATTATACCCCGTATGGCCTCAACGTCTACATCAAAATGAGCAACGCGCCACGTTTCTTTCTCGGTTTCCCCTGTTTTACGTATAATAGCTTGGTTATCCGTCTGCCAGGTCAAGCTATTTATCTATGGATTCTGAACATGGGGCTCACCGCAAACTTTATCAAGTATTGCCCGCGCCGGAACTCCGCGGAATCTGACTATCGCCGCAGAGTAAAGGAAGATATGGACGATTTGACAAGGTCAGTTAACAGTCCGGATTGCCGTGTAGAAATAAATCACGACCATACAGGATCATGGCCCGGGCAGCGGTTCCAGGTCGATGCGGTGGTAGGTAAGGCTAGTGAGGATAACATCTTGACTGTCGATTTGTCTATGGTCATTTGGCGTCAAGAAGCGGTTCAATTCGGTGCGCAAGCAGGGCGTATCGAGTACGTCGTTACACAAGGGCGCGCAGGTGGGATGGAAAACAGTACTATGGCTGCGGAGTCCGGAAGTGATGCGTGGACGTCGAGGAGGTCGTTGCCACCTGTACCATCGGACCGCTCATATCTAATTACGAAGGGCCAGTCGTATTGGATGGATTAGTCACAACTTACACTATAAGCACGTTCCCAGAGATTGAGAGGGTCTCTTAATTTTGAATTGTCTGCAGTTTGCTGACTGCTGTGATCATATGATTAGCGAGACATGTCCATTGATTCACTTGTAACACGGATAGTTGAAGAAGTAAAGGATTTATTTTGGCTCAAATATTTCGTGGCTACAGCGAGCTGCGTCTTTCAGTTGAATGGCCAACTCAAGAATCACGCGGCCATCGTAACTGTAACTGTCGGGTGGCGTCATGTTTTCATTTTAAAGCTGTCCTAGGTTTCAGCCCTCTGGAGACTCGCGGTAAACACATCCCTTATTTTCTCTATCGCAAAAGAAGAACAATCAGAGATTGGATTTCGAGAGTGAGCCAGAAATAAACTCCTGAGAGAGAAACAGCAAGTTAAATTGTGCTTATCGAAAAGACAGTACCTTATGGATTTGATAGCCGTTACATCAAATCCAGCAAACCTTCCGGGTGGCCTCTCTTCAGTCTTCTATTGCGGAACAACCGATCAGCTGCCTGATAGATTACTCGGGCAAATGAATTGGTAAAGTACGAAGTTTATATACTGCGAAAGCTTAAATGGCTGAGGGCCAGGGGAGTTTTTAAGTTAGGTGTTGTGTAGAGCAAATAACACCGACCATGCAGCTCGAAAACTGGGGGTTAATGGGGCCGGTTTTCCTCGAGCGATGCAAACGTATGGTGTCCTCTGAACTTGTATTCAAACCATTTGGCAGGTTATGCTGTAGAAAAAATGTAAAAACACATCTAGACACGAGTGATGAATGAAATAAGCGAAACACAACCCAGCAGTTTTCCAGTCTTCAGAAAGCTAAAACTCCCGTTCCAATCGATTGAGAACATGAAACCAAAAATTTAGGTCGGCCTTACCTCTGTCAAAATCTCTCACAGCCACCTTCCCCGCTTCTAGCTTCCAAACAGACCAGCTGTGTGACTGATGCCTGCCGTCCGCAGTGAACCACTTGGCAACCTACGAGGAGGCCAAATCACCATTCACCCATGACCAATTCCGCAGTCAAAAGTAGTTCCCTACAGCGACTTATGCTTCAGCAACCCACCCTTGTGAAAGAAACTGACGGATGCAATTCACGACGCAGTTCAAGAACGAACATCCCTGGAGACAGCAGGGGACAAGCTTCCGCCAGGTTGAAATTCTCAGGTCGGACTTGGCAAAGACCGCTCGTCACCCTGTCATGGAAAACCATGGGATAGATCGGATATATCTTCCAATAGTAAAACACCCAAACCTTTCCCACTGTCATGGAGCCCCGTCTCGATGGCCAACATCGCAGGAGGCCAGATATCTGGGCTACAGGGAGTACCGGAGGGACAGACGTCCTCGACGCTACTGTAAATTCGCGAATACACTTGCTCCCTCAAAATAAACGGGCACGATGTTTCCACCCCTTGACATCTCTGAACGCTTCGGGATCATTGAAGTTCAGAAGGTTTGAAGAGTTTACCACCACGCAAGCGAGGTCTTGACTGATCTCACTGCCAATATTCACCGTTGGAGGGTGGAACTCCGACGCATTCGCGGTTCTGGCAGACGTAGTCTAACACTTCGCCGTGCGAGGTATTGAAATCTTTGGAAGGGTGTGACATCTCCTCCTACAAAGACAAGATGCCGCGATAGTTCCGCCCAACGCGACATTTCTTACGGCTGGTCTTTCACCAGCCTTTTGAGATAGTCTCACCTGCCCCCGTCTCCTACTCGGAGCCTCCAATAAGAAGACTTGCCTCCCTGGTCTCTGGAAACAGCATTCTCACATTCTAATTGTTGCACAGTGTGAACCGAAGAGGATGACTATTGTCCTCTTTTATTTTACTCCCAGAGCTATTCCAAGGTTTAAGTACTCTTTCAGGAGAAGACTCCTGCCAAATATTTGTATGGCAGAACTCTCCCTGGCTCACCTAGGAGAAATAATCAAGTACATTTTCATAATTACATATACACGTAATGCGTGTGGAAATCTTTTATGGGAAACGAAGTCCCTAAGCAAGGATTGGAGGAGGAAGACCAATAATAACTACTCAGGCACGCGGCGGCTGTTGACCTGCAGGGCGCATATGACGGCAGAACGAAAAGAGGATATCTATATCCTAATCGGGTGCTGAATTCCGTGGCTTGAAGCGAAAGAAGGCGAGAAGGCGAAAAATTTTGTTCCCCTTTCCCTAAAGCTCCATAGAATCAACACCTGACTGGGAGGAGAAAAATCTCGTGAACGTTGCTGTGGACGTAACGTCGGAACTTCGCTGCTCAGCAAGATTTGCAGCGGTGCCGGCGGAATAGCGCTTTAGGAGATGCAATTGACGGTGTCGGGATGGGCTGCAGTGACATTCAGGCAATGGAGAGTCGAAGCCCATAGGCACCAGAATGTACACATGTCTACGGATATGGAGAGGAGTTTTGGATCATTAGGGGAAGAGTGTTTTTGACGACGCCGAGAGATTACACGAGAGGTAGATAGTAACTCCGGAGAATGGCATGCATAGAATTTGAGTGTTTGTCCCATTAGTCTATATATAGAGAGTGAGTTTGCGAGAGGGTCCAGGAGAGGGTAACATCAGAGGGCGGGCCGGGCAAATGGATAAGGGCATCACCGTCGCAAGTAAGAAACAGAGCGGAGAAGCCAAGGCGCGAGCACGACACTTTCCGAGCATGGAAGAATAAAAACGTGCCCCGATGGTGGTAAGGAAGTGCGGAATTACGGAACAAGAAGATTTAGTAGACAATGCGTATCTTTCCGCCAACCAACGCCTTGTTTTTGTTAGTATTTCGACATGACAGGAGTGTGAGATGAAAAGGTCTCGTTGATGTAGAGCGGAGACGGTTCAAAGACATTGGAGGGCTCTGAGGAGATATTGGGCATCTGATTTGGTGCTGCCGGAGCTGAGCTATCTGAAACTAGGAAGACTGTGTTTCTGTTGACCCTGTCAGGCGCGCGTGAGACAGGAATCAGAAAAGCTTTCGTCATCGTCATTTTCTGACCTTTCATTTAGTGTAGTACCTTCCCTCGTACAACTTTACAATTGTTTACACTCAGGAATGGTCCCCTCTGAATGTTTACCAAGTGTAGTGGACCAAATAGTTTTCTCAGTCAAAGCCTTTTAAATAATTACCGTGTCCCTGTGTGTTGTTCGCCATTATGCAGCTATCAACCCTGTTACCTTTATTACCGTTTACATTTTTGTGCTTCCAAAGTCTACATCCCACTTTAAGACACGTCAAGCATCGGATCTCCATCAAGTCTCTCTGACGCGCTAAAATTGGGACTACGATTGGGGTTACTTATCTCCATTGCTATAGGGCCTGAGCCATTTCGATTGTTCAAAAATGAACCTCTAGCAGTGAAGAATTCAAATCCGTAAAATGCTCCATCAAAGTTGAGACCGACAGTAGTAGTAGCCTCGGGCTTGGATAGATTCTCTTTTTGGATCACCAGCAGATTGTATGGCTTGAGATCTTCACAGAACCGCGCCAGTTTTTCCGACTCGCTTATACGGGGAATACTAATTAAAACTTTTCTGAACTCCAAGCCAACAGCCAAGTAGTACCTGTTCTGAGCACTTGCCCCTTAGTTCAAGTTCAGTCCAAGCGACCCTTTAAAGCGTTACCTGAATTTGTGACCCAGTCGATGCACCTTGCTAACAGCCAATAAGTGCAATAGTATTGTAGAGGAATACTGACATTGGACCCTGAAATGGGGACTTGTTCAGAGCAAGGCTTTACTGAGGCTACATAGTTAAGCCAAACTGTGCAGTCTAATTATTCTGCACAAGATCACGCAGCTTCTTGAGGCCTGCACGCTACTTGTAAAGAATGACCTAGAAAAAACAAACTTTGCTGCACCGTCACGTTCCCAAGTAACAAGATCTCCAATTAGTAACATGACAAAAAAAATGCACGTGTACAAAACCTGGAGGTAGAGCAAGATGAAAGCGAAACAACAGCGGGGGGGCAAAAGCGATAATTATAATGAAACAGAGAGGGAGGTATCCAGTGCGATGTTAAAGGAGTAGTGGAGACGATGGCAGTGGGTTTCAGAAAATTGAAAGCAAAGGGTCAGTGGAGTGTCCCTGGAATCCCATAAGACTACAGATGAGCTCCCCTTTTCACTGACAGTACTGTGGCTGTACTCTAGAACTTTCATGCTTGTTTCAGCTCGGTAGTAGTTACTGGAAAGTAGATATTTAATTATAAAATAGTACTATGTAGAAAATAACTACGAAAATAAAACCACGCCAGTAAAAACATTGAAGTAAAATTAAACAGCTATCCAGCTACTCTGAGCTTTTAAACTCATCCAAGGCGATGTGGTTTCTCTGTTAAACCACTGTGTAATAGAGAATTGGAATAAAAAACGAACAAGTCTCTATTTCACAGCGGTGTTACGGAGGCCACTGTTATTCTGATGGCAATACTGATGGTTATTTTTCCTAATAAATTCATTAAGAGAGGGGACTGTGCCAAGAAATCTTGCGCAGAGTGTCTGGTTTATCACATGTTTATTTCCGTTGAGTAACAAAAAACTTACCATAAATTATCAAATAGTAGATCTGATTACCAGGGTTAATTTCTTCTCCCCTGTCAATGCAATGAAACTGCATGGTGCCTCGGAAATAATCTGCGACCAGATATTGCTGGATTTCTAAAGTAACTGCCGAATGAAATGCGATCAACCAACAGTTTCCTGGTATTGCCGCGTATCAGGACTACGCTCAGGTTTTTCACTTACATATTGTTATCGCAAGTGTTAATGATTTGGTTACGAGTCAACTGTGTTTCCGATGAGTCCCAATTTTTGAAGTCAAATTAGATGTGAACAGATTGTTTTGAACCTACTGTACTGTAGATGAGTAATCGTGATGTCGGAAAATTCACAGGAAAAATCTTTTTTTGGTTTGCTAATAAGTCGCCTTGAAATTTGGAATCTGAGATGGACGGGATTGGATTTGGTGCCGTTTTCTGTCAATTACCATCAGTGACATAATTTATTGTTAATTAAATAAACGGATGTCTTCTTTGATAAGATTTCAATGAAATAGGTAGTTTGGTGGACCGAAAAAGGGGACGAAATTTTTTGCGTTAATTTAATGCATGGAAGATGTGGTCGGGGACTGAAAAAGGGGGGAAATGTGGGGTGATTTCATATTTGAAAGATATGGTCGTTGTGGCCCGGAATATCGTACAGGGTGCGCAGTAATACTCTGAAATTAACCTAAAAAGCCGGCTCAAGGCCCCCAGCAGACGGGCTGCGTTGGTTATTACGGCCGAAAAAGGGGGGGTAAAGGGTGGTTTACTGCGAGTAATGGAAAGGTTGGGCGGCCGAAAAAGTTATTGCTTTACAGTTTTTCGAAGCAGATTTCGGAAATACTTCTAAAGGAATTCAATCTTTCATAAATTCAGGAGCTGGTTCATGGTATCCATTTCAATCATGCAAAATCCTCGACAAAGGATGAAAACTCTTTTTTCATTTCTTCTGTACGGAGATCAAAAATCGGTTAAAACCCCGACCCGCCGTTTCCAACAAGAAAAAACTAAGCAGTTCGCTGTATTGGGACGCAGAAACACTTGCATGAGTACTTCAACAAGATACCGCCGAAAGGCAAGTAACCGTCCACAAAATGCTCCGGCCGATGCAATGGGATTTTCCAGTCTCTTTACTAATTTTCGGAACGTGAACAACAAGCAAAAAACCGCCGTTCTTTCCAAACAA
The DNA here is from genome assembly GCA_002205965.3 of Kappaphycus alvarezii. Classification (NCBI taxonomy): domain Eukaryota; phylum Rhodophyta; class Florideophyceae; order Gigartinales; family Solieriaceae; genus Kappaphycus; species Kappaphycus alvarezii. The sequence continues at coordinate 503,896 of NADL03000044.1, read as the reverse complement.
CAAAATCCCAGCATTTCCTCTACTTCTCGCAAAAGAATACAGTACACCAAACAAATTTCCCAGGGGACACGGATTTAAATTTCTTAACGCTGCTGTTCACTTTACGGAATATACTTGGGCATAGCCGCCCACATCTTTCAAATATTAAAAAACCCAAGCTTTTCCCCTTTACACGAGAACTTCCAGTCGAAATTATAGTTTTAAAGGTCTCTGAACTCTACTCAAACCTGGTCATCACCCACAAAGTGCTATCCTACTAACATCTTCTTGAACCTGAAGCCACGATCCTTAAACGTCAACTCCATCTCATTTACAACCTTTGTCACCATGCCGTTGCAACACTTTCCTGGCGGTCTCAACGTAATGGCCCCATCACCAATGCTGCCATCACCACCTACTCTGGACAAGTAGACGAATGGATTGCACTGCCATGGCCTACAGGCCAAATTATACCCGTATGGCCTCAACGTCTACATCAAAATGAGCAACGCGCCACGTTTCTTTCTCGGTTTCCCTGTTTTACGTATAATAGCTTGGTTATCCGTCTGCCAGGTCAAGCTATTTATCTATGGATTCTGAACATGGGGCTCACCGCAAACTTTATCAAGTATTGCCCGCGCCGGAACTCCGCGGAATCTGACTATCGCCGCAGAGTAAAGGAAGATATGGACGATTTGACAAGGTCAGTTAACAGTCCGGATTGCCGTGTAGAAATAATCACGACCATACAGGATCATGGCCCGGGCAGCGGTTCCAGGTCGATGCGGTGGTAGGTAAGGCTAGTGAGGATAACATCTTGACTGTCGATTTGTCTATGGTCATTTGGCGTCAAGAAGCGGTTCAATTCGGTGCGCAAGCAGGGCGTATCGAGTACGTCGTTACACAAGGGCGCGCAGGTGGGATGGAAAACAGTACTATGGCTGCGGAGTCCGGAAGTGATGCGTGGACGTCGAGGAGGTCGTTGCCACCTGTACCATCGGACCGCTCATATCTAATTACGAAGGGCCAGTCGTATTGGATGGATTAGTCACAACTTACACTATAAGCACGTTCCCAGAGATTGAGAGGGTCTCTTAATTTTGAATTGTCTGCAGTTTGCTGACTGCTGTGATCATATGATTAGCGAGACATGTCCATTGATTCACTTGTAACACGGATAGTTGAAGAAGTAAAGGATTTATTTTGGCTCAAATATTTCGTGGCTACAGCGAGCTGCGTCTTTCAGTTGAATGGCCAACTCAAGAATCACGCGGCCATCGTAACTGTAACTGTCGGGTGGCGTCATGTTTTCATTTTAAAGCTGTCCTAGGTTTCAGCCCTCTGGAGACTCGCGGTAAACACATCCTTATTTTCTCTATCGCAAAAGAAGAACAATCAGAGATTGGATTTCGAGAGTGAGCCAGAAATAAACTCCTGAGAGAGAAACAGCAAGTTAAATTGTGCTTATCGAAAAGACAGTACCTTATGGATTTGATAGCCGTTACATCAAATCAGCAAACCTTCCGGGTGGCCTCTCTTCAGTCTTCTATTGCGGAACAACCGATCAGCTGCCTGATAGATTACTCGGGCAAATGAATTGGTAAAGTACGAAGTTTATATACTGCGAAAGCTTAAATGGCTGAGGGCCAGGGGAGTTTTAAGTTAGGTGTTGTGTAGAGCAAATAACACCGACCATGCAGCTCGAAAACTGGGGGTTAATGGGGCCGGTTTTCCTCGAGCGATGCAAACGTATGGTGTCCTCTGAACTTGTATTCAAACCATTTGGCAGGTTATGCTGTAGAAAAATGTAAAAACACATCTAGACACGAGTGATGAATGAAATAAGCGAAACACAACCCAGCAGTTTTCCAGTCTTCAGAAAGCTAAAACTCCCGTTCCAATCGATTGAGAACATGAAACCAAAAATTTAGGTCGGCCTTACCTCTGTCAAAATCATCTCCACAGCCACCTTCCCGCTTCTAGCTTCCAAACAGACCAGCTGTGTGACTGATGCCTGCCGTCCGCAGTGAACCACTTGGCAACTACGAGGAGGCCAAATCACCATTCACCCATGACCAATTCGCAGTCAAAAGTAGTTCCTACAGCGACTTATGCTTCAGCAACCCACCCTTGTGAAAGAAACTGACGGATGCAATTCACGACGCAGTTCAAGAACGAACATCCCCTGGAGACAGCAGGGGACAAGCTTCCGCCAGGTTGAAATTCTCAGGTCGGACTTGGCAAAGACCGCTCGTCACCCTGTCATGGAAAACCATGGGATAGATCGGATATATCTTCCAATAGTAAAACACCCAAACCTTTCCCACTGTCATGGAGCCCCGTCTCGATGGCCAACATCGCAGGAGGCAGATATCTGGGCTACAGGGAGTACCGGAGGGACAGACGTCCTCGACGCTACTGTAAATTCGCGAATACACTTGCTCCCTCAAAATAAACGGGCACGATGTTTCCACCCCTTGACATCTCTGAACGCTTCGGGATCATTGAAGTTCAGAAGGTTTGAAGAGTTTACCACCACGCAAGCGAGGTCTTGACTGATCTCACTGCCAATATTCACCGTTGGAGGGTGGAACTCCGACGCATTCGCGGTTCTGGCAGACGTAGTCTAACACTTCGCCGTGCGAGGTATTGAAATCTTTGGAAGGGTGTGACATCTCCTCCTACAAAGACAAGATGCCGCGATAGTTCCGCCCAACGCGACATTTCTTACGGCTGGTCTTTCACCAGCCTTTTGAGATAGTCTCACCTGCCCCGTCTCCTACTCGGAGCCTCCAATAAGAAGACTTGCCTCCCTGGTCTCTGGAAACAGCATTCTCACATTCTAATTGTTGCACAGTGTGAACCGAAGAGGATGACTATTGTCCTCTTTTATTTTACTCCCAGAGCTATTCCAAGGTTTAAGTACTCTTTCAGGAGAAGACTCCTGCCAAATATTTGTATGGCAGAACTCTCCCTGGCTCACCTAGGAGAAATAATCAAGTATTTTCATAATTACATATACACGTAATGCGTGTGGAAATCTTTTATGGGAAACGAAAGTCCCTAAGCAAGGATTAGGAGGAAGACAATAATAACTACTCAGGCACGCGGCGGCTGTTGACCTGGAGGGCCTGCATCCATGACGGCAGAACGAAAAGAGGATATCTATATCCTGAAGCTCCGTATCGGGTGCTGAATTCCGTGGGCTTGAAGCGAAAGAAGCGAGAAGGCGAAAAATTTTGTTCCCCTTTCCCTAAAGCTCCATAGGAATCAACACCTACTGGGAGGAGAAAAAATCTCGTGAACGTTGCTGTGTGGACCGTAACGTCGGAACTTCGCTTGCTCAGCAAGATTTGCAGCGGTGCCGGCGGAACATGCGCTTTAGGAGATGCAATTGACGGTGTCGGGATGGGCTGCAGTGACATTCAGGGCAATGTCACGAGAGTCGAGCCCATAGGCACCCAGAATGTACAGGTCCATGCGTAGAGATGGAGAGGAGTTTGGATCATTAGGGGAAGAGTGTTTTTGACGAGCGCGGAGATACCAATTCCCTGCAGTACCGGTAGATGGCATCCCGGAGTAAATTGTGCATGAGTGTTTGTCCATCGTCATACTATAGGTCAGAGTGAGTTTGGCGAGAGGGTCCAGGAGAGGGGTAACATCAGAGGGACGCCGGGCGCAATCGGGGCAACATCACCGTCCAGAGAACAGCGGGAAGCCACGGCGCAAGGCAACGACAACTTTCCGAGCATGGAAGAATAAAAACGTGCCCCGATGGTGGTAAGGAAGTGCGGAATTACGGAACAAGAAGATTTAGTAGACAATGCGTATCTTTCCGCCAACCAACGCCTTGTTTTTGTTAGTATATTCGACATGACAGGAGTGTGAGATGAAAAGGTCTCGTTGATGTAGAGCGGAGACGGTTCAAAGACATTGGAGGGCTCTGAGGAGATATTGGGCATCTGATTTGGTGCTGCCGGCTGAGCTATCTGAAACTAGGAAGACTGTGTTTCTGTTGACCCTGTCAGGCGCGCGTGAGACAGGAATCAGAAAAGCTTTCGTCATCGTCATTTTCTGACCTTTCATTTAGTGTAGTACCTTCCCTCGTACAACTTTACAATTGTTTACACTCAGGAATGGTCCCCTCTGAATGTTTACCAAGTGTAGTGGACCAAATAGTTTTCTCAGTCAAAGCCTTTTAAATAATTACCGTGTCCTGCCTGTGTGTTGTTCGCCATTATGCAGCTATCAACCCTGTTACCTTTATTACCGTTTACATTTTTGTGCTTCCAAAGTCTACATCCCACTTTAAGACACGTCAAGCATCGGATCTCCATCAAGTCTCTCTGACGCGCTAAAATTGGGACTACGATTGGGGTTACTTATCTCCATTGCTATAGGGCCTGAGCCATTTCGATTGTTCAAAAATGAACCTCTAGCAGTGAAGAATTCAAATCCGTAAAATGCTCCATCAAAGTTGAGACCGACAGTAGTAGTAGCCTCGGGCTTGGATAGATTCTCTTTTTGGATCACCAGCAGTTGTATGGCTTGAGATTTCACAGAACCGCGCCAGTTTTTCCGACTCGCTTATACGGGGAATACTAATTAAAACTTTTCTGAACTCCAAGCCAAGCCAAGTAGTACCTGTTCTGAGCACTTGCCCCTTAGTTCAAGTTCAGTCCAAGCGACCCTTTAAAGCGTTACCTGAATTTGTGACCCAGTCGATGCACCTTGCTAACAGCCAATAAGTGCAATAGTATTGTAGAGGAATACTGACATTGGACCCTGAAATGGGACTTGTTCAGAGCAAGGCTTTACTGAGGCTACATAGTTAAGCCAAACTGTGCAGTCTAATTATTCTGCACAAGATCACGCAGCTTCTTGAGGCCTGCACGCTACTTGTAAAGAATGACCTAGAAAAAAACTTTGCTGCACCGTCACGTTCCCAAGTAACAAGATCTCCAATTAGTAACATGACAAAAAAATGCACGTGTACAAAACCTGGAGGTAGAGCAAGATGAAAGCGAAACAAAGCGGGGGGCAAAAGCGATAATTATAATGAAACAGAGAGGAGGTATCCAGTGCGATGTTAAAGGAGTAGTGGAGACGATGGCAGTGGGTTTCAGAAAATTGAAAGCAAAGGGTCAGTGGAGTGTCCCTGGAATCCCATAAGACTACAGATGAGCTCCCTTTTCACTGACAGTACTGTGGCTGTACTCTAGAACTTTCATGCTTGTTTCAGCTCGGTAGTAGTTACTGGAAAGTAGATATTTAATTATAAAATAGTACTATGTAGAAAATAACTACGAAAATAAAACCGCCAGTAAAAACATTGAAGTAAAAATTAAACAGCTATCCAGCTACTCTGAGCTTTTAAACTCATCCAAGGCGATGTGGTTTCTCTGTTAAACCACTGTGTAATAGAGAATTGGAATAACAAAAACGAACAAGTCTCTATTTCACAGCGGTGTTACGGAGGCCACTGTTATATCTGATGGCAATACTGATGGTTATTTTTCCTAATAAATTCATTAAGAGAGGGGACTGTGCAAGAAATCTTGCGCAGAGTGTCTGGTTTATCACATGTTTATTTCCGTTGAGTAACAAAAACTTACCATAAATTATCAAATAGTAGATCTGATTAACCAGGGTTAATTTTCTCCCTGTCAATGCAATGAACTGCATGGTGCCGGAAATAATCTGCGACCAGATATTGCTGGATTTCTAAAGTAACTGCCGAATGAAATGCGATCAACCAACAGTTTTCCTGGTATTGCGCGTATCAGGACTACGCTCAGGTTTTTCACTTTACATATTGTTATCGCAAGTGTTAATGATTTGGTCTACGAGTCAACTGTGTTTCCGATGAGTCCCAATTTTTTGAAAGTCAATTAGATGTGAACAGATATGTTTTGAACCTACTGTACTGTAGATGAGTATCGTGATGTCGGAACCAATTCACAGGAAAAATCTTTTTTTGGTTTCGCTAAATAAGTCGCTTGAAATTTGGAATCTTGAGATGGAAAGAGCATTAGATTATGGTGCCATTCTCAGTCAATTACCATTCAGTGACATAATTTATTGTTAATTAAATAAACGGATGTCTTCTTTGATAAGATTTTAATGAAATAGGTAGTTTGGTGGACCGAAAAGGGGACGAAATTTTTTGCGTTAATTTAATGCATGGAAGATGTGGTCGGGGACTGAAAAGGGGGGAAATGTGGGGTGATTTCACATTTGAAAGATATGGTCGGTTGTGGCCCGGAATATCGTACAGGGTGCGCAGTAATACCTCTGAAATTAACCTAAAAAGCCGGCTCAAGGCCCCCAGCAGACGGGCTGCGTTGGTTATTACGGCCGAAAAAAGGGGGTAAAGGGGTGTGTTTACTGCGAGTAATGGAAAGGTTGGGCGGCCGAAAAAGTTATTGCTTTTACAGTTTTTCGAAGCAGATTTTCGGAAATACTTCTAAAGGAATTCAATCTTTCATAAATTCAGGAGCTGGTTCATGGTATCCATTCAATCATGCAAAATCCCTCGACAAAGGATGAAAACTCTTTACTTTCATTTCTTCTGTACGGAGATCAAAATCGGTTAAAACCCCGACCCGCCGTTTCCCAACAGAAAAAACTAAGCAGTTCGCTGTATTGGGACGCAGAAACACTTGCATGAGTACTTCAACAAGATACCGCCGAAAGGCAAGTAACCGTCCACAAAATGCTCCGGCGATGCATGGGATTTTCCAGTCTCTTTACTAATTTTCGGAACGTGAACAACACAGCAAAAAACCGCCGTTCTTTCCAAACAACAAAACCCAGCATTTCCTCTACTTCTCGCAAAAGAATACAGTACACCAAACAAATTTCCCAGGGGACACGGATTTAAATTTCTTAACGCTGCTTGATGTGCAAATTCGCACACGAAAAAATTTAGATGAGGACCATAATTGTATACAGTATTGGAACTGGGAAGATATTTTTACAGTTTTTGAATTTGCAAGATATTTTTAATTTGGGTGAGTGTGGCAAATTCATCGGTTGATTTTTTATTTTAGGACACGCTGTCATAGTGGATGTCAGTACAGTTCTAGGTTGTGGGTGATACTACGAGTGACTCTGAAAGGTCTATATAATGGCCACATCAATTCCCACCCCTGGCCGATGGGTGGCTGGCATGGGTATGGCACCTAGATATTTACCTTGAGGAAATATCTTCTAATGGTCTCTCTGGTTCACACGATTCCCGTGAATGCGTTTTATGGTATTTAGTATGTTTGATTGAGACTTTAGGATTAGCCGAAAGTCTATATAAGCTGAGTAAAGTGCTTCCTCCTTGAGAGGTCAAGCAAGTTGGCAGACAACTTCAGGTCAAGCTCCGAGTAGTAGGAAGTTGAGAGTCAACTTCAGACCCTAGAAAACTTTTTCCTAAGCTGGTCGCAGAGCATCAGTGGTAGACCCTGCCCCTTTTATACTTGCTTGTAGCCCTCTCAACTCTCTCCCATATACACTCCTTTTTATTTGTTCAACTATACCACGGTAGCACTTTTGTCGCTCGCAACACCTCCGTCTTGGGGTAGTTGGTTCTAAGTATCTCTTCTCCCGACGATTTACCCCTATCATTTGGTACTCTTGTGGAGGGGGTTGCACCCGAGGTATTCGAGTTGAGCAGTCTTAGGGAACCATTCGAGGGGATTTCTTTTCTGTAATCATGGATCTCAACGCTGCTCGTATAACGTTCACAGGGGGCAAGAATGAAGACGTTGAGGAGTTTCTCTATACATATGTCAACGTTGTGATGCGTGAGAAGAGCGATGAAGAGAAGGCCGAAAGTATCTTCGCCTATCTTCATGGTGACGCAAAGCACAAATATAAGGCCAAGTTTATCAACGGGTGGTCTCTTAACGGGAATGGGCGTAACTTCGGTGAGGTATGTGAGTGGCTTGTGAAAGAATATGCTAAGCAGGTAGAACCAGATGAGATGATTCGTACCGCCATAGAGGCCCGGCTCAACTTCGACGATTTGTTAAGCTCATTGGTATACTTGTGTGATCTCTATGAAAAGGCTGGGTTCAACGCCCAAGCCAAGTACGGAATGCTGCGTAAGGCGGCGATGGGGGATAAGCGGCTCTCCGATTTCCTCCTCATCAAGGGCCCTCACACTTTTAATGAACTGAAGGGTACCATAGTAGAATTTGTCAAAAATTCGGAGACGTTTCAGTCACTAAGTGAAATACCGAGGGAAACCCGTACATCTATGCCGATCGTGCATCCTGAAAAGAATTATCAAAGGCCAGCGACTAGCGCAGCAGCATTGGAATCAGTCAGGAGCGATGTCAAAAACTTGGAAGAAAGGTTGGAAACCCGATTCGATAATCGACTTGACATGATAACCTCGCAGTTGGAAAGCCTTACTCTTACCATTAAGAAGAACCAGTCTGGGGCCCCCAAGGCCGCAGAAGTCTGTTCCTACTGTCACAAGCCTGGACACTTTGCAAATAGGTGTCCTGATAATCCACATAGAAACACTCGTTGTGGAAAGTGCGGTCGTTACGGGCATCATGAAAGTAACTGCTGGTCTAAAGACAACAGAAGAGCAAATTTATCGGACGCGAGGAGTGAGTCAGGACCAGAGATGAAAATCTTACAAAACAGGAAGGATCAAAGGTTGCGGATGCCGGTAATGTATCCATCGCTGAAGAAATCAGTCAAGTTAATGTGACAAAAAGGGATGGGGAAGGGAACGTTTTGTCGAAAAAACCTAGGCTAGATTATGGAATGCTGGAGCATATCCCAGCACCTGTACCTCCTCGAACCAAGAGGCTTGATCAAGTTGTTCCAGGGTGGGAAACACTTCGGCCAAGAAGACGAGAAAGAGTAAGAAATTTAAGAGTATCCCGAAGGACGTACTAGAATATGTGAAGAAGTACAATTTGGTGGCTGAGCTTGCATCGCCCCAACTGGGATAACGTTTGGTCAACTTTTGAGGGGCGACGCAGAGGATGCGAGAAAAGAACTCAAAAAAATTATCAGGTCTAATAAGTCCGCTAATGGTAAGAAACTGTTTCTTCAATCGGCCTCGACAGCACCAAGACGTCTTAAACTAGTACCAGTCAAAGTATTGGGAATGCAAACCCAAGCTCTTTTCGATTCGGGCGCTGTTCCAAACCTTATCTCAGAAACTTTGGTGACAGATTTAGGTCTCGAAATTATTCCAACTACTCGAAGAATAACTGTGGCGGATGGAACCGTCTCAAAATGCATGGGCACTGTTAACAAGGTTTCCGTGTTCTTTGGGGACTCTAAAGTTGATGTAGACTTTCTCGTCATGCCGGAGCTCCCTTTCGATGCAATCATTGGTGTCCTACCATGGAAAGACTAGGGACCTGCATTGACTTGGGCAACCAAATCGTTTCAGTTAATGTTGACGGCAGAAACGTGAAGATGCCCCTGGATTTCGACAAAAGCACACATCCGGAAGATCTAAGAGAGACGGACAGTGAAGATTTCACTTCTAGCTATGACAGCGAAGATTCCGAACCAACTAACACTTTCGGAAGTGAGAAAGGGTACGCTCGGGGGAATGAACATGACATGGGACGATTATGATTCTGGGTTTGAAACAGATGAAGAATGGAATTCTAGGGTAGGTTTGACACCTGAATGTGTTTCTTTTTGCGATAATATCGAATCAAAGGACGGAATTCGGGGCATGAAAGAAGATTACAATTGCACGGAAAACAAGGAATATATCGAATTCCATATCTGAAGATGTGAGCACGCCGGAAGAGGTCCTTCAAAATTTGGAGGGTGAGGATCAAGAAAAGGACCAGCGCCAAATTGGAGAAATTCAAGAAAAAGTACAGCACCTTCCAGCCCCCGCCTCAATGATAATATCCGACATGTTAACATCTTCCGAAGTAATTGCATGGAGTGTTCAGATTTAAGACAAGCAAGTGTACCGGTCAAAGAAACAAAAACACTCAAAAAATACTCAACCAATTTCACAGGCCTAGACGTCAACCGCCAAAATATGACCAATTTATCTCAGAGAATGTTACAAGTATGCTGGAAAATGATATCATTCGGCCAGTTTCATCCCCATGGTCATTTCCAGTTGGTCGCACCAAAGAAGGATGGAAAGCTGCGTTTTTGCGTCGATTACCGACAACTGAACCAGAGAATGATACCCGATCGATTTCCGATTCCGAATATGGAGGAAATCCTCGAGGACTTGAAGGACGGGAGATACTTCACCTCAATTGATCTTTACACTGGTTATTGGCAGATTCCATTGGATGAAAAATGCAAGGAAAAAACAACTTTTACCAGCAAAGCCGGTACATTCAGGTTCGAAGTGATGCCTTTTGGTCTCATGAATGCCCCAGCTACATTCCAAAGAATGATGAACGAGGTTTTGAAAGGACTTCCATTTGCAAGAGTTTATATCGATGATGTAGTGATATTCTCAAAAACCTTGGATCAGCACATATCGCATGTCAAGACTGTGGTGGAGAAAATAGCTGCGTACAGCCTGAAAATTAAGTTAAGCAAATGCTTCTTTGCGAAAACGTCTATCCAATTACTCGGTCATATCGTCGATCAAGAGGGAATTAAAGTGGATCCAGAGAAAACGAAAAAAATCAAGTTGGCACCAAGGCCCGCTTCAAAGACGGAGGTTCGAAGCTTCTTAGGACTGGCCTCATATTACAGGAGATTTATCAAAGATTTCGCCAAGACTGCAGCACCGTTACATGCCAGCACAACAAAGAACGGAAAATTTTTATGGAACAAGGAAATGCAAACCGCATTTGAAGAGCTTAAAGATAAGCTATGTGTCCCCCCAGTGCTCATGTATCCAGATTTCAAGAGACCATTTGTTGTGGAGACAGATGCCTCAGAACGGTCTTTGGGTGCCGTTTTGTCCCAAAAAGATGAAAACGGAAGACTACACCCGGTTCAATTCGCAAGTCGCACTCTGAATGATGCGGAAAGGAGATACTCAGTCTGCGAAAAAGAAGCGCTCGCTGTTGTCTTCGCACTGAAAAAGTTTCGCGTATACCTTTTATCACTCGAGAAATTTGTCTTGATAACTGATCACCAGGCACTTAAGACAGCATTCCAAAAGAAAGATGTACATCACCGCTTGGCCCGATGGCTCGACATTTTCGCAGATCATATGTTTGAAATTGTGTATAGGCCCGGACGCAATAATCAGCCTGCCGACTACCTATCCCGCTTGAGGGATCCACTGATTCCAAATGAAAAAGCTTCCGAGAACATCGTCGGAGTTGCCGAGGTGCAAGTGCCGAACAATAACGAGTACGAAGCTAATATTGACGGACTAATTAAATTCCTGGATGGACTAGAAATGAGAAAGGTTGATATTGAACACAGAAATTGGGTACGCAGGAATCAAAAGGCTTTTACACTATGGAATGGGAAACTCTTCCGACACACGAAAGCCGGTCCTCGACTAGTGGCCCCTTTGAAAGAAAGAATGAAGATCTTGAGGACTTTTCATGATGAGTTAGGGCATTGGGATCTCGAAACAACCAAGAAATTCGTTACTGAGAGATTCTGGTGGCCCAGTATCCATAAGGACGTCTATAACTTCGTGAAAAGCTGCGACAACTGTCAAAAATTCACGCCAATACGAAAGTATAAGACAACTCTAGGCTTTCCAGTTTCCGGTCTCTTTGAAACCTTTTCAATTGACTTTGCCGGCCCATTCAAGGAAACCTCTTCCGGAAACAAATATCTCCTTATAGGGGTGGAACATCTTACTGGATGGCCAATAGCAGTTGCAGTTGAGGAGGCCAATGCTGAAGTGGTCCTGAGATTCATCGAAAAAGAAATAATTGAACCGTTTGGTCTTCCAAAAAGGATCATCTCGGATAACGCACTTTGTTTTACTGCAACTTCACTGCTTCGTTTCTTGGAGAAAAAGGTATTCAGCTAAAGACAGTTCTCGCATATGCTCCTATGTCAAACGGGAAAGCGGAGAGGATGGTTGGAACCATCAAACGATCAATATCGAAAACTATGTCCGAGAATGAAATCCAGTGGGAAGATGCCTTACCAAAAGTGTTATACGGCTATCGGCGAAGAAGAGGAAGAAGTGGACGGTCACCGTTTGAGCTAATGTACGGAAGAGCTCCTAGAATGTTACAGAGAGATATGGAAACAAATGTTATCGATGAAGAGAGTAGAGAGGTCGAACTATTGGCCACCGAAAGCTGGAGATCACACCGCGCGCTAACACAGACAAGAAATAAGGATGAAGAGCCTCCAGTCCAAACTTTCTCAGTCGGCTCTAAAGTACTTGTAGCACACGGAAAAGCAATGCAACAGGCTGTGAAGTGGCCGGCTTTCCAAACAAAGTACTCGAACCCTTGCATCGTCACGGAGGAAAGACACCCGCATTATAAGCTCTGTTCAAGCTCAGGGAAGAGATCAAGGAGGGCAATCCATGCACGTCGTCTGGTCCCTTACCATCAGAGGCCTGAAGAATTCCTTCTCACACAGGACTATGCGCAACCACGAGGCATACTCATCTTTAACTATAGAATGATTCCTATGGGAGGAAAAAGGGCCTGGGAATGGATCATCTCGATTACGCGTGACTACTACGAACTCCACGTAATCATCCATTTCTACATTAATATATGCCTATGTTTTCGTACGTTGAACGGACCATTGCTACCTCAAGAAGATTTCCGACTATTGATCAGAGTTCTATTCTCATTCCAAAACGGAAGGTTCACGGAAGCAGGTCCAGAGTTTGTGGAAGTCATATATCATTACTCTATAGGGAGGTATGGAATGGTAGCTATCGGAGACTTGTCGCAAACATATCTGAACATTATCCGTCCAGTTTACGTATTTCTCAAGAACAACCAAGATGTGCGACTGAGAGGTTACAGCTTGCCCCCTGATATGGAATATCGACTGGTCCCATATCCTCTATGGGAACCTTACGTTGCTCCGCTCAGAAACACAACCTCAGCCGAAGACCAGGATCCTCCCGAGGCCGTGATGATGATACGAGCTGGACCATCAAGTGATCGGGGCGGATCATCGAAGAGGGCAAGGCGTCGGGAGCAGCGAGGAAGATCGCCAAGAAGATCGCCTCAAACACCGCCTAGTCTCCCAGGGGGAAACTATGCATCCTTAATTATTGGACGGCTACCAATTAGACGTTGGCTTCGCGAAATGACAGAGGACCCTCGAGAAGCAGAAGTAATTTCCTTTTTTGCCATTAGTATTTGCATGTGCTTCCAGACCATTCACGGGGCGCACCTTACTCGTGAGGACTCAGTCCTTATGTTGCGAGTTTTTTTCTCCTTCAGATACCCGTTTCTGGACCCGTTGCCAGAAAAGTTTGCATACTACGTTTACTACCTCACATTTGGAAGGTTTGGAGAAGTGAAACGGGAGGAGCTCATTAGAGAACACTATGAAACCATACGCCGAATCTACGAAACTCTTGACCAAGGAGATGAGCCGGTCATCGCACGGTACACACTCTCTCATCATATTGGAAATGAGCTACTACCATATCCTTATAGTGAACCCTATACTCTCCCTGATGAATGGATAGAACTCCCACAAGAACAACAAGAGCAGTGACGAGCCGGGACGTTCGTCTTGAGCGGGAGGGCGTGATGTGCGCAAATTCGCACACGAAAAAATTTAGATGAGGACCATAATTGTATACAGTATTGGAACTGGGAAGATATTTTTACAGTTTTTGAATTTGCAAGATATTTTTAATTTGGGTGAGTGTGGCAAATTCATCGGTTGATTTTTTATTTTAGGACACGCTGTCATAGTGGATGTCAGTACAGTTCTAGGTTGTGGGTGATACTACGAGTGACTCTGAAAGGTCTATATAATGGCCACATCAATTCCCACCCCTGGCCGATGGGTGGCTGGCATGGGTATGGCACCTAGATATTTACCTTGAGGAAATATCTTCTAATGGTCTCTCTGGTTCACACGATTCCCGTGAATGCGTTTTATGGTATTTAGTATGTTTGATTGAGACTTTAGGATTAGCCGAAAGTCTATATAAGCTGAGTAAAGTGCTTCCTCCTTGAGAGGTCAAGCAAGTTGGCAGACAACTTCAGGTCAAGCTCCGAGTAGTAGGAAGTTGAGAGTCAACTTCAGACCCTAGAAAACTTTTTCCTAAGCTGGTCGCAGAGCATCAGTGGTAGACCCTGCCCCTTTTATACTTGCTTGTAGCCCTCTCAACTCTCTCCCATATACACTCCTTTTTATTTGTTCAACTATACCACGGTAGCACTTTTGTCGCTCGCAACACCTCCGTCTTGGGGTAGTTGGTTCTAAGTATCTCTTCTCCCGACGATTTACCCCTATCACTGCTGTTCACTTTACGGAATATACTTGGGCATAGCCGCCCACATCTTTCAAATATTAAAAAACCCAAGCTTTTCCCCCTTTACACGAGAACTTCCAGTCGAAATTATAGTTTTAAAGGTCTCTGAACTCTACTCAAACCTGGTCATCACCCACAAAGTGCTATCCTACTAACATCTTCTTGAACCTGAAGCCACGATCCTTAAACGTCAACTCCATCTCATTTACAACCTTTGTCACCATGCCGTTGCAACACTTTCCTGGCGGTCTCAACGTAATGGCCCCATCACCAATGCTGCCATCACCACCTTCACTCTGGACAAGTAGACGAATGGATTGCACTGCCATGGCCTACAGGCCAAATTATACCCCGTATGGCCTCAACGTCTACATCAAAATGAGCAACGCGCCACGTTTCTTTCTCGGTTTCCCCTGTTTTACGTATAATAGCTTGGTTATCCGTCTGCCAGGTCAAGCTATTTATCTATGGATTCTGAACATGGGGCTCACCACAAACTTTATCAAGTATTGCCCGCGCCGGAACTCCGCGGAATCTGACTATCGCCGCAGAGTAAAGGAAGATATGGACGATTTGACAAGGTCAGTTAACAGTCCGGATTGCCGTGTAGAAATAAATCACGACCATACAGGATCATGGCCCGGGCAGCGGTTCCAGGTCGATGCGGTGGTAGGTAAGGCTAGTGAGGATAACATCTTGACTGTCGATTTGTCTATGGTCATTTGGCGTCAAGAAGCGGTTCAATTCGGTGCGCAAGCAGGGCGTATCGAGTACGTCGTTACACAAGGGCGCGCAGGTGGGATGGAAAACAGTACTATGGCTGCGGAGTCCGGAAGTGATGCGTGGACGTCGAGGAGGTCGTTGCCACCTGTACCATCGGACCGCTCATATCTAATTACGAAGGGCCAGTCGTATTGGATGGATTAGTCACAACTTACACTATAAGCACGTTCCCAGAGATTGAGAGGGTCTCTTAATTTTGAATTGTCTGCAGTTTGCTGACTGCTGTGATCATATGATTAGCGAGACATGTCCATTGATTCACTTGTAACACGGATAGTTGAAGAAGTAAAGGATTTATTTTGGCTCAAATATTTCGTGGCTACAGCGAGCTGCGTCTTTCAGTTGAATGGCCAACTCAAGAATCACGCGGCCATCGTAACTGTAACTGTCGGGTGGCGTCATGTTTTCATTTTAAAGCTGTCCTAGGTTTCAGCCCTCTGGAGACTCGCGGTAAACACATCCCTTATTTTCTCTATCGCAAAAGAAGAACAATCAGAGATTGGATTTCGAGAGTGAGCCAGAAATAAACTCCTGAGAGAGAAACAGCAAGTTAAATTGTGCTTATCGAAAAGACAGTACCTTATGGATTTGATAGCCGTTACATCAAATCCAGCAAACCTTCCGGGTGGCCTCTCTTCAGTCTTCTATTGCGGAACAACCGATCAGCTGCCTGATAGATTACTCGGGCAAATGAATTGGTAAAGTACGAAGTTTATATACTGCGAAAGCTTAAATGGCTGAGGGCCAGGGGAGTTTTTAAGTTAGGTGTTGTGTAGAGCAAATAACACCGACCATGCAGCTCGAAAACTGGGGGTTAATGGGGCCGGTTTTCCTCGAGCGATGCAAACGTATGGTGTCCTCTGAACTTGTATTCAAACCATTTGGCAGGTTATGCTGTAGAAAAAATGTAAAAACACATCTAGACACGAGTGATGAATGAAATAAGCGAAACACAACCCAGCAGTTTTCCAGTCTTCAGAAAGCTAAAACTCCCGTTCCAATCGATTGAGAACATGAAACCAAAAATTTAGGTCGGCCTTACCTCTGTCAAAATCATCTCCACAGCCACCTTCCCCGCTTCTAGCTTCCAAACAGACCAGCTGTGTGACTGATGCCTGCCGTCCGCAGTGAACCACTTGGCAACCTACGAGGAGGCCAAATCACCATTCACCCATGACCAATTCCGCAGTCAAAAGTAGTTCCCTACAGCGACTTATGCTTCAGCAACCCACCCTTGTGAAAGAAACTGACGGATGCAATTCACGACGCAGTTCAAGAACGAACATCCCCTGGAGACAGCAGGGGACAAGCTTCCGCCAGGTTGAAATTCTCAGGTCGACTTGGCAAAGACCGCTCGTCACCCTGTCATGGAAAACCATGGGATAGATCGGATATATCTTCCAATATTAAAACACCCAAACCTTTCCCACTGTCATGGAGCCCCGTCTCGATGGCCAACATCGCAGGAGGCCAGATATCTGGGCTACAGGGAGTACCGGAGGGACAGACGTCCTCGACGCTACTGTAAATTCGCGAATACACTTGCTCCCTCAAAATAAACGGGCACGATGTTTCCACCCCTTGACATCTCTGAACGCTTCGGGATCATTGAAGTTCAGAAGGTTTGAAGAGTTTACCACCACGCAAGCGAGGTCTTGACTGATCTCACTGCCAATATTCACCGTTGGAGGGTGGAACTCCGACGCATTCGCGGTTCTGGCAGACGTAGTCTAACACTTCGCCGTGCGAGGTATTGAAATCTTTGGAAGGGTGTGACATCTCCTCCTACAAAGACAAGATGCCGCGATAGTTCCGCCCAACGCGACATTTCTTACGGCTGGTCTTTCACCAGCCTTTTGAGATAGTCTCACCTGCCCCGTCTCCTACTCGGAGCCTCCAATAAGAAGACTTGCCTCCCTGGTCTCTGGAAACAGCATTCTCACATTCTAATTGTTGCACAGTGTGAACCGAAGAGGATGACTATTGTCCTCTTTTATTTTACTCCAGAGCTATTCCAAGGTTTAAGTACTCTTTCAGGAGAAGACTCCTGCCAAATATTTGTATGGCAGAACTCTCCCTGGCTCACCTAGGAGAAATAATCAAGTAATTTTCATAATTACATATACACGTAATGCGTGTGGAAATCTTTTATGGGAAACGAAAGTCCCTAAGCAAGGATTAGGAGGAAGACCAATAATAACTACTCAGGCACGCGGCGGCTGTTGACCTGGAGGGCCTGCATCCCATGACGGCAGAACGAAAAGAGGATATCTATATCCTGAAGCTCCGTATCGGGTGCTGAATTCCGTGGGCTTGAAGCGAAAGAAGCGAGAAGGCGAAAAATTTTGTTCCCCTTTCCCTAAAGCTCCATAGGAATCAACACCTACTGGGAGGAGAAAAATCTCGTGAACGTTGCTGTGTGGACCGTAACGTCGGAACTTCGCTTGCTCAGCAAGATTTGCAGCGGTGCCGGCGGAATATGCGCTTTAGGAGATGCAATTGACGGTGTCGGGATGGGCTGCAGTGACATTCAGGGCAATGTCACGAGAGTCGAGCCCATAGGCACCCAGAATGTACAGGTCCATGCGTAGAGATGGAGAGGAGTTTGGATCATTAGGGGAAGAGTGTTTTTGACGAGCGCGGAGATACACAATTCCCTGCAGTACCGGTAGATGGCATCCCGGAGTAAATTGTGCATGAGTGTTTGTCCATCGTCATACTTATAGGTCAGAGTGAGTTTGGCGAGAGGGTCCAGGAGAGGGGTAACATCAGAGGGACGCCGGGCGCAATCGGGGCAACATCACCGTCCAGAGAACAGCGGGAAGCCACGGCGCAAGGCAACGACACTTTCCGAGCATGGAAGAATAAAAACGTGCCCCGATGGTGGTAAGGAAGTGCGGAATTACGGAACAAGAAGATTTAGTAGACAATGCGTATCTTTCCGCCAACCAACGCCTTGTTTTTGTTAGTATATTCGACATGACAGGAGTGTGAGATGAAAAGGTCTCGTTGATGTAGAGCGGAGACGGTTCAAAGACATTGGAGGGCTCTGAGGAGATATTGGGCATCTGATTTGGTGCTGCCGGAGCTGAGCTATCTGAAACTAGGAAGACTGTGTTTCTGTTGACCCTGTCAGGCGCGCGTGAGACAGGAATCAGAAAAGCTTTCGTCATCGTCATTTTCTGACCTTTCATTTAGTGTAGTACCTTCCCTCGTACAACTTTACAATTGTTTACACTCAGGAATGGTCCCCTCTGAATGTTTACCAAGTGTAGTGGACCAAATAGTTTTCTCAGTCAAAGCCTTTTAAATAATTACCGTGTCCTGCCTGTGTGTTGTTCGCCATTATGCAGCTATCAACCCTGTTACCTTTATTACCGTTTACATTTTTGTGCTCCAAAGTCTACATCCCACTTTAAGACACGTCAAGCATCGGATCTCCATCAAGTCTCTCTGACGCGCTAAAATTGGGACTACGATTGGGGTTACTTATCTCCATTGCTATAGGGCCTGAGCCATTTCGATTGTTCAAAAATGAACCTCTAGCAGTGAAGAATTCAAATCCGTAAAATGCTCCATCAAAGTTGAGACCGACAGTAGTAGTAGCCTCGGGCTTGGATAGATTCTCTTTTTGGATCACCAGCAGATTGTATGGCTTGAGATCTTCACAGAACCGCGCCAGTTTTTCCGACTCGCTTATACGGGGAATACTAATTAAAACTTTTCTGAACTCCAAGCCAACAGCCAAGTAGTACCTGTTCTGAGCACTTGCCCCTTAGTTCAAGTTCAGTCCAAGCGACCCTTTAAAGCGTTACCTGAATTTGTGACCCAGTCGATGCACCTTGCTAACAGCCAATAAGTGCAATAGTATTGTAGAGGAATACTGACATTGGACCCTGAAATGGGGACTTGTTCAGAGCAAGGCTTTACTGAGGCTACATAGTTAAGCCAAACTGTGCAGTCTAATTATTCTGCACAAGATCACGCAGCTTCTTGAGGCCTGCACGCTACTTGTAAAGAATGACCTAGAAAAAACAAACTTTGCTGCACCGTCACGTTCCCAAGTAACAAGATCTCCAATTAGTAACATGACAAAAAAAATGCACGTGTACAAAACCTGGAGGTAGAGCAAGATGAAAGCG
The DNA here is from genome assembly GCA_002205965.3 of Kappaphycus alvarezii. NCBI lineage: Eukaryota > Rhodophyta > Florideophyceae > Gigartinales > Solieriaceae > Kappaphycus > Kappaphycus alvarezii. The sequence continues at coordinate 484,597 of NADL03000044.1, read as the reverse complement.
AAACAACAGCGGGGGCGGCAAAAGCGATAATTATAATGAAACAGAGAGGGAGGTATCCAGTGCGATGTTAAAGGAGTAGTGGAGACGATGGCAGTGGGTTTCAGAAAATTGAAAGCAAAGGGTCAGTGGAGTGTCCCTGGAATCCCATAAGACTACAGATGAGCTCCCCTTTTCACTGACAGTACTGTGGCTGTACTCTAGAACTTTCATGCTTGTTTCAGCTCGGTAGTAGTTACTGGAAAGTAGATATTTAATTATAAAATAGTACTATGTAGAAAATAACTACGAAAATAAAACCACGCCAGTAAAAACATTGAAGTAAAATTAAACAGCTATCCAGCTACTCTGAGCTTTTAAACTCATCCAAGGCGATGTGGTTTCTCTGTTAAACCACTGTGTAATAGAGAATTGGAATAACAAAACGAACAAGTCTCTATTTCACAGCGGTGTTACGGAGGCCACTGTTATATTCTGATGGCAATACTGATGGTTATTTTTCCTAATAAATTCATTAAGAGAGGGGACTGTGCCAAGAAATCTTGCGCAGAGTGTCTGGTTTATCACATGTTTATTTCCGTTGAGTAACAAAAAACTTACCATAAATTATCAAATAGTAGATCTGATTACCAGGGTTAATTTCTTCTCCCCTGTCAATGCAATGAAACTGCATGGTGCCTCGGAAATAATCTGCGACCAGATATTGCTGGATTTCTAAAGTAACTGCCGAATGAAATGCGATCAACCAACAGTTTCCTGGTATTGCCGCGCGTATCAGGACTACGCTCAGGTTTTTCACTTACATATTGTTATCGCAAGTGTTAATGATTTGGTCTACGAGTCAACTGTGTTTCCGATGAGTCCCAATTTTTTGAAAGTCAAATTAGATGTGAAACAGATATGTTTTGAACCTACTGTACTGTAGATGAGTAATCGTGATGTCGGAACCAATTCACAGGAAAAATCTTTTTTTGGTTTCGCTAAATAAGTCGCTTGAAATTTGGAATCTTGAGATGGACAGGCATTGATTATGGTGCCGTTTCTGTCAATTACCATCAGTGACATAATTTATTGTTAATTAAATAAACGGATGTCTTCTTTGATAAGATTTCAATGAAATAGGTAGTTTGGTGGACCGAAAAAGGGGACGAAATTTTTTGCGTTAATTTAATGCATGGAAGATATGGCCGAGGACCGAAAAAGTGATTGCTTTACAGTTTTTCGAAGCAGATTTCGGAAATACTTCTAAAGGAATTCAATCTTTCATAAATTCAGGAGCTGGTTCATGGTATCCATTTCAATCATGCAAAATCCCTCGACAAAGGATGAAAACTCTTTACTTTCATTTCTTCTGTACGGAGATCAAAAATCGGTTAAAACCCCGACCCGCCGTTTCCAACAAGAAAAAACTAAGCAGTTCGCTGTATTGGGACGCAGAAACACTTGCATGAGTACTTCAACAAGATACCGCCGAAAGGCAAGTAACCGTCCACAAAATGCTCCGGCCGATGCAATGGGATTTTCCAGTCTCTTTACTAATTTTCGGAACGTGAAAACACAGCAAAACCGCCGTTCTTTCCAAACAACAAAAATCCCAGCATTTCCCTCTACTTCTCGCAAAAGAATACAGTACACCAAACAAATTTCCCAGGGGACACGGATTTAAATTTCTTAACGCTGCTGTTCACTTTACGGAATATACTTGGGCATAGCCGCCCACATCTTTCAAATATTAAAAAACCCAAGCTTTTCCCCCTTTACACGAGAACTTCCAGTCGAAATTATAGTTTTAAAGGTCTCTGAACTCTACTCAAACCTGGTCATCACCCACAAAGTGCTATCCTACTAACATCTTCTTGAACCTGAAGCCACGATCCTTAAACGTCAACTCCATCTCATTTACAACCTTTGTCACCATGCCGTTGCAACACTTTCCTGGCGGTCTCAACGTAATGGCCCCATCACCAATGCTGCCATCACCACCTTCACTCTGGACAAGTAGACGAATGGCACTGCCATGGCCTACAGGCCAAATTATACCCCGTATGGCCTCAACGTCTACATCAAATGAGCAACGCGCCACGTTTCTTTCTCGGTTTCCCCTGTTTTACGTATAATAGCTTGGTTATCCGTCTGCCAGGTCAAGCTATTTATCTATGGATTCTGAACATGGGGCTCACCGCAAACTTTATCAAGTATTGCCCGCGCCGGAACTCCGCGGAATCTGACTATCGCCGCAGAGTAAAGGAAGATATGTACGATTTGACAAGGTATGTGATATGGGTAAATCGGCGGGGGAAGAGATCCTGGGAACCAATTACCCTGAGAAGGAGGTGTTGCGAGCGACACAAAGTGCTACCGTGGTATTGTTGAACGAACAAAAGGGAGTGTATATAGAAGAGAGTTGAGGAAGCTACAAGCAAGTATAAAAGGGGCAGGGTCTACCACCGACGCTCTGCGACTAGCGTAAGAAAACTTTTTCTTGGGTCTGAAGTTGACTCTCAACTTCCTACTACTCTGGACTTGGCTTAAAGTTGTCTGCCAACTTGCTTGACCTCTCCATGAGGAAGCAGTTTACTCAGCTTATATAGACTTTTGGCTACCCGTAAAGTCGGAACAAAACTACAGAAGATACCAAGAAATGCATAAAAATACTTTGTGTGGACAATATGCTTTAAGCAAAAGATACTTAAGAAACTAACAATTAATTTGGTCCTCTTATTTCCCATTCTCTAAATCAGATCCAACAACTCCTCTAAAATATCCATGCTGTCCAAGCAGTCCCACAAATATCTGCGAATGGCTCACAGCTCTCTTTTTCCCCTGGGAGATATCTAGATTACTAAAGATATCTCCATCCGGTTCCATCGTGGGCACAACTTGATCCATACTCTCCATTCCAGGCCCCACCAGTCCAACACTTTCCATTCCCCCTGTTCTCCCTCCTCCTCCTCCTCCTCTCCTCCTCACTCCTCTCCTCATCCTCTAATCCTCCTCCTGAGCCTCGTGCACTAGCTCAGGGGCTAACCATTCCTCGAAGGACTCCCCGCTCTCCTCCTCGACCTTCTCAGCCTCTCCCTCACTTACCTCCCTCGCTTCTTCTTCTATGAAGAGGCGGCGAACGAACCCGATGATTTGCTTTTTGTTTGCCGCCGGATGTAGTCGTCGGCATCGGTTGGCCCGTAGGCGGCGAGACGAAGGCCATTGATGGGACGGGAAGGGCGGTTTTTGGAAATAAGGACAGAGGGGCGAAGGTTGCTCATTTTGATAGACGTTGGGGAACGGGAGGCAATGTAGGGTGTTTTGGGTGTGTGGGGGGAGAGCGGTGATGAGTAAAATGATCGGGGGCATTTGGAACTTAGAATAAAGGGGTTTAAATAGGCTCCCGGGCAGGTTCTATAGATTAGGAATAGGTAAAATAAATCGGCAAGGGATTTTTCAGTAGTGCATTTGCGCCCTTCTTCTCAAAAAAAGGCGAATTTGGAGGAGGAGGTAAGCTAAAAGGGAAACGGACTTGATTCGGGGTCGATTCAGAGGGTTAAATACAGTATAAAAATATCTAGATAAAATGGAAGTAAATTTGGAAATGACGGTTGGAGAAGTTAGGGGCGGGATCGTTGTAGGTTGCTGGATTACACGAAGGGAGGACCATTTCCTGTATTACATGAAGGGAGGACTATTTCCTGTATTAAATGAGGGGAGGACCATTTTTTGTATTACAGTCAGTTAACAACAAAAACTAACAGTTCCACAACTGTACATTGGATCCAGGGAATTGCTCGAGTGTATGACGGTAAGCAAGGGAATGGGTTGTTGGCGATCAAGAATGCTCTTCGCTCACAAGAAAAGATTGAGATGGTTTACTGTAAGGGAAAAGTTTGGGTGTTGTACTCTTGGAAGTCATATTTGTTCTATTCCGAAGATTTCTGGATAAACCAAATCGACACTGAATGGTTACTGCGAGTGTTGTAGAGGTGTTGAGTCTATTCATTTTCATTTAAGCCATGATTGAGGACGTAAATTAAGCCTCCGCCCACTTGTCTCTCTTAATAACCCGCTTTCCATTTTGATTGGACTGGAAATGACCATACTCCCAAGCAGATAGCTGGTTAACTTTCTTTGTTACTACAGCATTGATGGGGGGCACTTTATTTAGGCGAATAGGACCACTCCTGGGAATTGGTCAGGTCAAGGGCTTTGCGACTGACGTCGTGACCAGGGAGTTGCAGAGTGACGGAGGAGATAATGAACAGGAGGCGGTAGACCTCCTTCAAGCTGGATGAAACGGATGGCGGCGGCTTTGGAACGATAAAGTAAATGTTGCCGTCATCTGAATACCAAGCATTCAGGGCCGGTGAGAACTTCTCCTTCGGCGAGAGCAAGAGAGGACGAAGAGCCAGTGCAAAGAGCAAAGAACTGAGGGATTGTCTTGTTCGGATATATCTTCCCAGAGTTAAACACAACCCATTCTCTGGATTAGTGTCGTATCCCAGCCCTATTCCTTGGATCCCATATAAGTTGCGGAACCCGACCAGGTGGCGATATCTGCTTGAAGAAGTTGGATGTAATTTGCCGCCTTCTTGGACACTCATCTCATTAAGCAGCTATCGACCAATCAACACAGCGTGTACCTAACGGCTACAGGTTGAGGTGACATGTCCTTCTTCGACAACAGGGCTAGAAGTGCGCCAACGATCCAAAAGTCGAAAACGGCAGGTGCTTTTCATGTTGCCCAGACATTAACAAGTCGCGGAGGAGCTGCCAAGAAGCCGGAAGTTCCCTATGAGGACGGAAATCGTAACAACTATCAGGCAGAACCTTATACCTGAGCCTCTGGGAGATAATCCCGGTTTGAATCCCTTGATATCACCGAGAACCTCATGTTTAGTAATAGGTCGGAATCTGTAGCCCTTAGAAAGTAATCCTCTGGTTCTGATTGACTACCAGGAGTACTAGGCTGAGCAGTAAATCCGCGGCTTGCAAAACAGGGTCCTTCGCCCGTAAGCATGAATGTTACAGAATGATGCCACGACGACGACCAGCACACAGGATGGGCAACTTTGCCGCAAAACATGTGCCACTGCAATACAGGGCGGAAAAGATTGGGTGCTTTAATTTTTTGAAAGATGTGGTCGGTTGGGGCCCGGGATATCTTAGAGGGTTATCGATGATGGAATGTCCTATTTGCAAGCAAAGTTATCTGGAGTATACCACGAGATATGCCCGCCCCTGACTCATCCTTCTCCCCACCAGCTTCTAACCCTCCAGATCGGCAGCGACATCACCGACGTCTTCGCCGTCCGAAGAGTTGAGATCAGACCAGTCCATCCAGTGAACAGGCACCGACAAATGCTCCGTGCCGTAGGGTCCCATCACAGGCAGGTTAGTGTCCTTCTCCGTGGCCGTAATAACCCCACTGCTATACAGCGCCGTTCGAACAGGGGAAAGTTTTGGTTGGTTTTACTGTTGGAGGATATATTCGATCTATCCTAAAACCTACGACGTCTTCCTACACCATCCAGGGGTGAGTATTGACGGTACTGTCAACAACTGTATCGACGAAAGCGATGGAGCAATATCGTAGCAGTCGGAGTATGTCTATCTGGAGACGAAACGGGCCAGACTGTCAGAGGTGGCTTGCTCATACCCGACGACACTTTGCACGGGTCGGCGCCGAAAGCGGCGAAACGTTGATGAGGCCTCGCAATGGTTAAGCTGACTTCGAATTTTGGGTGTAAGCCACTACCTGCATAACCATACGAGTCAGGTTTTTGAACACATTGAAAGATCTCGCTCCGAATTTTAGGTCCTCGTTAAAAGTGTAACGGAAGGGAAGGGGATAAAAAGTACCGTTGACCGTCAAAATGTAACCGTCGGTTTTAAATTCGCCGACGAGAGTTTCAATCCGGTTTGTTCTATTAATAGAAAAGCACAAATTTCAAAGTACTTTCGACTTACAGTCGACCCTAGCGCTGTAGAGTGCCACGTGAAATCGTGCTTCAGTATGTGATATCTCATAATTTTCATATAAACATAAACACCTTCTCAACTCTTCCTAAAGTTCAACCGTACTTATTTCACCATCCACCTAATGCTGAAGCCTATACCTCTTTCATCGCTCAGCCCACTTTGAACTAGTTTACGCGCAGTTAAACTTCGGTCAAGTTTATCGAATTGCCGATTTCCCGAGGGCTCCCTTCTGGGAGCCCTGTCTGGGTCACCAACAGAACTCGCTGTTCTGTCTCGGCACACCAGCCCCCAACCTGTCTCTCTGGCCTCAGCTTGTATGTGAAGCTCCGCAACGTTCCTCGTCTCTGTCTAACTTTCAAATCCTTCTGTCACGAATACACCGAGGTCCGATTTCCATGCTACTCACTGCAGTTGTGGTTCTACAATGAGGGATTTTGACCAGATTTGATCAAATATGAACCTATCTGCAACCAAATGAAACCTATCCATCAATAAAAAGCGACAGAAGATATAAACCGTCTAACAAACTCCTGCCACGCGACGGAATTTTCTGTAGATCTCAGTAATGACTCTAGAGAGTCGTTTTTAGGGCACTTATTCCATATCAGTGCCATTCTTGAAGCGTCACGTGAATTTAATGTAATAAGAGTGGATCTAGAATTAGACCAAGGACACTTCTCAACTCTTTCAAAAACAGGGTTTGGTCAATTCTTATGACTTCGACCTAATCAGATTTGACACGAATGCCGCCATTTTCGACAATTAAACACAGGAACGAGAGCGCATTCTGAAAAAAAGAGCAATTCTCCGGAGATGTGCATAGCTCATGTTCCTCAAGGCGCTTCAAGAATTTCCAGATGTTCGTAATGTTCTTCGTGGTAATTGCTGAGTATTAGAAGATAATCCATGTAAACAACCAAGAAGACATCTACGCAGATATAAGGGATCTGGTTTATTATCGTCTAGAACGTAACAGGGGCATCGAAAAGTCCCATAGACATAAAACGATATTCGAATTGCCCATATTTCATATTGAACGCAGTGTTTTCGATGTCCTCTTCTTTCACCCATATCTGATGAAATCCTGTTTTTAGATCAAGCTGAGAGAAAAAGTTCACATCTCCAAGCCGATCGAACATTTCATCGGAACGAGGTATTGGAAAATTGTTCCGTTTTGTGATGAGATGTAAATCATAGTCGTCGAAAACACCTCTAAGGTTTCCATTTTTTCCTTCACAAAGAAGAAAAGTGCCCCATGAGGTGATTTACTGGATCTTATGTTCCCTTTCCTTAAAACAGATTCGACTTTTACTTTTCCTGCTCTGAGTTCAGATGTGGAAAATTAGAACAGAGGTCGATGAAATGCCTTTGCTCCTTCCTCCACTTGGATCTCATGGTCCACTGATCGAATCGGGAGGAGCTCATGTAATGGAAATACATAAAAGTGACCTCCATGTCTCAGCATTCGTATAAGTTTCTTCAATCTAAAATTTAACACATCTATACAGTCACCATCGGGATAAATCACTGGAATAAAAACATATTTCAACAGCACAGTCCGTAGTTAGTAATCAACATTTGAATTGTGGGCAGAATTTCACGGGAACCCCAAGAGAGCATCTCATCAACGGCCCGGCTTCGATGGCAAGTGAGCCAACTGAATTCGAGTATTTCTGCATACATCTATTCAGAAGAGGTAGAAAAACTCAAGGAGATTGAGGCGTGTATAGAGGGATTCGAAAACGAGGAATACTGGGCGAAACTATGGGAGCCAATCGTGTGCGGCCGTGAGGGGGTTCCAGAGGGGAAGGGAGGGAAGTTTAATGGTGTATTTATAATCTACAATTCCTCTGTTAAATATGAGATGGCGCATGAGGGTCACTTGAGGAGGCATTAGGGGATCTCAATATGTCCGAAGAATTTATCTATCAGTCTGGAAATTTCAACAGATTTTACATGGACTTTATAGTGGGTATGGATATTTTGGAGGATTTTTTTGGCTGTGATCTCGAGAAACAAGATGAAGAAAAGGACATCTAGATATTTATAGTTATAACATCTACTTTCTAGGTTTATATTCTGCAAGATACCCCTCGGTATATTTTATGATATTTAGTATTTTCTTTGAGACCGTCAGGCTAGCCAAAAAGTCTACATAAGCTGAATAGACTGCTTCTTCGTTTATTAAACTTCTTTATAGTACCATTGCAGTGTAATTTATTTTACATAATATTTGTTGTATTTTATGAGGACACTGTTTGTAAATTGTGACGATGCAGGTATCACTATACTGTATTTTGTAACAACTCTCATGAAGTAACGTTTTACTGAATATTAGTGGGGTCATTATGCCATAATTGAGTTTTACTGAAATAAAAAGCAAAATAAATGGCGCCGTAAATATATACAAATACTGTCTAAGAATTGGAATTTCTGAGATTATTTCAGTTATAATTAAAGGTGCTTAATACAGAATATTCAAGAAAACATAGTAATGTTGAAACTTTTAGCGAAACAATGGAAAATATTACAACAGAAATTTGATTTGCAGTAGTACAATAAATACAGTAAAAGTTTTCAATATGAACCCATGATGATCTATCCATGAGTTCATTTCCATATGCTTCATACCGAAAAATGCATATCAGTACTAGAATTTTAAAATTATAGTATTTCTCGGATAAAACTTAATATATTAAAATAGAAATACATTGCTATGTTTCGTGTAAAATATTCACTAAAACGGTAAAGTGAGATCAAAGATGAACAAATGCTATGGAAACTTGTACAGAATAATGTTGCGCTGCTATTTTTTAACTGAATCGCTGACAAAAATATAGAGTTTTACAAAATCTATAGATATTAGTACATACCGGCATCAAAATAAGTTTTAACATAGAAATTTTGGACGTTATTCTTAGGATTCACAGAAAAATATGGTGCTTCAATGTAATTTAGAGGAACCTTCAAGAAATTTTATAGTAGATTTAAATACTGTAAGGTCTGATAGAACCTAAATGTTGCGAGTAGAAATGAAAACTTTAGTTCTGTGATATACTGTGAGACGTCCTCCCAGATTGAAAGATATAAAAATGCTTTACAGAATTATTCTAGCCTGGAGAATAAACTCGAGTCAAAGATTGTCTATCTCTGGCTAATACATACTTTTAAATATTTGCTTCATATCTTCATTAATTTTATACAAATTTTTGATCAAGAAAAGATATCATAATTCTAAAACATTATTTTGCGAAAATTGCAGAGAAACTATTCGACAGTAAAATTTATGCTATTTGTCTCCGCAGATTTAGTTTTGCTTTACAAAAGCACCCTCTCGCCTAATTGTGCTGCTCTAATGGAATCCACCTGGTTCAAACAGTGAAATGTCTCAAAGGAGCCATGGGGCACCGAATAAAGTACTGCTTGGAAGTAGGTGTCCAATTTCCAATTTTGAGAAAAGTCTCAACTTCTCTGCTATTATTGCTTAAACCCGAACGAATGTGTTTGGATATGCAATTAACAGACAGAAACTAACTGCTTCATAAATATTTTAAGCGATAACGGCTCATGCAATGATTCGAAGATGCTTTATAATTAATCGATTTTGATCTTAGTTTGTCTACAATTACATGTTTTCTTAGGTAGAATGGTTCAAACTGAAAAAGCTTGAGTAATTGACTATTGCCGCCTGGATTTATGATTTCAGTTCTTAGACTTGCCGAATTTTTATACATACCTATAAAGGAATTCGACGCTATGAGTTATCATAGTATTAGACAGCCTGCTAATGTTCAAGTTAGGGAGCTAAGTAAAAGTGAATTTGCTGGTATCACAGAAATGTGGACCTCCTTGAAGGGAGTTTTTTCCCTCCTCAAGCGCATCCAACCGGAATTACGATTTATTTTTCAATTTTACATTTCAGGAACATAGAAAAACAGCAACTGCTGCGAAAAAAATGAAAAGAAACTTTTTGAAGTAAGAGGGCATTATTTTCATAGATCCATTCCACTATTGCATAACTTGAAAATTCAGAAAACTAAGATAGTTTCCAACAATTACTGTCACTCATATGAATACATCGATGTGCTCATATGGGTATATTTGTTTAAACTTTAAACATTATGCTTGCTACTTATCCTTCAGGAGAGCGAAAATCGTGTATAAATACGAGTGAATTGAGCAAAATAGGAAAGATGTGAATAAAGAAGAGTTAGAAGGCCTAGATATTAATGAACTGGGCACTGAATGGGTAATCGAGCGACCGTATAGTGGAAGAGTACGAAAAGAAAGATATTCACATCGTGGCTATACGTGATGCTGCAAAGTTGTAGACCATTGATTGTAAAACATTTTGAGTATCGATCTAGATCCTCGAGCTTTTCCATTAGACCACTCCTCTCATACCGCAATCAGCTGTATTTTTAAACTGGGGCACCCAGTCAAGGTGCTGTTTTTCGGATAAGGACAGCTATGTAATGTTTATATGCAATAATTTGCATCTGTTTAGAAAATTATATATTCATATGAGATAGTTAGGGAAAGTAAGGTATCTGAACTGGTTATTCTAAAGCACTGAAAATACAAAACTAAACGAAATTAATCACTTCCTCAATGAGATTCTTTCTAATTTCGGGTACACTAGAGCACCATCTTTGCATGCCGTAACATTTTACATGCATCCGAAACTGCCTTGCAGGGTAAGGAGTTTCTAGTCAGCACATCCCTCACAGTGAAAGAACACATTTTTTCCTTCCTTGTACCACATATCTCGCCAATTTTATTGTTTCTATTTATGAAAATCGACAATAGTTTGATTCCAAGAGTCCGAAGGACCAGATCCACCCCTAACTTTATCTTGTTTAGTTGTGCAAGAAGTTAGGTAATGTAGATGATCAGCCGTGTGGCTTTGATTTTATTAACGGATTTCTGCGTATCCTAGAATATGTTGGTTTTATTCCAGGCCTTTGAATAATTCTGCTGTTTTTCTGCCAAATACTCGTATATGCTATCTGTATTGCGTCACTGGAACCCATGGAAATTGCCACATCAGAAAAATTTAAAAACGCATTAAAAAAGGAAGACAGGGAGCCACACTAGTTATCGGGAGGTAAAAACACTGTTGAAATTAGTTCATTTTGTTACAGAGTCTTTAGAACAAAACGGAAAACATTGAGAACAAACTAAGGAGAATTAACCACTTTAAACGGGTTATGGCCAGTCTCCCACAAGGAAATTACAAAGATGCCATAATAAACAATAAAATCGTGCGAAAAATTTTCGATAAATCCGAATAAGTTAAGTAAACTAAATAAGCGCAGATAACTTGTTTTTGTACCCAAATTTATTTCCTATTTAAATTTTTGAAAATGTTATGTACAAAGTATTCCGAAAAAGGAGAAATTAAGGGCACAAAACACTTAAACCACGTATCCAGGAGAGAGAGGAGATAAACTGACCTTTAGTCTATCCCTAAATGAGGGTGAACTATCAACTCTGTTTCACACTTCAAATTCAAGGCACTTTGCTCTCAATTATTGCTTTGTTTGAATTGGGTATCGAAATTGATAATAGAGGACACTAAAGTATGTTCTTAGATTCCGCATATTATTCTGAGAACTATATATGTAGTAATGGACGAATTAACTTCTTACTGACTGGTTATATAATGGACTAAATATAGATTGCAAAGTATCCAATTACATGTGGCTCTTTTCTAAAAAACTGAGTCGAAGCCATATAATTATATTTTTGATACTTTTTTGAGATCTCCGGTCAAATCTAAAATTATATTTGAAGTTAAATTCTAGGGAAACTTCAATTTCAGACTAGATTGATAATGAATAAGGCATAGACTTTAATAAAGCTCGAGTCGACAGTAGGCTATAGTATATACTCGAGTGAAATGGGTATGGAAGCTTGAAAAAGTATTCCAGATATTTGATTCCTCCCTTGCATTTGAAGGTTCAAATTTCGGGCTTTAATTCATAGTTTTCGGATATTGTCAGGTGCATATAAGAAAATCCATCTTGATTTTGGTAAATTACTCTTCTAGTGTGACTTATTGCATAGGATAAATTGTCTAGCACCAGTGAAGTGTAAATGAAAAACCGATATCTCTCTGGCTCGTGTGTGCAGCTTCAACTTAAAATTTATTTAGGGTACTATAATTTTACCAGAAACAAAGTTATTAATGATAATGTTATCATATTTTTGAAGTTATCCGCCGTTCTATTACAGTGCTTACTGCATAGAAACTATTACAGGGACGTCATTTACCATCAGTATGACTAGTTTACTCCAAAAGAAATGAGAACGGGAGTCCACAAATTGAAATGCTTGGCACTCAATTTAGATATGAACTGTTTGCAGTATAGTGTCAATCATGGGACCAAGTAGAGAACCGAAACGCATTTTTTGGATCCATTTTATTTTTCTGGATGTAAATTTATTCACCATTAGTATAATAGATATTTGAAGTCTATTTCAGTTTTTGGATACCTTTTTGATCCTTAAATTCTAAGAGGAGATAGAGATTACTGTTTCGCATGCTGACCTGACTTTCAATACCGGTCCCTAAGTAGTTTTAATTATCGTTACCCATCAGTGACGACTTATCCACAAACGCGACTACTGGTGTGGATATAACCGAGCACATCTTCCATACACTAAAATAACTCAGACATTTTTAGTGTGCCCCCTTTCAATACTGGCCTGTGAAGCGATATTCAGGTTTTAACTTCCCCATATAAATTTTCCTGCAGCATTTTCGCATGGTGTTATAACTTTGAATGATTATTTTTATTTGACATTCATGTAATTTTAACGCTCCGAGATTTAAAGTTATAGATACTAAGCAATGTTATTTTCATCTGTAGTTAGAGGACTTTTGATTACTATGAACATATTACCTACTGATTATTTCGTATTCGCCTCGTCTTTTTTTCCTTTTAGACTTTATCACTTTTCTTCTATATCTACGTCAAAGTTGAGAACTTCTGTACTTAAAAAATTTAAATCGAAAGCTAGTGAAATGTATTCTGTTTATTGTTTCAAAGCAAAAAATGCTGTTTTACTGGCACAGTTTTTCTTCATCACTCACGCGACTAGCTACTGAGTCGCAGGATGCTAAAAGAAACCAATAGATCGAGCTTCATGCGCTTTTCGATGTTTTGACTTGTCACTTTTGTAATTTTTACGGCAATTAATTAGCACTTAGAAAAGACCGCTCAATTATACTCTAAGGAATGAAATATAATTATAGGTTCCATTACGTGAATGTATATTTACTTACCACTTTTCATCACAGGAGTGTGACTTCATCCGTAGTACTTTTTATAATTTCATTTTTACCTATACCCGTACTATGAGAGCGGTTCTCATGCAAACAACAGGTCGTTCCTTATTACTTTTAGGCTTTCTCTTTTATCAATTCTCAATTGCCATTGTCTTGGAATGAATAGCTGCAATACGAAAAGTTTTAGTTTTCTTACATTTTTTGTGCCTGAACTACTGTGAATATGGAACTTCAAGTAATAAAATTGGGAAGAAGGTTCACGTAGTTGTGAGAACCGATTTTGCTACCTGTTATAGTCAAGTAAATGTTCTTTCTCATCTTACTAAATCAATTCCACACCCATCAGCTGGCAGCTATGAATTGCAGCGTTTCTTTTTGTGTCTTAATAATCTAATACTTAAAGTACGCTTGAGCAAAATTGACACAAGTTAATAAATACAAATACAAGCCCAGATCCCTCTTGGCCATCATCACTTCTTTACATACTAAGCCCCAGATTCTGAAAAATAACAATGAACCAGTCTTTAAAAAACATAGACAGACCCTCCTCAGCTTATCAACTTTGAAATTTTTGGTTTGTTGTAGCCACCACTAGGCTGAACCTACCTGTGGGAGTTTTTTGTCCCTTCTGCAGTAAATATTGCCATATAAGTTGTCGGTCCAGATTCGTAAATGGGACACTATTGCATCTGAAAAACTCAGTCTAAATTGTACTTATATTCAATGAATTAAGATACAACTAGCATTTTCGGATGTGCGTGCGAAGAATATTTGCATTCACTTTCGCACTAGACGATGAGAATGAGACTTAGCTGAAAAATTTTCCGTTAAAGATATGTATACTATTGCTAGCAGACTGAATTCTACCAAACATTCAGAGGTTATGTATAACTTAACCCACCATTAATCCAAAAATCTACATCTACATTTATATGAGCTTAGCGGTTTCAATATTGGCACAGTTCGCTTTTATTATACTCCCTGATTGTCGCTTGTGCTGTTCCAGAAAATTTAGGTTACTTTACTTCCAATAATACAGAGATTTTCATAATCTCTACGGTGAGTTCATTTTAAATTTTTAAAGATCTTTATGCATTTCTATCCCCACCAAAAACTAGCATTTGTACACATTGTATCCTCCCTCTGCATTTTTTCACGCCATTTCTCTCTTTCAAGGTTTTCCTCTATATATTTCAAACTTTTTCGGCCCAAAAAAGCCTGTATTTTGTCTTAAAATTATCAGTAAGGGATGTATAAAAAGATTGAAAACTCTCCCTTTTAAAATTTTGGAAATGCTGAAATCTCTCTGGTAGATATTTTGGTATTTTCTCGCTCAAGAGAAAATTGAACTATGATTAAATTCAAACAGAAAATCATCACAATGTTAATCCATTGCTCAAAAAATGACATCTTAATTTATTTTTACTAGATATATTTTCCCTCTCCTGAAATCGATAGAAACTCAAAACTTAGATTGGGACGAGAGAAGATGAATTTATTAGTCTTCATATTGCTCAATTGTTCCCCCTTGTTATTATTCTCTCCTTACTTACTATTTAGTCACTTATTTTCTTGTTGGGACTTTTTACCACAGTTTGGCATTTGATAAATATTTTGTCTTCAATTATCTGAAACGTCATAATGTATAACTTAAAAATCCATGTCGTTAAACTCTTATCCATTTTATATTAAATTACCCCGATTTTCAGTGAATATCTAAGTTTTTCTCATTCAAAGCATAAGAAATACAATTATTTTTGACACTATTTTATATTAAGATATGAATAGCAGCATCTATTTGCCTAGCCAAATATTATAATTTATACGCGTTTATTCTAATTCAAAAGTGAAGTAAAGATCCAGCAACCAAATTATAATCTTTTAAAATCACTTCAAGTTGTTTCACCGCTCTGTAATAGTTACAACGCTTTAAATGAGGTCATATAACACGAAAATAACATTAACATAGTTTCTCTTCGGCTTCTAACTAAGGCAAAAATTTTAAAACGCAAAGTCGCTTATTCCAATCCCTCTAGATATAAAGTGTAAGTAGACCTTGTTGACGCCTACTTTTCTCAATTCACTCAGATATTTCTATCGGCTCAGTTTTTTTGTGCTTGACAAAGCTCCCTCATGTGAATTAACTACTCAAATAAAGTATTCTTGCAAGAGAAGAGCCACAAAATTATATTGGGGTCTTTCTGGAATTATTATCAACTCTCGTAGTAATGATATCATTTTTAAAAATAGCCGTATCAACATGTTTGTAATGATCTTTTTTATTGTATTTTGAGTAAAGTAAAATTGTCTAAAATTTCAAAATATGACTTGTTGCTATTATGCTCTCATGGACTTAGAACTGCATTTACACGTTTCTTTGAACCTATTCAGCTCAGAAAATCTCATCTTTTCAAAAACATTCTCCTCTGAAGCGCCTGCGCTACTTGATGATGATTGGAAACGAGAATCAAGCACCTTATTACCATTTTTGAAATAAAAGCTGCAGTCTTTCTACCAAGTAGCATATTAAATCATTTCTAACTTATTTCCACCTTTAAAAAGTTTCAGTGGTTCTTCTATTTCTAGCCTTCTCATTTTGGTCTTTCTGTTCACTTTTAGTTCTCCTTCCATCTTCAGAAATACCCATTTACCTGCCCTTAAGTTATATATTAAGTATTTTACATATACGTTATTATATATACCAAAGAAAGGTTTTATATGAAAATTAAAATTTAATAAGGGGTTTCGGAGCAAAAGTCGACTACTTCGCCCTTAAGTAGCGGACAATGAATGATTTTTCCATAAACACTCTTACTTCAAATTTCTGGTGCCCTAATTTAGAATATTTTCACTTACAGTCTTGATTTACAGCCACACACCATTGTATTGGGCTATCCAAGAGCGTTAAGAGACCATTTAACGTCTTGAAGTCCTTTAACTCTTCGCCTACGCAGTTGTCAAGTTTCTTTCAACTATACCGATGAAAATAACTCCGCAACTGCCATTCAAATGACAAAGCACCCTTTCGTTTCTACGAACTCAGTACTAACTTCTTTGTAGACAAAAATAACACTTACGACTTGCTAGTCCGTCTACTAGTCTAAGAGTCGAGTAATGTAGATTATTTCATCGTAGATACTCAAGGTATACTGAAAATATATTGAGATTTTCTTAGAAAGACTTAAAGGGAGCCGTTCTTCGAAGCTAAAACATGAGTTCTAGATTGACTTGGGAAATATACTAAGACACAGAAAAAGGATATCTACTGATTTCCGGAGGAACAAATGATGAATCATTTAAACAAGCAGATATACCAGAAAATGACTTCAATATACCAATCAAAAGACTTTGGGGGCGTCAATACTCTTTGTAACGAAAATGGACAGCGGTTTGTGGATATGTATATATTACAGAGCACTTAATCGGTTCACTGTAAATAAGGTACCCCCTGCTAACTATAGACGACATAGTTGATCAACCAAAGTGTCAGGCAGTTTTTCTAAAATGAATCTGACGATGAGTTGCCATCAGATCAGAATGCAGTAATCTTAAATCCACAATAGCATGTAAATGCAAAATCGAAAATTTTGAATTTCTGCTAGTAAATTCTGAAAAGACTAACGTCCTATCAACTTTAATGAGTCTTATTCAGGTCATATTCAAAGATGTCCTGAATTTATTCGTCACCTTTAACCTAGATAATATTGTTATAGGAGCACGGTGGATCCAAAATTGGTGCAATTACCTAAACGGTGCAATTGTTGCGGGGTGTAGTTTCCGAGAGACTAGTGCATTCAATAAGATGCGGAAGGAACGTTTAGGGAACATCTCTGCAGCAGTGTAGATTTTTAGGGAGGATAACCTGTCGGCAAAATTGTCAGAATTGCCTTCGGTTTTAACTAATTCTATTACCTTGGAAACGTATTCTGTCAAGATGGAATTGCTTTGGTTCCTAACAATATAAAAAATCCATCGAACGGACCTAACAATAGAAACATAACAGCTTTAGTCATCCTTAGGACTCTTCAAATATTGTACAAGGTTCATTTGAATTTTTTTTTGTCGATATTCCTGTTATTAAGATGAACAAGAACCATAAATTTCTGTGAACAGAAGCTTACGATAAATTATTCCTGGCCCTCTCATCATGTAGTGCTGTAGTCCTTAGAAATTTTGCCTCGGAAAAATTTTTAAAAAATGCAGTTTACATACTATGTAGTTGGAGCTTTACTGGAAGAGGGGAATTCAAAATCGAAAACACCAGTTGCATTTGTATCTAGAACTTTGAATGAGGCTTAGTAAAATTATGCAGGCTATGAGAGGGAAATCTTGGCTATTGTAGAAGGCTTGAAAATTTGCGGAGCATGCGTACACAGAAGCCTTAATCCAGTATATTCCCACAATTATCCGTGAAAATACATCGATACCCTAGAAAATCTGTTGTAGAGACAAATAACTTTGTTCGAAAGGTTAGCTATCTTTTATTTCAAACTTATACCCATCCACGGGAAATCAAAAATAGTTTTCAATAAAGTCTCAACAAAGTCTCAGAATGCATCCTCAGCAAATCCTCGTAACGGAGAAATAATCAAGGAAGTTGTCATAAAGAAATACGGAATCTAAAAATATATCCGTACTTTCTTTTGATAGTTCCGAGCTAGAATTTCTAGACCCTGACTACAGGCTAGAGAAAAACTCTAAAAGACAAAACAGAAATCCAAACGGATTTTTTAAAAGTAATTGGTTCTTACGAAATGACCGGGAAATTTTTCTATAGCAGAAAGAAAATTTAAAGTCAAACTATTACGTAAGTATCATTTTACTTCGAATTCTAGCCTATTGGAAACTTCAAAAACAGTCAATAAAGTATAACAAAAGTTTTATTGGAAACTACAAGTTCTGTGGACAAACCCTTCATACAGATGTATTCCGATGCAATTGTTCTTTCCCGCTCCATTGAAAAAAACTATCCAATCATAAATCTGCAGGTTTTTAAAAAAAACTTGATCTCCCGAAAAACAAATGCAATCACGTAAAGATGGATTTTATTATACCACTTCCGAGATCGACGAAAGCAAACAAGTACACGTTGATCGTCGTTAAAAGATTATCAAAGATGACCAGAATTATCTAAGGAACTGCAGAAATAAGCTGCACTTCGAAGTACTGGGTTTCTAACAAGAAAGGGTGAAAGTAAAAATATCCACCGCATTAGCAATATTGTGTTTTCACATTTAAGAAAATCCGAAATTTCCGGCCTTACATGGCGGAGTGGAATTATGGTGTGATACCGTTAATATTATCGATTTTATTTAAATAATGCATCTTTTATCATTATAATTCAGCAGGCAAACATTAAGTTAAATCGGGACCGGGTGATTTCCGGAGTCCTATTCTTGCCATTTCGTTTAAATTACCCCATTAAAGGCTTTAAACTATATATAAATTGGCGCTACATAAGCATATTGCTTACCCGTGCTCTTTTGTAAGGATAAAAAAATAAATCCTCAAGTTATAAAAAACCCAACGTTTCTGTCCATTTTCAAGTAACGTTGTCGACACATCAACATTTATTCTTTTTTCCTGTCTCGCTGAAAGTTTGTAAAGAGAAAAGGGACTATTATAGAAATGGAAAGCCCACATATGAGTAACAGAAGTTGGATTTTTTCCTATAAACCAAACTAGTAAATTTTTGAGCAAAGGTAAATTTCAGAGACTCTGACTAAAAAAGAATAATTATACTCATTTAGTTGCTTGGGCTTTGATTTTAATGCAATAAAGTGTACCAGCTCTGCTGAGTCTAGGATATTTTCGATTCGAGTTTTCGATAAATATTTCAACACTACTTAACTTTCCTTCAAAACTATTTAAGCGGGGCTGCGATTAAATATTTCAAAGATTTCGTTCTTGAGAAAATGTTTTGACCTAAATATTTAAAACGTTTCGTGAAAATGAAAAATGTACTACTTGTTTCTCTTGTGGTCAAAATGTACGCGGTAGTAGCCAGTGGAACGGCATTTTGGCTAATCTCTGGCGCCAATCGCAAAAATCACGTCCAGGAAGTATTATAAAGCCAAAATGAGCCTGTATAAAGAAGTATGGGTAAGTATGTAAACATTTACAGATTTTTACTCTATTTGTTGAGATTTTTCCCGTGTCACTTCCTCGGGGAGAAAATATTCGGTAAAATTAATGTTTGAACTAATTCTCTAGGATTACCCTGGGTAACTACTCTAAAAAAGAAACCCAACTGCAAAGTAAATATTCAAAGCAAAACAAATCAACTCTAAATCTAATTGAATAGAACCTAAAAGTAATCTTCTAGCTGCTTCCCTGGTCTTCTTTCTTACTGTCGATCTTAAATGGAAAAAATTCATTTCATATTTCATCTGTAAACCGCCTTACTGAAATTTCTCAGCTCAACTTTTATTTAAAAAGAGCGAGACCCTCGATATCTCTCTAATTAACCTTCTGTTGAGTAACAGCAGAAGCGACTTCAGGGTTGAAGAAGAACGAAGATTTTCGATACCTACCGCGGATGCATGTGTTTAGGTAATAATAAAAGCCTCGGTAATGTACGGTGCTAGCTGAAAGTAAATGATATCATGGATAGGTGGAGGGCATCAAAAGCGTCCAAGCCCAGAGTGACAGTACCAAGGCATCGAGTTTCTGAAGAAGATTACCCAGGAGTCAAATGAGTAAAAAACTCCCCTTCTATAAAGCTCAGGCCCCAACTTCAGCCCCTTGATCCGTTATATACTCTCACGAATCCACTAATAAAGAGAAAAGTTACTACTGCATCAAAATCTAAGCTCGCCCTTCCCTTTTCACTATCGTCTTCAGTGCTTATCCAGCAGCTACTTTTGTAGATTATTTGGATTACTAAGGGAGTGAATTAGAGGTTATTTTTTTCGTAAGTTTTTCCGTAGTAAAAAAGGAACCATAAAAGGGAGAGTACGAAGTGCATAAAAAAGGAAAAGAAATTGATAACATAAAACAATTTAAAGACATATAAAATGAAACCTTCAACTCGCGTGAAAAGAAGAGAATATATTGAGGGGAAATATATAAGATTTTATATATTTTGAAACAGTAAGAACCCCAAACATTTTCCAGTTAGAAAAGCCTTGGAAATATAAAATTTGAAACGCAATTTCATTTCCTGAAGTGAGGAAAGATGTTCCATTACCAATTAAAGTGTGGAAATGAGAGCTTACAAATCAAGCTCACAGTAATATGTTACAAACTTGTCCATGGTATTCTAGAAAAATGTTGGAGTGCAGCCATTAGTCAGTCAGCAGTACGTAATAGTGCTGCTTCATATTTCTCCATGTTTCTTACTGCCATATTTCGGCTGGCACGTTCAGATCTGCGTAGTTATTGAGATTTCAACCTCCGAGAGTGTATATGCGGGAAAAATATGTCTAAAGCTCAAAAAATTAGCGATGAATGACGTGTATCTACTTAACTTCGCGTTTTCTGCTGCATTGAGGTGAGGCGTTTGACATAAGTTTATGCAGATGCGGCCGTTATGTCTAGCACGACATACCTGCTCAGTAGCATTGAAATGGTACTTTAGGGAAAGTTATGTAGGGTTACTCAATGAAGAATTTTCCCCATTACGCACTTCCAGTGATGTGGACACAACTAAAAAATATTCCATGCATCAAAATGTACCACCGTTCCCTCCTATATTGAGTGAAGTCATTGGGTTGAAGTTGGGAACTCTCCTCTGGGAGGGTGCTAAGTGGTTAACGAAAGGGGAATCTTTGGGTGTTTAATGATTGAAAAATAAGGTCGGCTGTAATCCCGGATAAAATTGGTATGTTAAGGTACGGTCTTGCAATGTCACAACCTGCGCGTAAGTCCAACACCTACTGATCTTCGTCCTCAATCGAATCTGGCTCTAATGGGTCGGCGACGTCGCTATCAACGTCGTCGCCTTCCACAGAATTAGAGTCAGACCAATCCATCCAGCTAACCGGCACCCACAGGCGCTCAGTTCCATACGGACCCTGCAGAGGCAAACCGGTGGTCGTCTCCATGCTCGTAATAGCCTCGCCCGCGCGCCTAGTGTACGCCTGCCCATAGGCGACTTCGGGTTGAATGTGATGGGGGCGGCTTCCGAAGAAGATAAGGGCTTAGAAGATAGGGGCTGCTCGTTACATGTTTGTGACGGGCGTAAGGGGTTCGGTAGACACGGAATATTGAGAACGTTAATGGCCAAGTGAAGAGCAGCAAAGTGCCGTCTTACGCGATGTGCCAGTAGTGCGATGCCCGCCAAAAGGGGGGAAGAAAAAATCCACAATCACAACCGTGGCGAGCCATTGGTGTAATCGCTTGAAAAACTTCCGCTGTAAGCGCGATACTTACAGAAAGCGACTGCGACGAAGACAAGCGCTCCAAAAGAACGGCTTTGGGTACGACCAGCAGGACCGTTTGGGTCAGGAACCTTCCCATGCTGGCAGGAGAACCGCCAGGGTTGAGCGCAGCAGGGTGCACTAAGCGTTGCGGTACTTGGTCGAGGGTGAGAGCCTTCCTGGCGGAGAGAAATCGCCACTTGAGAAGGTCATTTCCTTAGCCGATGCAACTAGAGACCCGTAGACGTAAGTGCGCGATCCGCAAGACGCGCGAAGGCACGAGTGCCCGGCGCCCGCGCCTAATGCGGCGCAGGCGCCGAGCGTGGCAGAATGAAGGTTTGAGAAAGGCAGTCTAAGAGGGAAGGGGAAAGGGTTTAGGGGAGACCGGTGGGTACGGCCAAAGCCAAAACTCAACCAGTGCTTGTCAAAGATTGGGTACTGGCACTGCGGCTGCTTAACGAAAGTGATGTCGTAAAAGCCGTTACCGTCGGTATGCCGCATTGAGCTAACACTGGTTCTGACTCGGTGGAGCCTTTCTCGAGGTGTCCCCTTCTAGGTGATGAGCTGCCTTTTTGTGATCACTGACTAGTATTTTGACCGGACGGTCGTGACTCTGTACTTGGCTTACATGCAAGCAATGGAGGAAGTGGTCGCCGACACAATCAAGTGTTTCAGGGCAGTTACTCTTCTGAAATGGCGCGCGAGTAGCCAGAAGTGGGTCTGAGTGTCTTCAGATGATTGCTTGGGTTGGTTTATTGCTAATAGAGCAATGGTTATGAGTTCTTTGAATTTCCAATAAAACCATGTGGCAGGAGCTATGAACACAATGGAGCATACAAAACAACAATAAAGTAGCTGAAATCTCATTCAACAAGTAAGCAGCGTTAGAGGTGACCATCGACGCAGTTTGTAGTTGAAAGATAATAGCCCTCGCTTCCCTAAATTGGATCAAGGCTCGGTTGGAAACAGACCAAGCCACCTCCTTGATGTAAGAGAACGCATAGAAACATCACCCTCCAAGGGTATAAGATAATAACAAAGACTGGTATGTTCCCACCATGCAATCTGGCTATAAAGCCTTGGCATTTTCCTGGCCTTCCCACGTAGGCTGCATTCCAGGTCGTAGGGGGGTTCAATGTTCCCATTCAGATGTGATAAGGGGCTTCATGTTCAAGAAAGTGACATCTAAGTACTCAGTTCTGCCGTCAGAACCCTTTGCCCTGATACATGGCTTGGATTTTTGCTCCGCACTCTACCGTGGCTCGATATGGAGGTTTCTTTGCCTATTCTGAGGATTCGCTGAGAGCCGTATCTGCAGGAGATGAGTTAATCGCATTACTTTTACAGGGTTTACGGAAGTTCCCTCTCCAAATAATTAGGCCTGACAGAAGTATTTGAACCAAAACGAGAAATTTTGAATGCTCATGGAGGCCTTCAAACCTGTTTGACCCATCAAATCGATTCCGGGAGGCCAAATTGATCCAGGAAGGTATATGTAGGATAACTTCCCAAGGGAAGCTCCTGGTACATCACGACTTTGATTGCGTCAGTCAACGATTTTAGGGGTGGACTGTTTGAGGAAAAAAATGCAGGGACGCCTGTCAACTGGGCGGTGGTATGAAGACCATTCCAGTAATGCTATCTTAAACTCTACTCAAGTATCCAAGTAAGTAATTACTGCCGCCACGTATCGCTCACATAGCTTACTGGTTGAGATTTTCTAAAAAATTCACAATTTTTCAATGCCAAAAGGCATCGGTTCGAGCCAAATCGCTACACATTAGATCTCTACCTCAGTTATTAAGTAAATGCTAAATTACTGTCCCACTTCATACAAGGACCATTCCATCAATTCGACCTGAATAAAAGAAAGTGGTAGCTTTAATATGTAAAGGTTACTCGACATTGGAATAAGGCGATTTCTAAAGAAAAAACAAATGTATAAACATATGGTGACAATTTACTGAAAAAAACACTCTGACTGATTTTCTTTATCAGATGGGTAGCATGATGTGATACGGGCCCGAAGCTGAACTTCCATACGCCTTCCCGCTTGTTGCGGTATTTCGCCTGTGCTCTGGCCCGCTTCAAGTTGGTCTCCTCACTAATCTTATCCGGGCGGTTTTCAGTCTTGACAAAAGAAATCCGACATTAATATTCGTAAAAACCAAATAGAAACGAAAAAAACCACCGTACAACCTCTCATTAAATCAATATTTCTGCGTCAAGACCCCCAGAAGCTACACAAACGACCCAAATAATTCTCAACAATAATCCGATCACTTGATGTAGACTTACTAAATCTCAGCTCATCCAAGGTTAGATCGCAACGGGGTGGTTTTTTCTTGGAGTGCACCATCCCGATGAACTCCATAGCACCCTGGTAACCCCTATCCGCCAAAAAAGCCCAATAGTTTTCGAAAGCAGAGCCAGCAATTCCATCATCTGTCTCAGAAATCTAGCTTTCAGTTTTCTCAAGCTGATCTTCATTCCACTATAAATTCTGATGGAAGATGTCAATGTCCGAAACAGAGCCGGGGTGCCAACTCGTACAAACAATCGCAATACCAGTAGGGAGGACGAAAAAACTCGACCTTTAAGCCATATAACTTGTGTTTACCTGAAAAGTGGTTCTTTTTTTCTTGAATATTTCGACTTGGGCGGTTGCAGTTCTGACACGTAACATCGGTTGAATAACGCGTATATGGGAGGTTTTTGAACTGCCTTCTGCTCCGTCGTAACTTTTTAAAATTCCAGTGCGTGGAAAGATTACTGACACAAAAACGATAGAATTTCTTCGGGAGCAGAAAAATAAAGAAGAAATCGTATGCTCGAATGTTGGGCCACTTATGCCAAATGCCATCCCTACGAAGTCCCATGCACCTATGTGCTTCATCAACGTGAGTGCCATGAATAGAACGTCTTTGTCAGTGAACTGCGATCGGCGACCTCTCCCAACAATGTAGTTTGTCGAAACAAAGCCGGAGAAAGTAGTCCATATAGATAAAATTTCTTGAGCCGAAAAATTGGTCATTTCCAGAATGTTCTGTGACCACCCTGTGACCCACCAGCACTGTAAAAAGACTCGAAGTTTGGAGCATCACTGTCGGTCTCCTCATCAGATTTCCGGTTGTCTCTGGTGGGATTCTACGCATCAAGCTCGGCGCGCTGCTTCTCAGCGGCCTTAGCAAGTAGTGACAGACCCCCGGCTGCCTGGGAGCTGGTGAGTATGGTTGATGATTGTGGAATAGCTTGGCCTATTTTTGCGTGATGTCGGCGGCCTTGGGGTTGGGATTGAGTACACCGAGAGTATGCTAGTAACCGTGCGGGGTGCGAGTGTGGATGGGTACGCTGTCTATGGGAAAGTGGGAGAGACGGGGATTGAGGATTTTCTTGGTGACGGCGGCGGTGTGATCGTCCTTTTCGGTTGTTCATTTTTACCAGGGTTCTGGGATTTTATCCATACGCGATAACGAAGAGGTGCATGTATTTCACATGAAGTGGCTTGTACCGGAAAATATCACCCAAATTCGAAATGGATTGGGTTTCTGTGCAGTTACTAAGTCATAAGATTTTTATTATTTTATTTTGATATGGAAGCATATACCTCTAATAGGACGGTTTTTTGGTAGTTGTAATCTGTTTTTCTATTTACTTTAATGATACAGAAGAATGTTTTTTTAATATTATTTAAATATTCTCGTATTTCACTAACAACCGTGTAAAAGTTCCATTGTATTTTTAAAAATTAAAAGAGATGCGTTGATACGAAATGAATAATTCCAAACAAATAAATAATAAATTACCTGAGTAGGACTGAGAATAATAATAAAAGAAAACCAACATTTATTGCTCGACGGGGATAGTTCGATGGCCTGGGCCTTACTAAGTTTTCTAACAGCCTAAGACTATTTATACTGCAGATCAGAGTAGGAAAGCTACAAAGATGATTCCAGCAGTGTAATAAGTGTCGTAGACCAAACTCATTTTTGGTTATAGTCATAGAATAATTCTCGAGGTGAGCATTAATCCAAACAGAAATTTGGTGGTAATCAAAATCCAGTTATTATAACTGTATAATTGAAAAACCTACTGACAGACATAAAAATTGCTTCACGATTAATACATTGTAAAAAAATGCCAGTGAAAATAGATAAATATTTTCGATGATTCACAGTCAAGAAGTTTTTGAAATCTGATAAAACATTTTTCGCATTTTTTTCATCACTTTATTCGATAACGAAAACTAATTAAATGGGTTTCAATGCTCGTAACATTTGCTTCCAAATTTCACACCATTTTTTTTTGAAAATATGAGTAGTTGATATTACTATCATGTTGACAGAAATGAATCACCAGATGAAGTATTGATCATATCTACAGGAGTAGACCCACCAAATAGAGAAATCATTAGTTTTTCAGAGAGAGGACTGTCTTTTTTCAACGGAAAGTCCTGTATCTGTTTGTTTGTTTCAAAAGTATATCTTATTCACTGGACTTCAGCTCTCATAGATTTTTCTTCAGGTAGAAGACACGTGGGAAGAGAATTGAATAAATTCTTCGCGTACACAGCAACATGTAGGGGAACATTAATATTGAGTACCTTACTGTATGCTGCTGCAATAATTTTCCTTCTTCAATAGCTTCACCAGCAGCTAATATGTTACCGGATGGAATTGATTTAGCGAGGCGCGGTGATAAATTTGAGTGCTAATAAATTGTAAGAAATGTAGATCGTCAATTTGTTTTTTGTTCTTTTGAAATCTTGTTTTCGGAAGCCTTCAATTCTGTTCCAGGTAATAACCGATTTCATAAGCATCAGCTGCAAAATTTTCATTCAATAAAAATTGAATTAAAATTTCAGGCTTAAGAAAGTTATTCTCGGTCTCAATCGGTGCGTGTTCAAGAGATAACGTATTTAACAAGAGTCCGAAATATTTCCATCATTTTCTGCTTCAGTTTGAGTAAAATAACACTCATCAAAATTTTTGTCCATATTGCTCTCGCAAAAATTCCTGATTTCATGAGTACATAATTATTACAATTTTCTGCAGTTTCACCAAAAAAATTACCCTTTGACTTGTCCAATAAACCATTTGCTTTTTGAATTTGATACGAAAGTTCGTTTATCGAGAATAAGTGACGATCATCTTCAATTTCTGCATTAAAAATTCTTCCATTAGATCCAGGAACTGTAGCAACAAGGGAGTTTTTGTCGAATTTTAAGACTTGTTTTCGAGATGACTGAGATTCTCTTTTTTGGTTTCGCGGATGAGTAAAAATTGCCACAATATCGCCAACGCTAATTGGAATATCGGTCATAGACTTCTATTTAGGATAATCTAACTTCCTCCTGGAAATTAGATCATCATGAGCGCTTTTTAAATCACTCCCTACAGCTTGAGGGCCAGTATTACCGATGGGTTTGGTGTGACCAGTGGCGAGTTCGAACGAAGAAACAACATCGTTTCCATATACATCATTCGATATTTGAAACATTCGAGCAACGTGAACAGTAGGGTTCAGATAATTTTAAACGCAGGTATGTATCTCTTAATATTTTGTGTTTTGACTCAATAGAATTTTGGTTGTGGAGGAAAGAACCAATAGGACGAAATAAAATCCTTTTTCATCTAGATATCTTTAGAAATATCATTGCCAAAAGCCTGACCTCCCATTTTGTTATTCGGGTCCCAAAAGGGTGTTAGCTAGAGATGTTCTTAACAATTAAGACAGTTTTCCATTTTCAAGGGGTGCACAATCAAAAGTAGAATATCTGCTAACTGAGTCCATGATCTGAAATATATCCAAATTTTCCACAAAAAAGTGATCCACATGCATCAAATCATTAAATCCGCGACATAGAGAACTATAGATACTGCACGAGGATGCCATGTCTTTTTTGTGACATCGCAAATTTTGCATGAGTCAACGATGTTTGATGAATATTATTTTGCATTCATCGTCCCAGATAAAATTTCTTTGTAATAATAATTTCAAATCATCATAATTTGAGTGACCGCAAACATGTTTGTGGACCTTATTAATTATTTTTTCCGAGCAAGAGAATATTTTCGTTGTACTGACATTGTTGGAACTTATCGTTGATAGAACTGAATTTTCCATACGTTCGGATGTTTGTATAAATATAATTCTGGAAACATAACAATGTTGACTATGATACAACAATGTTATTGAATCGATTGAGTTACTTGCTGAATTGAACTCTATACAGTTACCCGCTAGATGAATAATATTTAACTTTTTTATAACAATTTTTCCTATAATCTATTGCGATAATCCACTAATTATCAGATGCCTTACTTTGACTTGATTAACATTATCTGAAATGACTGATAGAAATGTGGAGCCGATTTTTTTACTTTCGGTCTGAATGAGCTTCTTTTCCATATTACCAGAGGGGAGTTTCCTTGACGGATTCCGGAAGAACATCTAGATTTCCGTTCCATTCAGATAAAATAAATTTTGAAATTGCTCGCAGATTAACAATTCCTATTCTCCTATACAGTGCTCCATCATCAAGTAGCGGACCTGGATAAAATTCGTTTGACGGAGAATCAAGCCCAGATCTAGCCATGTGAAATGTGACAGAACAATGCTTATGTTTGTTCTTAATAATGTCCATATTTTCTATTTCTAATTATGACCCTTAAAATTTTAGTACCCTTGCATTTATCTTTTTCATATGCCCAATATACAATTTCAACACATCGGTCACAAGTTGATTTTTCCTTGATTGCAGCGAATGCTTCACGGGGTACTTTATTCTTGGTGTTTTTCTTGAAGCTTTTCTTTTATCTGTTTAAAAATATTTAATTGATTTGAACAAACGTATTTTTGCGAATTCCCATAATATTGAGTTAAACTTTTCGGTTTATCGCATGCATGAATAATACATGATACTTTGGAATATTTGATTAGTTCTAAAATTTTTCCTTTCAATGTGTTTCGGAGATGCAGCAGCTAAAATAGTTACTGTCTGGTTTAATTCAAGATTCAAGGTAACCAGTAGTAGAAATGATACCAGTGCTTCAGTAAATTTCGAAGTTCCAGTAGATTAATGAAATAGAGTAATTAAATCATCAAACCGTGATTCAAGATTTTTGAAAGACTCATTATCACCACGATTTTTATACAAAAGATCCAGAAAATCTTTCAATGTATCAGATATTGATGATAGAGATTCCACCTCATGAATGGCGTTGGAAATCTTGAATGCATCATTTTCAGATTGAATTTCTGTATCTAGATATTTTTTCAGATATCAAGAGTTCGTCTATATAATTGTGACTTTAAAACAAGACTTTGTACAGTTTTCGGAGCCTTATTAAAATTAGATACTAGTATCAAATAATGGACATATTTCCATTTTTGTACAGAATCAGAATATTTTTCTTAAGGTCCTCTGCATCCGTCCAAGGAGTCGTGCTGAGATCCCATGAAAATTTCTGCCTTGAAGGAATTTCGGGGCGAACTGGGCTCATAGCTGTAAAAAGTAATTGGTATGCGTAGATCCAAAATAGATAATTCCAAATAAATGAATAATAAACTACCTGAATAGGACTGAGAATAATTATGAAAAGAAAACCAACATTTATTGCTCGACGAAAATAGTTCGATGACCTGAGCCTTGTTAAATTTTTTTAACAGCTTAACACTATTTATACTGCATATCAGAGTAGGAAAGCTACAAAGATGATTCTAGCAGTGTAATAAGTGTCGTAGACCAAACGCATTCCTGGTTATAGTCATAGAATAATTCTCGAGGTGAGCATTAATCCAAACAGCAATTTGGTGGTAGTAAAAATCCAGTTATTATAACTGTGTAATTGAAAAACCTACTGAAAGACATAAAAATTGCTTCACGATTAATACAGTGCAAAACATGGATCGGCGAAAATAGGCAAGACTGTTTTCGAAGATTCACGATAAATAAAAGTTATAGGGCTCTGATGAAATATTGTTCCAAAAATTTTTTCATCCCTGTATTCAATGTAAAAAACAAATTGGAATGGTTTCAATACCTGTAAAATATTTTTATTTTCACGTTGTAACCTTGTTCCTACAAAGCAAGGACATTTTGCTCAATCTACTGAAAAACAAAAACATCTTTTGTTACGCCTGATAAGTGACCAACGGACTGCTTTAGATTTCCGAAAATCAAGAGAGACGACCATTGCACATAACTGACTGTAAAATGATCGCTCAGTCTGCGGTAAGGACTGGAGATACCTACTTGAAGACGTCAGACCACCAGGAAACAAGTCTTTAGGGAATGTAGGCTCCCCTAAGGAGATATCCACAGAAGACAGATCTAACCGAGATGGACACTCAAAAATTGACCAAGAGGGTGATTTAGAAAGAGTTTGCCAGTCGGATTCCTCCGAACAAAGCGAATTAGACACTGAAGCGACTGAAAAGACAAGCGATTCAGTGATTTCAGAGTCTGAAGATGGTAAAGGGGTGACACTGCTGATCGATAACGAGTATGGCAACTTAGACTCCGACCTGTGCTGAACGTGGGCCAGATATTGCGCCACATATCCGAAGTCACAATCCCTAACAAGAGGTCAGTTGTCATGTGCTGTGAAGTTTTCCGAGAGAAAAAATTCCAAAACTCGAATTACGCTATTCTGGCGAAGGAAACGGCCGTTGGACATATCTACGCCAATGTGAATGGGATTATCAAAGACAGTGGGACAGCGGTGTGCGGTAGGACCTAGTCAGTATAGACAGGAGCTCCAGCTACGTACACATAGTTCTTGTGTGTAAAAAGAACGTGACCTCAGGAAAGATCCTTGTTGTATAGTTCATAAGGACCATCCGCTGTAACAATATCGAAATTTCAAATCTTTTTTGGGGCAGACTCTGTTGGTCCAAGGGATCACCCATAAAAACAACACAGTAGACCGGCATTTATATCACGATGCAGGCTTACAGATGCATAAATGTTCCACCACCAGCCGACCACTGCACCACCGACCACCGTAGACCACTGCACCACGGACCACCTACCACTGCACCACGGACCACCTACCACTGCACCACTGACAGTCACTGCTGCTGTCGTCTTTCGCTGTTGCTTTCGCTGCTGCATATACTGCTTGTTGCTCGTTGCTCTTTGGTGTTGCTTGATTTACTCGTGAGTGGGCCTCCGCCACACGACAGTCTAATGTGCCATACAAAGGCTGTCGTGTGCCGTGCCTGTAACTGCTTTTGCAGGCCCGGGGGAGCGACTTGAGCTGGCCTCCGCCACACTATAGTCTACTGTACTACACACAGGCTAGTTTGTGCCGTGCTTGTTACTCCAACTAGGGGCTCAATTAGTGAACTTGGTTCTAAAGGAGCGAAGCCCTGATCAAATGTTTTGTAAGAAACTGTAAGTTCGGGTTGCAAAGGGGATCCCCTGCTCAAATTTCTCATATAGCCTGTCTTGATCTAGCTTCCCTACCGGTTAGCCCCTCCCTAAATCATCAAACAGCCTGTCGTTTCTGCCTGCCCTACTGGGGAACCCTTCACCAACTTATAGGACAACCTGTTGCTTTCTAAGAAACCCCGGGAAAATTCAGTAATTCTAAGCGGTTTTTAAGGTTGTGTTTTCTAGTTTTCTTGCGTAAAAATTCAGTGCATGGTTGGCAAAGCCGAAAGCTGAACAGAGTACAGATAACGGATCAGGTAATTCCAACTATCCGCGACACCCCATTATCGATTGCGAGGCTAGGGAAACCAGTTCCTCCGACTAAGAAGATGTCCGGAGGAAAATTGAGTCGGATTCCAGCCCGGAACCTCAGTCTCCTTTGGCTCCTAGATCGAATTGCACGGCTTCAACAATCTTGCGGTTGACCCAAAGAATCTCGCTGACATATTCAGCTCCCGAGTAAAGGCCAAGGGTAGGGAGGAAATCAACGAGAAGCACAGGCGAGACGGCTACTAATTTGTTCAGTTATACACCTAAGAAAAAAGGGAGTTTCTGCAGTTGCGAGAACAGAAGATTCAAAAGTAACAAATACATGGCCCTGGTAGTTCTTTGTTTGTGCGGAAAGAAACTGAAATAGAAGGTACCGTTCGGAACGGACCTCAGAGACGACATTCAAGTGTTCTGGACCATCAAAAGGAGGGACCTAAGAGGAAATATATTGCTTTTGACGATCAAGGAGACTCCCGGACCGGACTGCACATCGTTATAGGAAAGAGCAGAAAGTAGCCATCGACGGAGAACGTGGGACACAGCGGAGTAAGTACCACAGGGGCCGAGGTTCCTGTGTAATCTCTGTAGAAAGGATGATCTACTGATTACTTAGACATCGTTGTTGTGTTTCTGCAGATCTATTGCAGAAGTCTGGGTCAAACTACCGACCATAACAGGGGTATCTGGAGCATCTGGGCAAATGTTCAAGTTTCCACAGTCATCTTTCAGACTTTGTCAAGCGCCGAAACTACGATTCGAGGTATCTGGTCAAATGTCTCGAGAAACAGGGATTCAGTCGCTAGAGGTCGAGAGACTTCACTCTCCTCAGAAATAATAGAACTTCCCGGGTCTATCTACTGGTTTAAATTGACGAGAAGTTTCTCGTCGGCGACTGGGCCTCAGTGCGGGATTTGAAGAAGCATCTCTACAGCCTGATCATTATGAAAGACCTGAAAGCTTGCACGAAGTTCAGTGGGATGAATTTGGAGCAGTGTGCGTTCGGTTTTTTTCGTGACTCAAAAACCATCGGCGGAAAAGATCGTTAACCTCACCAGCATGACGACGGCGAATAAAAAAAAGGTGCAGCTTGTGCCATCATGGCGGCTCTTTGAAGAAAGGAATACAACGACTGATGTAGAGATTGCGACCATGAGTTACACTCTGGTAATATAAAAACAGTCCTTACTGTAGGAGAGCCGTCCTCTGTACAAATTTCTGTTTTTATAATCCATGTGAGTTTTCAAAAACAACTTTTCCCATCAATTTTCTTTTACGAAAAAACCATGAAACTGATTTCCCAATGAACCAAAATTCATTGTGCAGCTCCATTTCTATTTTTCTCTGAGATTTTGATGCTCCTTTTTCAAAAAAAGTCTTCCGACTTTTTTCCCGCTCCTTCCCCCCGAATTCAGTTCCGATATTTTATCAAGCAGATTTTAGTCATTACCCTGATTGCATGCAAATTCAAAGCCGCTGCATTGCCCCACACTTTTATTTCGTCCAAGGCCGTGAAACTTTTCGAAGATATCGCCCTATTAAAGTTCGAAATCTACGTCGTTGAGAAAAAAACCGCTATCAAACTACCCCATCTGCTCACCCCCTTTTTTCCTTCAACATGACTAACCTGCGCCCATCCCTCACCATCGCCTAGTCATCCCAAGGCCGCCGCATCGGCAACGCTATGGTCTTGATGGCCAATGGACCAACCGAATATGATGATTATTGCAAAAGGGTGGACCGGGAACGCGTTTGGGAGTGCGTCCGCCGGCACTACCTCGAGGAGGCAGAAGAGGAAGGGGAGGTCGAAGAAGAAGTAGAAATAATAGGTGTCTGAGGCTGAGGTTGAGGGATCCTAAAGTGAAGAGGACTGGGTGGACCCATGGGAGCAAATAGTGTACAACGGTGGGGGGGCTGCTGTGGATAACGGAGGGGAGACTGAGAGACTAATCGCTATTTCTGACTCTTTTGACAAGGATCAAGAGTAGGTGAAGAGGAGGACGAGGAGGATGAGGTGGAGGGAGATATGGAAACTGCTGGAATGTTGGGGCGGGGGCTGGAAAGCCTGGACCAAGTGGTCCCGACGATGGAACTGGATAGGGGCACCTTTAGTGGATTAGATATCTTCCAGGAGGAAATGGAGAATCGTAAGCCGTTCTCTGATATTTTTGGGAACTATTTGGGTGGAATGGAAATTTTGGAGTAATTTTGGCTCTCATCTCGAGAACTTAGAATTTGAGGAAGAACTCTAGATATCTATCCTGATAGTTCTGCTGTTAGTCTTTCGCGATCACGGGAGTCCTTTTGATGAATTTCGTGGTACTTAATATATTTGATTGAGACATTACGCTTAGCAAAAAATTCTATACAAGAAGATTAAATTGCTTTCTCTTGCGGAGGTCAAGCAACCTGGCAGACAAGTTGAAGCCAAGTCCGGAGTAGTAAGAAGTTGGAACTCAACTTCAGACCCAAGATTCATATTTTTAAGTGAAATGGGCGATCGATGTGTGGTGGAGCCGTTCGACGAAATGCCTTAGGCAGCTACACACGAGGAGACACACACAAAGACTCACAGGGCTTCGGATACCCTTTTTCTCTTTAAGCGACCTGCGTCGCAGTAGCCCAGGAAGTAGCTAGTGAGGGAGACTTCTAGGAGTAATAGAGCTGGGGTGTTTCGTAGGGCCGCTGAGCCGGGTAACGGCTCTCCTGTTTTTAAGGCCGGACCATGTTCATTAGGAGTGGTGGATGTCCTAAGGACGGTAATATCTTGTCCTTAGAGCGAAGAAGTCTCTCGAGTCCGTAAAAAACTTGTCCTCAAGACGTAAGTAGTCGTGACGGGCTGTGCAAGCACCCAAGTGTTACGGTGAAGGTCTAATGGAGCTGACTTTGTTCTACTTAGAAGTGAAGAGTGACCCGATGTCGGTGTGGCAACGTAGCCAGGCTGTATATCGACGCCGTTACCGGGGCACCAAAGGCGAATACAACTACCTTGTGGAACGGGTAGACGTAGACGTGGCTAAACCAAGAAAACGAAAAGAAAAAAAGGGGCACCCGGGTGGTAGGGTCAAGCAAAGGCCAAAGCCGCTGAGGACGAGGGTTAGTCGACAAAGCGTAAGTTTGAAATAAATCCAAGCCAGGACCGGGGTTGGCTTTCATTAGTGAGAGCCAATGGCTCAAGTAGCTTGGTTTAATACAGTTAGACTAACACTACACTACAGTAGACTACAAGTTAAATTAGTCAAAGTCAGTGTCAGGCCCCTGAGGGGTAAGAGTTAGGCTCACGTTAGTGAATAACTACCTTCACATTTGGACCAATAGGAGGGAAGGGCCCTCCTAAAATATCGGACCCCTGAGGGGTCTACTGCGCGGCCCGTGTGGGGCAACCCTAAGTGGCATTACAGTTTCATTTATTTGACACTGTCAAGATACTCATTGTCAGTCACCTTAGGTGTCAATAAATGTCATCAAAATTTGACGTCCGAAACGGACAAAAATGCCTGCAAGGCAGCCGGATAGTAATTGCACTACATTTTCTTGCGCTGGTCACAAAGCATTAGTGGCAGACCCTGCCCCTTATATAATTGCTTGTATTCCTCTCAACTGTCGTCCTTACCCGCCTCTTTTTGTTCACTCAACTATACAACGGTAGCACTTTTATGGCTTGCAACAACCCCTTCTTGGGGTAATTGGTTCTGAGTATCTCTTCTCCCGACGATTTACACCTATCAAGTTCCTTACCGCGATGTCCTCGGTACTCTTCTTTTCCTGGAAGTGCGCTACGGCCACGACCTGACAGCCGCTGTCCCTATGCTGGGAAAATTTCAAAAAAATTCCGCAAATCGAGCAATGTAAAGAGATGGAGTCTGTCATTCGAAACGTCACAGGTACTCTCTATTGTGAACTCTTGCTAGGAAAGGATTAGGAAGCGTTGCTCGAAGCCTGATTGGACTCGGAATGGGCGCGAGATCACCACAGGTGGAGGTTCGGCTCCGGTTATCTCATGAACTTGCCTGGTGGTCCTGTTTGTTGGGCATCTAAACTGCAGATTTTAACTGCACAGTCGACAAAAAAGCTGGATAATTTTTCACTGGAGTATTGAAAGCATGAAAATCATTTGATCCGCGCAACGCTGGATGAAATTAGTGCCTCGCAGTCACATGGAACCACTTTGTACCATTATGACCTGGACACGATCAGTTAGACGGGAGGAACAAAGACTTAAAAGCCTCATTTGTAGCTGTAGAGCACCGTATCTTACAACTTCGAGTTTCCAGTGGCAGCCCAAGTCGCCCTTACATGGGAGTGGACAGAATGCGACAGTACAGCACTGTGGTAGGACACCACGTAGCCATTGCAATTATAAAAAAGCTCCGAGAAGAAATCTTTGGGCCATCTTCTTATCACTTGACAGCACCTGCATTTCTTGGATCTCGATGATTACTAAGTGGAGTACTAGTTCCAATAACAAGCTATCAAAAGGGTTTCCCTACTAGTCACCAGCCACACTACATAGAGTTTCGATTACCTTCCACAATTAGGTTGAGTCTTTATAGAATTAAAGTTTTCTAGGAAAACATTGCCAAAATTTGATACTCTGCGAACCAATTGTAAAGAAACTAAGGCATTGCAAGTGACGAAAGTGCTACCGAAGTATTTTTGTGGGAACGGGAAAATTTGATAAGGACGGGAGGCCAAGAGAATACAAGTAAGTATGGATTCGGAAGTAATTACCACCTATGCTCAGTAAATAGCGTTAGAGAAATTTTTCTTAGGACAGAAGTTGATTTTCAAGCTTTGGACAATTTGGTTCTGCACTTTAAATCGTCTCAAAACTTGTTTGCCTCTCCAAGAGGAGGCATTTACTCAGCTCATATACTCTGCTCGTCCAGGCCTAAATTCTGAACGAAACATACTAAAAATCATAAAATCCATTGAAGGTAATAAGGTTGACGACAATTTGGAGGACGAGGCGGATCACCAGTCGAAAATTCTTTTGTTTGAACAGGGAGGACGAAATATTAAATCATAAAATAAAATGGAGGCGAACTTTGATTCGAATTCGTAAGAAAAAGTTCGATAGGATTTTTTTCGCTGAAAGAAAAGGTAGAACGATTGGTTTGAAAGAGGAGATGTCAAGAACTGATCACTTGATGAAGGAAACAGGAACTTTCGGAAAGGAACGAGTTATTAATAAGAAGTTATTTAGCGCAAAAACTCTTGAAAAAGGATTTGAACCGCCTCAACCAATGCAGACCGACGGGAAAAATTCTATTTATTCATAAGATTTGCTGATAGTATCGCAAGGTATGATATCCTTCCCAATTTCGTTTACCATTTTTCGGACATCACGTGCAGTTTTTTATGCCCAAGTCCTTTTGATTACGCATACCTACATTTGCAGAAGACTTGGACATAAAGAAGGTACTAATCAATCGTTTCGATGTATTTCCAACGGCGATTGGGCCGGACGTCACGTCTGCTTTGGCTAGAGGGGTGAGGGGTGCTATTGTAGGATATACCAGTACAGTAATGAGGACGGTGGTATTTACGTTGATATTTACTCGAAAAGGTAACGCGAAAGCCACACTTCAAGATTGTACACATGTTTTTAGCAATATGTTTGAGTCCCTAAAGTAGTTGCTACAACAATAAGTAAGACTCGAATGAGTTGTGGTGATGTAGAAAACGGAAAAAGACATTACCTATTAACAAAAAAAGAAACTATCCGCGTCACAGAGTACTAACAACTCCAAATTTCATGCTAAATAATACCCTGAACATTCGAACACCGTTCCATTGCGCGACCGGAAAAGTTCTTGTGAGAACTGAGACGACAAAAAGCAAAATTCGGATGCTATTTGCTTGTGTAGTGATATGGACAAGAGCCAGGTTTCTTTTTGCATGAAATTCAATAAGAAAGCCTTGGTATTTTTTATCATGAAACAGGCTATTTTCCGAATACCTAGAAGTGGCGTAAGAGGATAAAAGGAAAGAGGAAGTAGAGGAGCCTGAGGAGGCTGAGGCGGATGTGGAGGGATTGGAAGATGAGAAATACTGGGCTGACCCATGGAAAACACTGGTTTACCACCGTTGGGGAGCTGCTAGAAGTGCCGCAGTTCAGATAAATCCATGTTTATTAAGTCTTTCGGTGCCTTCTTGAGTTCGACTCAGCGAATTTGCGTTATATTAATGGTCTTCCCTGCTATATACAAAAAAGCGGAGATGGCCTCTTTATTCTTTCTTTCTCTCTATCCCTCCGTTTCCCAGTAGGTGGTGGGGTGGGCTTTTTATATCCGCCTAGTTACCACTTTTGGGTTCCTACCGCTATCTCTACAGAATCGACTACCCTATTCCTTTTCTATTAACTACAGTCTTTAATTATTCGCACCCTGAACGCTAAGATGCTTGTAGAGAGACTACAAGAAGCGAAGGACGTGAAAAAAGGGCACATAATCCAAACTAATCTGCCCCCGTCATAACTCATACTTAATCCAATCAAGCAAAATAATTGCAAAGAATAATAGTCCCTGTCAATTTTGTGCGGCATTTGCACAATTCAAGTAATTTATTGCTCAATTACAGTGCGGTGCTGGCCGATTAGATTGCGATCGTGGAAGAATACAGATCGTCTTTTGCCTAAATACAGGACGTCATTCGCGCGAGTACAGTACTATTTTCGCATAACCAAATTGTAGAAAAAGACTTACTAATTTTCGCAAATACAATAATTTGTAGCGCACCCACAGCTGCTGTCGAGGACGGGGGGTACTGCGGGGGTAGTTTTAATTTGCGACTCTTCTGGTGTAGATATAGTGGAGCTCAAGGGCAATGAAGCGGAAGTGGAGGGTCTTAATAAGTCTGAGGAGGCCATATATCATTCCGAGCCTTTCTACGCAATTTAAAATGATTTTATTGGAGCATGGATATTTTGGAGGAATTGTTTGGATTTAATGTAGAAGATAAAAATTGTGAGTAGGCTCTCTATATACTTACCTTGCTCCTATCTAATACTAGTCTTTATCGTCCATATGATTCCTTTCAATTCGTTTCTGGTATTTTGTGCGTTTTTTCAGATCTTATGATTAGCCAAAAAGTCTATGTAAGTTGAGTGAAGGTTTTTGTCTAGGCGTATGTTAAGAAAAAGAACATCCGCCTCCTGCATAGCCTACATTCTTTCATGTATTACCCGCGAATGCGCCCTCTTCCTCCCTTCAACGACATAGACAATTTGAGATGTCCAACACAATGGAAAGTGGGTGGGAGAGAAATAGACACACCGAACATGTCGGGTCCGGGCCGCCGGCGGTATTTATACCAACGTGACCCCCAAAATCAAGGATGCTCGACTATGGCTCGCTACTTCCAGTCACATATGCACATATATGCACGACGCGAAAAGTCCAAAACCTCAACCGAAGAATCGCTCATCTCCTGCGGGCAAGGTGCACGAGAAACCATGTGGAATTCGGGCTGGGTTCTATGCCACAGTTATAGTAAGCCTGTTACCACGACTCTGACACCCAATCCATCCTCTGCATTATCCATGCAGTGGTGAAGCTCAGGTACACCAGAACCTTAATGTAGTGCATTGCGCGGTGCGCAGTTCTTCACGGCTAGGAATGAATCCCCGTCAGGCAATGAGAATACTAACCAGCACATACAACAAGACTCGCAGGTTTTTCTCTGTCCCTCTTTCTCTTTAAGCACCCTGCGATGCAGTAGCACAGCTCTCCGAAGACGAATAGAAATGGGGCTGGAAGCGCGAGGGTGGTTCCTTGGACGGCTTAACGGTATACTTGTCCTTTGGGTTGTAAGGCCGGACCGTGAACCGTGCATTGCTAGAACCTTTATAATAATCGATTCCAAAGAACCGTAGACACCAGGGGTGTGATACTGGACAAATATGATGTAGTAATGTGTCAGCAGTGCTGAATATCTCCTAGGGAGATAAGGATGTTGTCACCAACGACAACCTCGAAGTTCCTATTTCTATATAGACGGAGTGCGGGCACCAATTGTGAGTAATTATCTCAAAAAAACAACAAAACGGGTATTTAATATTGGATAGACAGGGGAGAAATAAAAAGGGCCACCTAGGTGGATAAACGTGGCTATGGCCAAAGTTGCCGTTGGCAGTGTTTTTGCAAAGGCGGAAGTTCGGAGTCAAGTTCAGAGTCAGCAACGGTGTGTTTGTTTAATCTGGGGCCCTAGTGGCCAGGCAAGTATAAATACTAGTTAGCTACGTTAGGTTAGAGATAAGCACAGTCGACACCTGGTCCAATAGGTGCTTTTCACCTGGGTAAATATCAGGTTCCATTTCGGGGCCGAGTGGTCCGGACTTCAAGCCATCGACCTCTCTCGGATGAGCACAGAGTACCAGGAATAATGGTGGGGGACAGTCTAAAATTGCCCTTACTTACAGTACGGTGTCTTCTGGTAGCAGTGTGCCAATATAATAAAAATTGGATCTTAAAAAGATCACTAAATACAGATGTGCCCCAGTGGCAGTATATTTCGATTTCCAATCGAGCTAAAGTTAGAATCGCCGATACGCGAACTATGCGCACTGTAGAACTTCCCTTCTGGCGCCTCCACCCCGAACTCCAACAATACCAATGACATGGCGTTACTCAGCGTAGCTGCCCCCTTTTCTCTCCGTCTTGAAGACCGAACAGCCTCTCTCCCCGCGACTTCATCCTCTTCCATCGCTCGATCACCTGATACAGGTGTACCCCAATCTTCGGCGGCCAGTTCTTACTATTCGCAAAACTCAACGTCAGCCACCTAGCCGTCGTCTTTCCTTTCCGATGAGTGAACGTGGCGCCGTCCCGTTATCGGTCACCCCTACATGACAAGGCGCCACGTGCCGCACTGCTACCGACCGAAACTGGAACAAATACGCCAATAACATCATCGCGCAACCACCCAGTGTCTCCATGGTCGACATACTCATTCCCAATTGAACGAACCGTAGCATCACTCGAGCCTGTAACCCTACCCTTACAAGCTGCACACTTCCACTGTTGTACACCTTCTTCTCATACGCCTTGAGCAGATTCTCACCAACGTCGTCCTTGTGGGAGATGAATAGCCGGCGTCTTCACGGTATCTCGACACTGCCGAGACACACCGCCTCACCGATGATGGCCCTACCCATCCTTCCAACGAGAGATACAAAATATACGCCAGTACGTTACCCTCCTCCGCCGGCAACTACGCTCTCCCCTCCTCACAAAACGCATCCCAACGTGCCAACTAACTCACCCTGCTCTTTCACGTACTATCTGCCCATCCATAGCCCACAAGCGAGCACTACTCTTCCGGGCCTCCACCTGTGTCCCCATTTCGTCCCCCATCCCCGCCCGAGCCATAACCACTGCCCGCAATCCCTTGCACAACGATCTCGCCCACAATCTTGCCCATGACCGATCTCCACTCTTTCGTTGACGTTCTATTACCCCTTTAAGACCCCTCCGCCCTCCCTACCGTTACCAACAGCGAGTTGAGAGCGAGCAAGCGGCGCCTACCAAGGTTGTGCAGTTCACATCGGAGCCAACAACACTCCTCGCCCCCTTTGGACCTCTACCTTCAGTAATAACCAGCAGCAGGAAAATAGAACGGCGGATTCAATAGCCTCACCCTCCCGTCACCCCAATTTCCCGCCATCTGGGTCGCCAAGAGTTCCTGCGCGCCCCCGTCTCGCCCATTGGGCGAGACCAGAACATCACTTTGTCCACCAGATACTCCCTTGGGAATGACTGCACCACCTTGTTTGTCCCCCTCAGGTCCCCAGGGTCCAACGTTCTAGACAACGCGTCGGCGAAGCAGTTCACCGCCAACGGTATCCATCGCGCCTCGATCCGTATCCTCACGCCCCCAACACCGCATATAAAGCTTCCGCAAGTCCGCCGTTATAGGCCGGAAGGCCGACACCATGGCCTTCAGAATGGCAATCATGGCCTGGTTATCATCGTGCAGCGACAATTATCTGACTTCCAGTCGGTAGACGTAGTCCGCGAAGGGCCCTTTTAGTAATAGTCGCACCGCTCTCAGCTTTCTTGAAATAACCGAGTGCGCTCGGTCCTCCGCTCCCCAAAAACCTTGACCCTTCTACAATCCCGGCAACCCCTTCTCATTTTCGACACCCTAATTCCCTCATAGCCCACGTCGCAGCGTCCCTGTGTATCAGCTGCTTGGATGCATCCTCTTCTAACCTATCCATCAGCGCAGCCCTGGCCGTCCTGCACGACTCCAAGAAACAGCATCTTGCCCCTGCTCAACCAAAATGCCATCTGCCTCACCGTCTCCATGCCCTGCTCCTTGATGTCCGTGAATGACTAAGCTCTCATCGAGAGCACCTCAACCATAGCCATCACCGCCGTTGCAGCCATCTTTAGCTTCTCCCCTATCTCTTCTATGTCTTCATCACTCGTCCTTGCCATCTTCAACTCTCATCAATCCTAGCTCAGCCCATACCCCTGCCGCATTCACATACTCTTATTCTTTTGTGGATCGTTTATTCTTGTTCCACAGCTCCGAGATGAACGCGTCCGCCGGAGGCTCAAAGTAGCCTATATGGGTAGTGAGCAAATGAGCCCCCGGCTCAAAACACTCCCTTTCTGACCAGCTTCGAAGCGTCCAGTTCTGCGACGACCTGACAAAGTCTTGACGAACAGGTTTGCGGACTGCCCACGACGAGCGCAACAGTTCCATAGCATT
Organism: Kappaphycus alvarezii; assembly: GCA_002205965.3. Taxonomy (NCBI): domain Eukaryota; phylum Rhodophyta; class Florideophyceae; order Gigartinales; family Solieriaceae; genus Kappaphycus; species Kappaphycus alvarezii. The sequence continues at coordinate 442,551 of NADL03000044.1, read as the reverse complement.
GACACCCCAACTCTCACGCCGCCACCAGCCTACACTTGGTCTTCCGGATCTTTTGATTCGTTCGATTGGCCTTTACAGGTGCTCTCGGTCACACCCGCTGAGAATATGTTACCACCCGGCTTCCGCAAGGGGAATGTTCTGCATGTCTATTTCTCTGTAACAGAAGAAATAGACATACAAACATATTTCCTCTGTTACAGAGAAACAGACGTACCGAACATGTCTGATCAAGGGACGCGGCGGTATATATACCACCGAGGCTCCCTGAAATCAAGGAGGCTCAGTTATGGCTCACTAATTCCAGCTTATCTTAACATATGTACACACGTGTATACGACGCAAAAGCTTCCTCTAGGAGGGAGAAAGCAAGTTAGGAGACAACTTGAAATGCAGACCCAACCATCCTGACGTTGAAAGTCAACTTATGTCCTAAGAAACCTTTTTCATCGCTATTTACAGTTATACATAAGTAGATATATGGATATATATATGGATAAAGAGCTTTGAGAATACCATCCTCCGCCGATTTATCCTTAACACACTTTCAATTGCTCCTCCGTCCTAGCTCTGGGTGGTAATTGTCACTGGGATTGAATATCTGGACTCTGAAATGGGAGAAGGCGAGTGAATTGAAGAATTTTATGGTGAAATTGTCATTGACACCTCCGGTTCCAATAGCTCAGATGTCCGGTATTGTCCGGTAGTGATTGTACTTATTGTTAACCTATTGTTCAGCAGATAATTGTGATTTCGAGATATCCCAGGACAACATCGGCATGAGTTGGTAACTCTCTATTTTACTGAAACACAATCTCCTCCTCCTCTCTTGACTGTAGCCAAGTGTTCGAAAAAAGGGTCGAGCTGTTCGTGCGATATCATTGCTTAGCAAAGCGGTCTGACTGTTGTGATGACTGCAGCACTGGGGCCCAACAGTACAGTGCAGCAAATGATCTCAATGGATTTCCAGCATCTCAAGGTACTATGATTTCGGGAAAATGTCAAGGGCGAATGAAGGGGTTGGCAAAAGTAATGTAAGCGTATAAAGGAATTATTGCTATTAATATGTGTTTCTTCCGCACAACATGCGCAACAAACTCTCCCCTAGTAACAGTTAATGCTATGTAAGGCACGGAAAGCGCGAGTACAACAACTCCGAGGGGGTAACGATTATTGAACAGCTGTATGGACGGCGTCCATCCATAGGCTTCTTTTGTGATAGGGTATGCTTGGGTAGTAGTTGTCTGACGACATTCTTTCCGAAGAGATGAAAGAGGCGCTCCGTATACCGAACTTTTCTATGGCTTCATCTTTCTTAGTCAGGTTTTCGGTGGAAGCCTGTAAAACTTTTGCGCACTAAAATACTGGGTGATGAAGATACTTATTCCTGTCGCCTTGTACTCTGCCTTTTTATTGAAAAGAATATCAGCTTATCCAGAACTTGTAAATGTGGAATTTCCAGTTACCAGTCTCCCATACAATACTGCATTGGAAACCAGATCGCATGATGGAATGACGCAATCGATTTGCAACATTGAGGATAATTCAAAACGGTTTCTCGATTAAATATTTACAGTATGCGAAATTCGAATGTAAACGTTAACCGTGTTGCAATTTTTAGCTGCCTCAGTGTGCAAAGAAGAGCCTCAATGACAATATTAAATGAAAAATTGCGTGCCTAAACGACTCCTGTGGTCATAAATTACCTTACTTTAGTGGGTTTTCAAGCTACCAGACAAAAACACAAATGTACGATTTTCAATGGCGAAACTCAAACACCTACATACTAAACAATCCCGGGCAAACATTATCTCAGTACTTCGTGCTTTTCCCCTTTGATTCCATCACAGCCATCATGCGCTTTGGAATGCTGCGGTACAAGCGAAAGACATTGTTTTGATCAATTGAGTCCCACACATCACGAAATAGTGGCCTCCAGCTCAGCCGCGTCATCAAACTTTTTTATGCTCGTAGACCTGCCTGGCCATCCATTCCTAAACGTTTTCAATGATATTTGGACTAGGTGACCGAGCGGGCCACGGCAAAGTGCGAACAGAATGTTGGACAAGCCAGGAACGGGTAGACATGGACGTGTGTATAAGTGCATTGTCCTGCTGAAACATCCAGCTGCTCTACTTTCCAACACATCAGCTGCGAACGACAATAAACCTTGCTTCAACGTATTAATATAGGTGTTGGATCTTGACGGCCTTTTAAAATTATCAGCTCAGACGCACCGTAGAAGGAAAGTGCTCCCCAAACCATCAAAGAAGCCCCCCATCTGACGTGTAGAACAGCGCTGCGGTTCTTTGCGAAGATCATGCCAGTAGTAGCGCAACCCGACCGGCCTGTCTAAGTTGAATTTTTCTCATCAGAAAAAATCACTTTGATCCAAAATTGATCCCCTTTAGAAACAAATCGACAAGCAAACTTAACACGGGCATCTATGTGATTCGCCCTCCGCATTGGTCCCATTGACATCTCTGTATACTTTAAATAAGCAACTCCCTGTAGGATCTACTGAACGCAGCGAATACCCATTGGCAAGTTCAAGTTCGTTCTTCAGTTGCATTGCGCTGTACTTGCCCGTAAATGCGCCACGAAAGAGGCGGCGATGCTGGTGGGGCGTCATTTTGAGGTTGTTCTTGTGGTTTTGCGGAGTCCATTTTTCTGTACGCGAATGCAAACGCGGTAGCAAGTGCTCTTAGGGCGACGGGCGGTTTCCGCGATCTCCTGCCAGCTCAGGCACTCACCGCGGATGGCGAGAATTTGCACTTTCTCGAAGTCCGAGAGACGAGGTGTAACGGACATTTTAGATCAGCTGTGGCTGTTCAAGCGTTGCTGAAGGTCTGCGGGATGGTTTACATGCTCTGTAGTGTTCCTTTTATGTCCTTTGCAGGTCTTTTTGTTCGCTTTCGCGCAGTAACTTTGTTTGCATTCTAATGTTGCGTTTAAATTTCGCGGAGAAAACCAACGCTTGGCGGCATTTTTACTATATCTTTAAAACCGTTAAAGCATGGCATTTCGAACCGCGGGAATCGTTCCGGCACGCGATTTTCTATCCATACCACCATCGAGGCACGCTGTAGTATGCCTTGGGCGCCACCAAATGCATAATTGTTGTCGTTTACAGTCGAATTTCGCACACTGTATATTCTCATAATTTGAGATTTAAAGTAGGGAAGCATTAGCATTCCGGCAGTACCGAAACGTATTTGATAGGAGAACCTGCGCGATTTTTTATCGTTAAAGATCAATAGTAGAGTAGGTAGGACTGGTGGGCTAAATGCGTTTTCATTGTAAAGAATCAACGTACAGAAGGTGGTGTTCTGGTAGAGTTTATTAACTGCGAATTGTGCGTAGATTGGGAGTCTATGAACTAATTGGGGTAAACTTCTCTCTTCTCTCAGTGAACCATGATTCAGAATCTACAGGATGGATACGAAGGATTTCTACCGGATAGAAACCAGGTGGTAGCCCATTCAATATGCAAGCGGTGTTGAGGTGACCACGAACGGAGCTTGTCATTGAGAGGAATGGAACTCATCCTATGCTATTTGTCCGGTGTTCGTCAGGCCACCGTTCCCGACACCTCCCTGATCGTAGAGAACGTATCGGGGTGCCATTCCCAAAACGGGGTGGTTGTTTAGGCGCAAGATTTTTTTTTGTCGCCGTCATCTACAGACCTTCAGTTTACTGTACTACCTATCCTTGTCCAAATTTGCTTATAGTTCCGGTCCTCCTCGTCCTCCCTGAACCTCGCTTATCATTACCGCGGTCCTCTCCAAATTTACTTCCATTTTATCTAGATATTTTTACACTGTATCACCCCTCTGAATCGATCCCGAATAAGTTCTTTTTCCCTTTTTGCTTACCTCCTCCTCCAAATCTTTTTTTTGAGAAAAGGGCGCAAATGCACTACTACAAAATCCCTTGCAGATTTATTTTACCTATTCTAATCTATAGAACCTGCCCGGGAGCCTATTTAAACACCTTTATTCAAGTTTAAACGCTCCCGATCATTTTGCTCAGCACTCCTGTCCCCCTACACACCCCGCTCACCCCTTTTACAGAAACATGACGTCAAATCGCCCCTCTGTCCCTATCTCCAAAAACCGCCCTTCCCGTCCCATCAATGGCCTTCGTCTCGCCGCCTACGGGCCAACCGATGCCGACGACTACATCCGGCGTCAAACAAAGAAGAAATCATCGAGTTCGTTCGCCGCCTCTTCATAGAAGAAGAGGCGAGGGAGGTAAGTGAGGATGAGACTGAGAAGTCGAGGAGGAGAGCGGGGAGTCCTTCGAGGAATGGTTAGCCCCTGAGCTAGTGTACGAGACTCAGGGGAAGAGGATGAGGTTAAAGAGGAGGATGAGTTGAAGAGGAGGATGAGGAGGATGAGGATGAGATGAGATGAGGATGAGGAGAGATGAGGATGAAGAGGAGGAAGAAGGATGACGAGGACGAGGACGAGTTGGATGAGGGAAATGGGGGCATGGAAAGTGTTTACTGGTGGGGCCTGGACTGGAGAGTATGGATCAAGTGGTGCCGACGCTGGAACCGGATGGAGATATCTTTAGTAGTTTAGATATCTCCCAGGAGGGAATAGAGAGCTGTGAGCCATTCGCAGATATTTGTGGGGACTGCTTGGACAGCATGGATATTTTAGAGGAGTTGTTTGGATCTGATTTAGAGAATGGGAAATAAGAGGACCTCATTGATTGTTAGTTTCTTAAGTATCTTTTGTTTAGAGTATATCATCCACACAAATTGTTTGTATGCATTTCCTGGTACCTTCTGTAGTTTTGTTCGGACTTTAGGGTAGCCAAAAGTCTATATAAGCTGAGTAAACCGCTTCCTCATGGAGAGGTCAAGCAAGTTGGCAGACAACTTCAGTCAAGCTCCGAGTAGTAGGAAGTTGAGAGTCAACTTCAGACCCAAGAACTTTTTCCTAAGCAGTCGCAAGCATCAGTGGTAGACCCTGCCCCTTCCATACTTGCTTGTAGCCCTCAACTCTCTCCCTATACACTCCTTTTTTTCGTTCAACTATACCACGGTAGCACTTTTGTCGCTGCAACACCTCCTTCTTGGGGTAGTTGTTCTAATATCTCTTCTCCCGACGATTTACCCCTATCATTTGGTACTCTTGTGGAGGGGGTTGCACCCGAGGTATTCGAGTTGAGCAGTCTTAGGGAACCATTCGAGGGGATTTCTTTTCTGTAATCATGGATCTCAACGCTGCTCGTATAACGTTCACAGGGGGCAAGAATGAAGACGTTGAGGAGTTTCTCTATACATATGTCAACGTTGTGATGCGTGAGAAGAGCGATGAAGAGAAGGCCGAAAGTATCTTCGCCTATCTTCATGGTGACGCAAAGCACAAATATAAGGCCAAGTTTATCAACGGGTGGTCTCTTAACGGGAATGGGCGTAACTTCGGTGAGGTATGTGAGTGGCTTGTGAAAGAATATGCTAAGGAGGTAGAACCAGATGAGATGATTCGTACCGCCATAGAGGCCCGGCTCAACTTCGACGATTTGTTAAGCTCATTGGTATACTTGTGTGATCTCTATGAAAAGGCTGGGTTCAACGCCCAAGCCAAGTACGGAATGCTGCGTAAGGCGGCGATGGGGGATAAGCGGCTCTCCGATTTCCTCCTCATCAAGGGCCCTCACACTTTTAATGAACTGAAGGGTACCATAGTAGAATTTGTCAAAAATTCGGAGACGTTTCAGTCACTAAGTGAAATACCGAGGGAAACCCGTACATCTATGCCGATCGTACATCCTGAAAAGAATTATCAAAGGCCAGCGACTAGCGCAGCAGCATTGGAATCAGTCAGGAGCGATGTCAAAAACTTGGAAGAAAGGTTGGAAACCCGATTCGATAATCGACTTGACATGATAACCTCGCAGTTGGAAAGCCTTACTCTTACCATTAAGAAGAACCAGTCTGGGGCCCCCAAGGCCGCAGAAGTCTGTTCCTACTGTCACAAGCCTGGACACTTTGCAAATAGGTGTCCTGATAATCCACATAGAAACACTCGTTGTGGAAAGTGCGGTCGATATGGGCATCATGAAAGTAACTGCTGTCTAAAGACAACAGAAAAGCAAATTTATCGGACGCAAGGAGCGAGTCAGGACCAGAGATGAAAATCTTACAAAACAGAAAGGATCACAAGTTGACGGATGCCGGTAACGTATCCATCGCTGAAGAAATCAGTCAAGTCAATGTGACAAAAAGGGATGGGGAAGGGAACATTTTATCGAAGAAACCTAGGCTAGATTATGGAATGCTGGAACATATCCCAGCACCTGTACCTCCTCGAACCAAGAGGTCTGATCAAGTTGTTCCAGGAGTGGAGTCACTCCGGCCAAGAAGACGAAAAAGAGTAAGAAATTTAAGAATATCCCAAAGGACGTACTAGAATATGTGAAGAAGTACAATTTGGTGGCTGAGCTTGCATCAGCCCCAACTGGGATAACGTTTGGTCAACTTTTGAGGGGCGACGCAGAGGACGCGAGGAAAGAACTCAAAAAAATTATCAGGTCTAATAAGTCCGCTAAGGGTAAGAAACTGTTTCTTCAATCGGCCTCGACAGCACCAAGACGTCTTAAACTAGTACCAGTCAAAGTATTGGGAATGCAAACCCAAGCTCTTTTCGATTCGGGCGCTGTTCCAAACCTTATTTCAGAAACTTTGGTGACAGATCTAGGTCTTGAAATTATTCCAACTACTCGAAGAATAACTGTGGCGGATGGAACCGTATCAAAATGCATGGGCACTGTTGACAAGGTTTCCGTGTTCTTTGGGGACTCTAAAGTTGATTTAGACTTTCTTGTCATGCCTGATCTCCCTTTCGATGCAATCATTGGCTGCCCTACCATGGAAAGACTAGGGACCTGCATTGACTTGGGCAACCAAATCGTTTCAGTTAATGTTGACGGCAGAACCGTGAAGATGCCCCTGGATTTCGACAAAAGCACACATCCGGTAGATTTGAAAGAAACGGACAGTGAAGATTTCACTTCTAGCTATGACAGCGAAGATTCGAACCAACTAACACTTTCGGAAGTGGAGAAGGGTACGCTCGGGGGATACTGAACATGGCATGGGATGATTATGATTCTGGGTTTGAAACAGATGAAGACTGGAATTCTAGGGTAGGTGTGACACCTGAATGTGTTTCTTTTTGCGATAATATCGAATCAAAGGACGGAATTCGGAGCATGAAAGAAGATTACAATTGCAAGGAAAACAGGAATATATCGGATTCCATATCTGAAGATGTGAGCACGCCGGAAAAGGTCCTTCAAAATATTGAGGTTGAGAATCAAGAGAAAAAGGGCGCCAAATGGCAGAAATCAAGAAAAGTGCAGCACCTTCCGCCGCCGCCTCACTGAAAATATCCGACATGTTAGCATCTTCCGAAGTAATTGCATGGAGTGTATCAGATTTAAGACAAGCAAGTGTACCGGTCACTCACTCATTTGAACTTACCGATACTCAACCAATTTACCACAGGCCTAGACGTCAACCGCCAAAATATGACCAATTTATCTCAGAGAATGTTACAAGTATGCTGGAAAATGATATTATTCGGCCAGTTTCATCCCCATGGTCATTTCCAGTTGTGGTAGCACCAAAGAAGGATGGAAAACTTGCTTTTGCGTCGATTACCGACAACTGAACCAGAGAATGATACCCGATCGATTTCCGATTCCAAACATGGAGGAAGATCCTCGAGGACTTGAAGGACGGGAGATACTTCACCTCAATTGATCTTTACACTGGTTATTGGCAGATTCCATTAGATGAAAAATGTAAGGAAATAACAACTTTTACCAGCAAAGCCGGTACATTCAGGTTCGAAGTGATGCCTTTTGGTCTCATGAATGCCCCAGCTACATTCCAAAGAATGATGAACGAGGTTTTGAAAGGACTTCCATTTGCAAGAGTTTATATCGATGATGTGGTGATATTCTCAAAAACCTTGGATCAGCACATATCGCATGTCAAGACTGTGGTGGAGAGAATAGATGCGTACAGCCTGAAAATTAAGTTAAGCAAATGCTTCTTTGCGAAAACGTCTATCCAATTACTCGGTCATATCGTCGATCAAGAGGGAATTAAAGTGGATCCAGAGAAAACGAAAAAAATCAAGTTGGCCCAGGCCCGCTTCAAAGACGGAGGTTCGAAGCTTCTTAGGACTGGCCTCATATTACAGAAGATTTATCAAAGATTTCGCCAAACTGCAGCACCGTTACATGCCAGCACTACGAAGAACGGAAAATTTTACTGGAACAAGGAAATGCAACGCATTTGAGGAGCTTAAAGATAAGCTATGTGTCCCCCCAGTGCTCATGTATCCAGATTTCAAGAGACCATTTGTTGTGGAGACAGATGCCTCAGAACGGTCTTTGGGTGCCATTTTGTCCCAAAAAGATGAAAACGGAAGACTACACCCTGTTCAATTCGCAAGTCGCACTCTGAATGATGCGGAAAAGAGATACTCAGTCTGCGAGAAAGAAGCGCTAGCTGTCTTCGCACTGAAAAAGTTTCGTGTTACCTTTTATCACTCGAGAAATTTGTCTTGATAACTGATCACCAGGCACTTAAGACAGCATTCCAAAAGAAAGATGTACATCACCGCTTGGCCCGATGGCTCGACATTTTCGCAGAATATCGGTTTGAAATTGTGTATAGGCCCGGACGCAATAATCAGCCTGCCGATTACCTATCCCGCTTGAGGGATCCACTGATTCCAAATGAAAAAGCTTCCGAGACATCGTCGGAGTTGCCGAAGTTCAAGTGCCGATCGATAACGAGTACGAAGCTTATATTCACGGACTTATTAAATTCCTTGATGGACTAGAAATGAGAAAGGTTGATCTCGAACACAGAAATTGGGTACGCAGGAACCAAAAGGCCTTTACATTGTGGAATGGGAAACTCTTCCGACACAAAAGCCGGTCCTCGACTAGTGGCCCCTTTGAAAGAAAGAATGAAGATCTTGAGGACTTTTCATGATGAGTTAGGGCATTGGGATCTCGAAACAACCAAAAATTCATTACTGAGAGATTCTGGTGGCCCAGTATCCATAAGGACGTCTATAATTTCGTGAAAAGCTGTGACAACTGTCAAAAATTCACGATACGAAAGTATAAGACAACCCTAAGCTTCCAGTTTCCGCTCTCTTTGAAACCTTCTCAATTGACTTTGCCGGCCCATTCAAGGAAACCTCTTCCGGAAACAAATACCTCCTTATAGGGGTGGAACATCTTACTGGATGGCCAATAGCAGTTGCAGTTGAGGAGGCCAATGCTGAGGTGGTCCTGAGATTCATCGAAAAAGAAATAATTGAACCGTTTGGTCTTCCAAAAAGGATCATCTCAGATAACGCCCTTTGTTTTACTGCAACTTCACTGCTTCGTTTCTTGGAAGAGAAGGGATTCAGCTGAAGACAGTTCTCGCATACGCTCCTATGTCAAACGGTAAAGCGGAGAGGATGGTTGGAACCATCAAACGAGCAATATCGAAAACTATGTCGAGAATGAAATCCAGTGGGAAGATGCCTTACCAAAAGTGTTATACGGCTATCGTCGAAGAAGAGGAAGAAGCGGACGGTCACCATTCGAGCTAATGTACGGAAGGGCTCCTAGAATGTTACAGAGAGACATGGAAACAAATATTATCGATGAAGAGAGTAGAGAAGTCGAACTACTGGCCACTGAAGGCTGGAGATCACACCGCGCGCTAACACAGACAAGAAATAAGAATGAAGAGCCTCCAGTCCAAACCTTTCCAGTCGGCTCTAAAGTACTTGTAGTACATGGGAAAGCAATGCAGCAGGCTGTGAAGTGGCCGGCCTTCCAAACAAAGTACTCGAATCCTTGCGTCGTCACGGAGGAAAGACACCCGCACTATAAGCTATGTTCAAGCTCAGGGAAGAGATCAAGGAGGGCCATCCATGCACGTCGTCTAGTCCCTTACCATCAGAGGCCTGAAGAATTCCTTCTCACACAGGACTATGCGCAACCACGGGGCATACTCATCTTTAACTATAGAATGATTCCTATGGGAGGAAAAAGGGCCTGGGAATGGATCATCTCGATTACGCGTGACTACTACGAACTCCACGTAATCGTCCATTTCTACATTAATATATGCCTATGTTTTCGTACGTTGAACGGACCATTGCTACCTCAAGAAGATTTCCGACTATTGATCAGAATTCTATTCTCATTCCAAAACGGAAGGTTCACGGAAGCAGGTCCAGAGTTTGTGGAAGTCATATATCATTACTCTATAGGAAGGTATGGAATGGTAGCTATCGGAGACTTGTCGCAAACATATCTGAACATTATCCGTCCGGTTTACGTATTTCTAAGAACAACCAAGATGTGCGACTGAGAGGTTACAGCTTGCCCCCTGATATGGAATATCGACTGGTCCCGTATCCTCTATGGGAACCTTACGTTGCTCCGCTCAGAAACACAACCTCAGCCGAAGACCAGGATCCTCCCGAGGCCGTGATGATGATACGGCGGACCATCAAGTGATCGAGGAGGATCATCGAAGAGGGCAAGGCGTCGGGAGCAGCGAGGAAGATCGCCAAGAAGATCGCCCCAAACACCGCCTAGTCTCCCAAGGGGAAACTATGCATCCTTAATTATTGGACGACTACCAATTAGACGTTGGCTTCGCGAAATGACAGAGGACCCTCGAGAAGCAGAAGTAATTTCCTTTTTTGCCATTAGTATTTGCATGTGCTTCCAGACCATTCACGGGGCGCACCTTACTCGTGAGGACTCAGTCCTTATGTTGCGAGTTTTTTTCTCCTTCAGATACCCGTTTCTGGACCCGTTGCCAGAAAAGTTTGCATACTACGTTTACTACCTCACATTTGGAAGGTTTGGAGAAGTGAAACGGGAGGAGCTCATAAGAGAACACTATGAAACCATACGCCGAATCTACGAAACTCTTGACCAAGGAGATGAGCCGGTTATCGCACGGTACACACTCTCTCATCATATTGGAAATGAGCTACTACCATATCCTTACAGTGAACCCTATACTCTCCCTGATGAATGGATAGAACTCCCACAAGAACAACAAGAGCATTGAGAACGAGACGGGACGTTCGACCTAAGTGCGGGGGGGTGTTAGGCGCAGATTTTTTTTTGTCGCCGTCATCTACAGACCTTCAGTTTACTGTACTACCTATCCTTGTCCAAATTTGCTTATAGTTCCGGTCCTCCCTCGTCCTCCCTGAACCTCGCTTATCATTACCGCGGTCCTCTCCAAATTTACTTCCATTTTATCTAGATATTTTTACACTGTATCCACCCCTCTGAATCGATCCCGAATTAAGTTCTTTTTCCCTTTTTGCTTACCTCCTCCTCCAAAATCTTTTTTTTTGAGACAAAGGGCGCAAATGCACTACTACAAAAATCCCTTGCAGATTTATTTTACCTATTTCTAATCTATAGAACCTGCCCCGGGAGCCTATTTAAACACCTTTATTCCAAGTCTTAAACGCTCCCGATCATTTTGCTCAGCACTCCTGTCCCCCTACACACCCGCTCACCCCTTTTACAGAAACATGACGTCAAATCGCCCCTCTGTCCCTATCTCCAAAAACCGCCCTTCCCGTCCCATCAATGGCCTTCGTCTCGCCGCCTACGGGCCAACCGATGCCGACGACTACATCCGGCGTCAAACAAAGAAGAAAATCATCGAGTTCGTTCGCCGCCTCTTCATAGAAGAAGAGGCGAGGGAGGTAAGTGAGGATGAGACTGAGAAAGTCGAGGAGGAGAGCGGGGAGTCCTTCGAGGAATGGTTAGCCCCTGAGCTAGTGTACGAGACTCAGGGGAAAGAGGATGAGGTTAAAGAGGAGGATGAGGTTGAAGAGGAGATGAGGATGAGGATGAGGAGGATGAGGATGAGGATGAGGATGAGGATGAGGAGATGATGAGATGAAGAGGAAGAAAAGGATGACGAGGACGAGGACGAGTTGGAGGAGGGAAATGGGGGCATGGAAAGTGTTTTACTGGTGGGGCCTGGACTGGAGAGTATGGATCAAGTGGTGCCGACGCTGGAACCGGATGGAGATATCTTTAGTAGTTTAGATATCTCCCAGGAGGGAATAGAGAGCTGTGAGCCATTCGCAGATATTTGTGGGGACTGCTTGGACAGCATGGATATTTTAGAGGAGTTGTTTGGATCTGATTTAGAGAATGGGAAATAAGAGGACCTCATTGATTGTTAGTTTCTTAAGTATCTTTTGTTTAGAGTATATCATCCACACAAATTGTTTGTATGCATTTCCTGGTACCTTCTGTAGTTTTGTTCGGACTTTAGGGTAGCCAAAAGTCTATATAAGCTGAGTAAACCGCTTCCTCATGGGAGGTCAAGCAAGTTGGCAGACAACTTCAGGTCAAGCTCCGAGTAGTAGGAAGTTGAGAGTCAACTTCAAACCCAAGAAAACTTTTTCCTAAGCAAGTCGCAGAGAATCAGTGGTAGACGCTGCCCTTTTTATACTTGCTTGTAGCCCTCTCAACTCTCTCCCATATACACTGCTTTTTATTTGTTCAACTATACCACGGTAGCACTTTTGTCGCTCGCAACACCTCCGTCTTGGGTAGTTGGTTCTAAGTATCTCTTCTCCCAACGATTTACCCCTATCAATGGTTTCGGCGCTTTAGTGTTGGAAGAAATTAGTTTTTCAGATAGCCACTAACGTGGAGATAGCAACTGGGAAGAGCAAACACACAAGTGCCAAGAGGAGAAAGGTCCAAGAGTGTTGACGCAATATTGAGATCACCCAGATCGAAAGTACGCCGCGTGGCAGAAGAGGAAGAATTGGGCAAAATGCTTGGGTTATTTTATTGCGTGGAAGATTCGGTCGGTTGTATCCACGCCGCTGGCAGTGCGTTGCGCGGGACCAGTCGTCACTGGGTAACACTAAATAATATTCCTCGCATCGTCGGCTCCATGCTAGCGAGCAGGCATGCGGCGTTATACATGGAAGATTTTGGGTGTTTTAATATTTGAAACAAATGGTCAGCGGGGCAGAAGTGATGCACCCTTAACCGTTTCCGCTTCTGTATTCCAACCCGCAAGGTTTCCAATCTCACTTTTCACATGTATCAAGTTTGCTAAACAGACATGCGTAAACATACTTTCGTCAATAAATGAACTGCAATATTTCCCTCCATTTCGATATAATGCCAAGTCTACAGGAGTTGCACGTAACATGAAAGATATGATATTTACTGATTACATATCTAGGGTGTGCATCGACTGATCGACTATTCAGTTGCGAGCTCAGCTCACAGATGGACGAAATCAGCGTACGACCAGTGGTAAAGGACGGATGGCCTCGATGCGGTGCAGAGACATATGCTTTTGCTATTTTGACCCATTAATGAAGAAAGGGGGAAGTAGGGGGTTCATTTACTGTGAGAGATATGCTGGCTGATATCAAGTCAACTTCTGCAGGATTGTGCCTTGATAGATACTCAATGAAGTAAAGTTTCTTCTATATGTTAAATGTTATGGGACGCGCGGTAATCTACCAGAAAAAAAGAAGGAACAAGTACGTATCAGAAAATGACAGCCATTGTCAACCGGACCCTCTGTTCTATATGCGCACGCAAGGCTATGACGGCGCTAAAATCTATTGCAAAATTTACATATGCAGCCTTCATTCCAACCCTTACAACTGTTCCAGCGTCTACGATCTCACCGCTCTTCTTCCCAAGCTGAGGCCGTCTAACATGACCGCTATCTTGCTCATTGCGATGAGCTGAGTGTAGATATCCATCCGATGTCTTACAATATCTACGGTTCTGTTGATTCAGGTACCGCGGACGGCTGCATCTAATTTACGGATATTTTGCGTCACAAAAAGGTACTAGTATGGTTGCCGAAGGTTGGGCCTAGTTCTCAGCTCATTGGTTCAGCAACGAACCGCGATTGCAACAATCTTGGAAAGGGGAAAGGTTCGGGTGTTTTACTCTTGGAAGATATATCCGATCTATCCCTTGGTTTTCCAGACAACCGCAATCGACTCAATATCTTCGAAATGTGCATAGCTTTTTTCTATAATACTACAGGAGTCACCTCAAATGCGGCCTGCTTGATGGCTGGCCTAAAGGTGGGCTTTTAGGGAGCGCAGTTCCTCCCTCATGACTGTGTGGCATGCACTTTTGAGTCGATTGTGATGGTCTGCAAAACTTTACGGTAGATCGAGTATAACTACCAAGGGTGAAAACACCCAAACCTTCTCCCTAACAATGCACTCTTGGCATGTCCAAAAATGTTCCAATGTCTCTGTCTCCGTCAACTGTTGGCGCAGAGGTGGCGGTAAACATTTGAGCACGTGCTTTATGATATATTCAGATTTTTCCTAGGGCTTTAACCTACTCTGCCATCCCAATAAAACCAGCCCCACATGCCCCACTTTTGACCTAATTAAATTTTCACTTGCTCCTTATTTTGCTGCGCTCCTGTGCACCGTGTGTGATCAAAAAAGTTCTGTAGCATTTATTCAGCTCTTACTGTACCTGTCCAACGATGGCATCCCCTGCTCCTCACCACTAATCGTCCCCTATTTGGTGATCTCTGAACCGTAATATAATGCTCCACTCGCAATTTACGTAAACCGAAAATGAGTGTTGAGTATAATTAGTTCATTATTTATGATGGACATGTGCTGCCGATCTCGCACTGTAGCTCTGAGAACATATGCAGGGGCACTCCGTTGATCAACTACACACACAGGTTCTATATTTGATATCTCTAGAGAGGTACAGATCGAATGATTCTCTTCCAGATATTTTTTCTTCATCCCTATACTCAAGCCCTAATGCATGCATGATTAAAGCCCCTCCCTTTGACTCTCAGGTATTTCCATTATGACTCTTCCGCAAAGCTGGGCACAGCGAAACCTTATACTCACTCTTGTTACACTCCATCTTATTGCGTGAGCTCGATTCGTCCCATACTCGTTCCCTACCCTGTACAGAGACTACACACATCTGGCTTTCACGCAAATCCAAATCATCTACCCTAAACTCTCCTGCCGACCTTATGAGTTCCAGCGTAGCGCGAGAACACCCCGACTGATTACCTGCTAAGAAAAGTAGAATATATACCCTACCACCGCTTGTGCCATCAATGAGCAATCTCTGTATCCTCCCAAGGAATCCCACACGCAAACTGTCCGCTTCAACACAGTCGCTTCGTAATCCTCAAGAAACCCTATTTACTCTACACAATGATCCGGAGTACCCTACTTGCCCTCCTTTTTCTGTGCGTTGTCTTTCTCCCCTCCTCCGCCATTTCCGACAGGGAGCATCGTCGCATTCTCAATCGTCTCCGCCGCAAAGGTGTCGCAATAGGTGCTCTTCGTGTTGTGGACAACTGTGGAGAGAGTTGCGGTCATTGGGAAGATTGCTGGTGGTCTGGAGGTCGGTGTGAGAGCTGCCGCGACAACAGGTGCGTCTAAACAATCGCTCCCGCCTGAATGGACGGGTTGCATCTGTTCGGGATTCTAAGAGACGGCTTGCTACCGATAGACAATTGAGAGTAAGAAGAAAGGCAGGAACTGGTGGTTGGTGATAGGAAGCTCGGCGAGGGCATAGACGGCAGTGATTCTTTCCTGTCCTAGAATTGCGACAAAATAAAGTCTTCGAGAGTGTTTACTTGTCCCTCGAGGCCATAGTTCCTGAACATGTAGGCGGTGAGCATCGGAGATCATCTTGCTCCACACAAAATTTCGTGTCCATCGGTACCAGGACACGGATTGCCGATCTGTTACACTCAGAAATGACATGCTGCAGCATTAAAGAAGAAACAAGTATCTGACAACATACGGGACAGAATTCTTTGTGCCACGATTGTTAGAGATTCTGTTGATACATGGCTACTATCTGTATAGCTTTTTTGTGAGGCATTTAGCCACTTCTAGCATGGTTTTCAAGGACACGCTCAGGTTTGCTGGCAACCGGATTCAGCCCTTGTAATGCAGAAAAGATTTGGGCTGAACAGGCCAAAGGGGCCTGGATGCTCCTTAAAAAGTGGCCCCATGGAAGAACACATCGCAGTGAAACATGAAGGTGTTGGAATGAATGAATGGTTTGATTTAACGGAGTGATAAACAACGTTTCATTAACAGATCGATTGGTTCTTTAATTTTTGAAAAGTGCGGGTCGGCTATCCCCGGTGTATGTTAGACGTATTCAGGATAATGGTAATGTCACTCATGTGCCTGAATGGCTGGCTCGAAGCCTGTCATCAGCATGATGCATTGGACATCACTGCTGCTGCATTAACAGATTAATGCCCGGGAATAATATTCAGGAAATAAGGGATAATGTAAGTTGCGGAAATCATTATCAAATATCGTGGTCTTTCCAACTAAATGTTAAAATCTTGGATTATCATGACTTCAATACCAAGTCAACCCAATAGTTCTCCTTGACTGCTCAGCTCCACATCGGAATGTCTTCCTTCTGACGAGGCCGAAATCAAATGTTCCACTCACCATAAGGTATGCATCACAGCTGCATTCGGATTTACACAGCAAAGTCCCACATATTCTAACATTTAGTTTAACTTTGAACGGGTTCTCGTTGTCGCTGTCGTTAGTCCTTTAAATTTCATTGTACGTGGCGTCAAGGTATACATGCTATACTGTATAATCTGCTGTGCGAAACTGTCATTTTCGGTTTACAAGCTGGGCATTCGTATTTGTGGATTGACATATTTGGCACGATGTAAACAATAACTTCATGTATTACTCGACAGTAATTACTGCGCAATTACAATATCAGAAACTGCGAAGAGAAGACCATCATACTCAAATTGCTTCCAAGCATCACAATCTGACACACTTAAACAGTGTGTTATGAGGAGCAATAACATCAGCTGACAGCCGCTAACGGAGACGAGATGAATTTCATAGCTAGATGTTTCAAACAACATTTGAAATCTTTTGAAAAGGGGGAACATCTAACTATCGTCACGAAAATATTGAGGATAGTACGAAACCATAATTGGGTTGGACCAGGAGTTCGTAGACGGCTTCAGCAATTCCGATGGGCAAATAACAATCGACTCGATCAAAACCGCAATAAATGCTCTGGTATCATATACTCAAAGGACCCTCGTCTCTCTAGTTTGTCTGTCGTTTGGAACAATGCGATCCTTACGGCCGTTAACAAAGGAAAAGTTTTTGCAATATCTGAGGATAATTTTGCTTTTCTTCATAAAATAGCTTCAGACGAGCTCGCTGTTTCTAATTTTCCAGATTTTTGCAAACATATTATTCACATTTACAACGAGATCGAGCCTGAGAGACAGGGTGCTACTGCAGACTACATACCAATCCTTCGTGATGCAGACCCTGAAAAGTTCGCTGTCGCATTCTGCTCTGTTGACGGTCAGTATTTTGAATATGGTGATTTGCAAGAGGAATACAGTATTCAGAGTGCAAGCAAACCAATCACATTCGCTCAAACCATCGAAGAACAAGGGGTTAACAACCTCCTCGATGGTGTAGCGTGGAACCCTCGGGAAGGCCGTTTGATGATGGTACTCTCCTGCCAGACAATAGACCTTTTAATCCTATGGTCAACTCAGGTGCTCTCATGACAGCGCTGTGCTCGCCGCTGGGCATCCAGAGCTTACACTTAGGGATGAACCCGTTGGGGCTGATCGGTTATATGGGCAAGAACTTTTGAAAGTATCCTGCTTCCGCTTTGGAAGAGATTATCAGGAAATGGTATTGTCGGTACCATAAAGTTCTCTGAAGAAACTTTCTTATCAGAGAGGCGGACAGCGGATAATAATATTTCGATATCGTATGGTATGAGAGCAAAGAAAGGTCTCCCTCCAAATGTGAAAATTGGTACAATGATTGATTATACCTGCGGGCGTGCTCTATCACAGCGAACACGGGATGTATAGCAGTCACTGCAGCACTCTTGCAAATGGGGGAAGGAATCCTATCACGGGTGATCGAATTTTCTCAGTTGACACGGTAAAAAATACGCTTTCGGTCCTTAGTTTTTGCGGGTTCTATGATAACGCAGGGGAATTTTTCTTTTCAACAGGTATGCCCAGCAAATCTGGAGTAAGCGGTGTGACATTTTTAGTGCTGCCAAATATTGGTGGATTCGCCTTCTTCTCACCAAGACTGAACGAGTACGGCAATTCGGTGCGCGGTTCTTTATTTGCAAAGAAATTGGCCGAGATGTTTACATACCACACTTTCGGCAATTTAACGTCCCACTGGTCAGGACACACTCTGAATCCAAACCTCTGCTGTGAATGTTCTCGAAAGAGAGGTATCTCGCGGGGCCGGTGGGCAGTTCGGCGATAAAATAGATCGAAATTTTGTTTATAAGTTGGTATTCGATAATATCTACGAGGGGGAACTGTTTAGGTTCTTTAATATTTGAAAGATAGGGTTGGCTACTCCCCGGTATGATTACAACGGACACCAAGAGAATCTGAAATCGAAACTTAAGACATATCCGCAGGCCATCAGCGCTCTCTTACGCAGCCGAGATATCCTGCAATATTACCAGGTACTTTCAAAAGACGATTTTGAAGACACATTACCGCAAATGTAACAATACAACAGCCGTTGTTTCTGCCAAATTTGAAAAGATCAATGTGATGGAAGCATATCTTTGGGTTCTGACAGGGGATGGCAACCTTATCTGGAAGTTTATTGATTGCTCTACTGTAGATTTACTAACGCTCCTAAGGCTCGTCAAATATTGCTGACTTTTTGCATGAGAACTTAGTGGGCGTGATGCTCATATTTGCCCTCAACCATCTAGGGATCAACCGCTATGGCTAGGAACCCGCCTAAAATAGCTGTCAGTTCAAATAGACACGTCTCTCAGTTTTCTTCCAGTAGCTTTAACTTTTGGCCACCTCGCAGGCGTCACGGATCTAGACGCCAGGGAGCGCAAAGTAGATAAGAAATATGCAAGTGTGTCTTGCTGTCTCGAGACTCGGGAAATATTTGCTGCATCGACTCTACTTCAAAGCGAGCTCACATGTTCCGCCCCGTGCGTTGTGACTAAATTTGCATCAACGTATATGGTACACTTCTGGGCTCTGTGAAGGTCTTGTTAACGCAGGCCTCAGTCAGGGCTAAAAAGACTCGATTACAGTAGCAGAACTAACGAGAACATCTCAAAGAATATCACTAACTCCAAGAATAGTGGCTGGCGCGCCGTATCAGCCTTCATTCTACAGACTTAGCCTGCATCGACAACAAACCGCACCAATTTGACAATGCTGGTATTTGAAACGGGTGCCAACTCATGCTTTTCGCTGAAGCGAAATATTTAACATCAAAACCCGTCAGAAAATGATAAAATATCTTTGGTTTACACTACTCGCATACAAAACCTCTGCTATGAATCTAAATTCACGGTATGGCTCCATTTTTATTTTCTATTTGAAGAATTCGTCCTCATTTTCAAAAAGAAATCTTTCGACTCGTGCTCCGTTTCGTCCTTCAAATCCAGTTCCTATATTTTATCAAGCATATTTTATTATTGCCCTGATGCATGAAATTCAAAGCCGCAATCTCGTCTAGCATTTTTCTCTACGCGCAATACCGTAAAAGTTTTCGAAGAAATTACTCTATCCAAAGTTCGAGATCAACATCTTTGAAGCAAGACGTCTCTTATCAACCACTCAATCGTTCCACTCCCCTTTTCCCCTCAATATGACCAACCTCCGCCCATCCCTCACCATCGCCAAGGCATACAGAGCCCAAAGTCCCATGAAAGAGCTGGTGTTTATGGCCAATAAGCCAGCTTACTACGACGACCACAGAAGATTGAACCGGGAACGAATTCCGGACTGTTTCCATCTTCACTGCTTTGAGAAGGCAGAGAAGGCAGAAGAGCAGGCTGAGGCGTATGTGGAGGGATCGGAAAGTGAGGAAGCTTGAGAGGAGGCTTGGAAGCCATTTGTGTACAACCGTGGGGATGCTGGTGTAGATAACCGAGACTGAGTGAGGGATTATTCTTTGTTTCGGACTCCTCAGTTGGGAATAAGGCGGACTTACAGGGTCTTGGGGAAGGATCAGAAGAGCTTGATGTGTCTGGAGAAGCTATCTATCATTCTGGACTATCCGAATGAATTTTAAGGAACTGCATTTGGGGTCTGGATGGTTTGGAGAAACAATTTGGCTCTAGCCTCGAGGACTAAGATTTTGATAAATAAATCTAGATAATCATTCTGATATCATCTTTTATAATCCTTACTCAGCGATTTTATTCCATGTGAAGAATTTTATGGCACTTAGTACGTTTATTTGAAATTTTAGAATAAGCATTAAAGTCTATGTGAGCCGATTAAACGACTTACTCTACAAGAGTGGAAACATATTGGGAGACAGCTACAAATTCAAATACAAGTCGTCTAGAAGGTGAAAGTCAACTCCCGCCATAAGAAACATTTCTCTTTATCGCCAGTCTTTGAGCATAGGTGGTAGACTCTTCCCTTTGTATACTTACGTGTAGCCCCCTGCTGCATCGTCCTTAATCATCCCTCTTCATTCCTACAACCATACTTGTCGCTTACAATACCTCCGTCTTGGAATAATTTGCTCCGAGAATATCATCTGCTAAAGACCTATCCCTGCCAGGGTGTCGAACCCATGATATCCTTCCCATCTCCGTCGGTATTGACGTCTACGGGGCGTTAAGGGACGATATTTTAACTAAATATCGCTCCTGGTTCTTCCGCCGTCTCGCTGCCCACGCCTCACATCGCAATATTACCCTTTAAGAGTAGTTTCACGGCTTCAGTACTCGATCAGATTTTTGATCGCAAAGAATGAAAGCCCCCAATTCTTTACAAGTCGTCTTTCTGACTAGTTTTTTGCTTTGTAGCCACCTCCTTCGCTTATAATTGCATCCTTAATCACTAAATAGTTCTCCCCCGCACTATTTAATGGTCTTCTGCAAAAGTCGAACATAGCAGAGACGGCTTATGCATTTTCTGTAATCCATTCTTCCCATATTATCTCCGACTTTCTGACCCTTTCTCTCGACCGATGTTTGAAAGAGATCCTTCTGTTTGCGATCTGGCTTTTCAATCTGGCTCTTATCTTCCCGTCTTCCACAGCCGTCTCAGTTGCTAGCAGCTACTTCCATTTTCAAGCGCTGTACTTGGCCTGTCCCGGGTGAAAGACTTCAATCTGCGGTCATAACTGAACTTATATTTTCAAATTGTAACAAGTTGTTTTGTAGGCAGCAGCATCCGACTAAGCAAGGTCCCTCTCGGTTTAATCCGCTCACCTCTCTCATCGCTGCGATTCCCGCGAAGCAAATATGATGTCAGCCCTTTACTGTGACCACGGCCAGGGGTTGGATCTTGCCAATTTCCACCCTTGGTGACTAATATTCGAATGCATAAATGTGCTAACCAACATCAATGGGAGTGTTGCTGTAGAGGCGATAGACACCTGTGGAAATGTCTTTTCAGTGCTCTTCCAAAGTCACGCCGCAACGGCCGTAATTTTCGACGCAACAAATTGATGGCTGGTCTAGAGTCGGCAATTTAGAGGATGGTACGGTGTGGATATAAATTCTAACATCAGCTACATAACTAAAAATCCTGGTTCACAGCAGCCCTCACCTTTCAAATATTAAAGATCTGAACCCTTTCTCCCGTTTACATATTGCCTTAATGATACAAGTGTCAGCTCCCATCATAAACATCTAATAATTTTTTTGACAGAATCTTTTTCAGAAATTTTTCCATAGCCTATTTAGCGTTTCGAGGACTATCAGGGAAAGCTTCATGATGAAATCAGCTGAAATTTTCCTGTTCTTAAATATTTAGATAAATATCCATTTCCAACCCGTTTATGGTCATATTTCGTATCTTATTTGATGGTGATTTTCTAGATCGACTTGCCCAAATTTCGACAGATACTGGTTAAGAATAATGCTTAAACTCAAAGTTAGTTGGAGCAAATTATAATTTTACTTCAGGAGAGTTGACAACCATGATTGGAAAAGGAATAATCACAGACAAAAGTTTTTGTTTCGTACAATATATATCTCATACTTTGCTGAGAAGAAGTAATCTTTATATCTCTTAATTTTTAGAAATATTTTAACAAGATTATTTTTTTCATATAAGTCAGCTGCAGATAACTCAATTTCATTCTAATAATTTATTTTTAATTTGGAACTGTAATAGAAAAATGCAACTATTGGTAAATTTTCGAACAATCTTAGAAATTATATCCTTAGATTGAACATATTTATAGGAAAAAGATGTAATTAGAAGAAAATTAAAATATTGATTTACTGAGAAGCATGAAATTTTGCATATGCTTATTTTCGTATCCCTTACGTTCTAGAGAGCAGAAAAAAGAAAATAGTTGAGAAAAATAAGATTTCAAAAGTTAAATTACTTGCATATACGAGCAAATTCAAAAGAATTTCACTTTTTTAATAAACGTTTCGCAGTTTACAGTCCTCGAAACTTTATTCCATATATTTCAGGTTACAATTTAGCGCGAGCAATAGAATGAGATTCTATGCTTCACTTTTTTATAACAATTGCTGGTTCGTTGATAATTTTTCTGATAGAAATAACAATTATTCGTAAAATATACACTAATTTGGACAACATATTTATTCAAGAATTCATAGAGATGTTTGGAATTATGGATACATGATACTGCTTCAAATTAAAAAATTAAATACCAAATAATCACTCTAAGCTACTTTTAATCTCAATGATTTCCATTTCGAATTCAAAACGAAATATTCTGCGGAATGTGAGATAGACATGATATTTTGATTATTCAAACAACTAATATTACTTATGCTACTAGTCACAGCTGTCCAAATTAATATTGAATATTAATTCAGCTCTTAAGGTTAAAAAATGGGGTTGGCTAATGCGTGTGGTTTAATGGTTACTAGCCCTGCTGAAACGTTTCTACTGCTAGGTCTACACTAAGAGTACGGTTCAGTGAGTTTTCCAGCCGATTCATACGTGGCTTAGAGCCCGCTCAGAAAGCACGCATCGTTGGAGGTGACGATCAACGCGGCATGTTGCAGAAGTAGAGTGACCCGCAACTATGAGCTCTTAAGTGAAGTAAAGTGCTTAATAGATCGCAATTGTTGACATTGCAGATTTAACAGATACAAGGTTATTTCTAATAAATTGATTTAAATTGAACAAAAATTTGATCGGCGCAGTACGCAGGAACTTCCCATATTTTTCTGGAAAGCTTACATTTAAAATGTCTTGTTTTTAATCAAATCGAGAAATAAACTATTTGACACTAATTTCATGGGAATATTTACAGTCAATATGAAAAATGGAAACGCCTGATCTTTAATCACTGCTGCTTTTTTATGGACTGAAATTCTTCGGCAAGTTCTATTTAAGGTTTAAAATATTGCAGAAAGTTATGATTTGATTCACGGATATATCTGGTCATTTTGAGGTCTGTGTTATATTTCAAGTACTCTCAACAGAAAACATGGATTTTAATTTATTAAAAATAACCATGTCTGGTTTTATGTTCGTTTTTTTGTGAACGGCTTATACCATACTTATACTCTAAAGCTTTCGCATATAAATAGGATCAATTTATATTATTGAAAGTATTGTTCGGAGAAAAAATGGGACAACATGATCAGGTCAAAACTTGTCTGATATAAAACATTCCAATTTTTATGAGCTTACAACTTTAATATCTATAAATATGACTACTACATTACTGCTATCAAATCAGACCAGATATCACTTCTTCCGATTCAGTGAATAAAATAATTCTGTCACCATTCACTCAAGGTGAAACTAAGATGTACACTTATGTAGGAATGTTTTATATACGATCAAAGTGTAGAACAATCATTTTGTCATGATTTAGGTAAATTTCCACGCACCATTTATGTATTGATAGAAGTTATCCTAGTAAGTGAAAAAACTGGTACTACAAGTTCAATAATATTTTCCATTTAGAAATAAAAAAGCTCACCAGGAGCTGATAAATTTTTCTTTAACCTTCAACTAATGAAATAGCCCTGAATATGTTTTTACCAATTTTCGTATCAAAAGCCCCGAGATCGATAAAACTATATTTGCACTGAAAAAATTGAATTTTGAACACACCTCTGGATGCATCTAGGCAAATAATGATAGTATTTGCAGATACTCATATCAATTATACATGCACTCAGATCCTTACCGAATGATAAAAAGCTTTGAAAATAAGGAATTTAACGTGTTTTTGCATCAATTAATATTTGTTCACGTTAAGCAAGCATATAGTATACCAAATGGAGTATTAATCACAATGGTGTCCAAAGTCTTACAATCGCTTCAAAAACATAGTGAAGAGGAATATTTCTCGGCGAACATTTTTAATGAGAAAGATACAGATTAAGGTTTTCATTAGGATTTAAAGCTTCTTTTTGGTAATGAGTGCGGAAAGAGCTTTCAAATAAGAAATCAGGTTTTACTAGATCATCTAATATATCAAGAACGACTATATAGTTAAATATACAAAAAATACAAAATTAAAACAGTAAGCAGTCAACGCGCAAAATTATTCATAATACCAGGATATTGTGCTTTAAATACTTCTCATTGTACACTTAATATATTAAATGACCAGCACTATAGCACAAATTCTCACAAATAATCCAGTATGCGGTGATTTCAGGGCATAGTGTGGTTGTATAGATTTTTAAAACTTCTAATAGCGATTACACTGCTATCTTTGAGGGTTTGGAGCAAGTTCAGACCATAATATCAAAAAAGTTTCAATTTAATTCTTTAATCACAAATTACTCTTATCTTATTTCATGAAGTAACCTACTCGAAAAAGAATTATAATTATACTTTCTATCCACATCAAAAGTATTTTGAAAGTATTCGAAACGCTTTTTTTCCGATAATCTTTTAATCCATCAAGCAAAAAATCCAGGCAATTTATGCACATTTTTAAGAAAATTACAGGACGTTCATGACTTCTTTTCTCTGTAGATAAGAGACTCGGATTTTTCTGGCATCTTTTGTGTTCTATGAATACCTTGATATCACGCAATTCAATTGATATAATTACGCATCGCTTTATAATGTTTTATAAACTCACGAATGAAATACTGCAATACCTCAACGGATTTAAACTGTCTGCATATTTATGCAAAGCTGATATATTCATAAGATTAAATTACACTGTTCTTAAAAATATTTGCTCTACAACTTTTTTGGCTCGGTAATGAACTAGAAACACAGTGGGGGTGTTTACGTTATTAGCGTTTGAGAATAATGTTACTTTCTACAGTGAGGTTGCATCTTACAGTAAGGATTGAGGAGAGTGGCTGTAGGATTACACAGCACGAGGGTGACGGCGTGCCTATGTCACCCTGGCGAATGGTCTGGAGTCCCGCAATGAGACAGGCAGCATTTTCAGTCCATGTTGCTGTTCATTTATTTGAGTGAAGACTTCTTCAACATTCATATGTTTCGTTACTGCCATATTCGTGGCAAATTTGATGAGAAGCAAATTTATCCTTACGAGTATTATCCGTAATTTTCTTGCAATCCTAACTCCCGACGTTTTTTGATCTACAGTTGAGTAATTTCAAACTAAACACAAACAGTTATTAGAATCTCTAATGTTAAGAAATAGTCTACAATTTTATGAAAATTTTTTATCTCATTAAAATAATAAAGATTTAATTAAAGTTCTTGTATCTTCTCAGTATACATGATACGAAAGCTTTACCGAAATAAAGCAAACAAATCGGAAAAATTAGAAAAACAAAGTTGAAGTTGAACCATAAAATATTTTGACAATAGTTCGAAAATATGATTTATTTTTTGTACGAGCTTTCAAAGTACCGTTGCTGTTTATACTTAATATTTTGCTTTTTAAATTAGACACTAATCCATGTTAATCATTTAATTATGTGAACGTAATTATTCAATGCCATAAGCTACTAACTGCGCAGCCTTATTACTATTGTATCTAATTCAAGACAATCATATGTTTAACTTGAAATAAGTCATTTCTTCTTCAAAGTTCCTATTATTAACTGATCTTATCGAGGTAGCTTCGCTATAATAATAGCGAAATCTTTAACATTAAACTATAAAATAATTGGATTTTCCCTCGCCTTATATGGGAGTAGTAATTTGCCAGTAAATTGGAACAGGTATTGATAAACTTCTTGCTTACAGAGGCGCAAAAAAGTCTATAATTCTAATTAGTTCGATAACAGAAGAAAAAACAAGGGATTTATAATTTTCAGATGTTTTCGAGCAAAAAGTTGAATAGTGATTCTTCTTTTTTTGTTTCCCATTCGCTTCAATATTAGAATTTAGTGATAATATCAGTTTTTTAATATCAAGTCACCTGAGACCTCAAACTATTGAAAGAAACCAGATTGTATACATCTTTATATGAACCTAACTGTTTTCGGAACCAAAATTTAGACAAGAATTATTTCTGCAGAGAAACATTTTCTAATGCTTTGCAGCTATCTGTAGCGCAGAAGTTTCTTATACTTTATTCAGAGTTGTAGTTGCATAACTATTTGTAACAAATCCGGGTGCCCTATTGACGTGACTACAACGTAATGCTAGATTAAGAAACAATTGGTACAATCCTTCCTTTAACAAAGCACTGACAACAGTGCAGAAGATATATTAAATTAGACATTTTCACACAGAACGACGTTTTCAAAAAGAAACATCAAAAAATTACTCGAGTAACAAAATGGCTTATTTATATACTGAAGGATATCATATTGTATACACTGCCAAGCTTCCAACATGTGAAACTGAAAGTTTAATATTGGATAAATTCAAAAGCTCTGGAATGTACGCAGAATATTTGGAATATTCAAATCTTAATCCGATGGTAGATATATTCCTATCATCTTCTGTTTTTTGACGTAAATAATTCATTCTCGATAATTTTCAACCAATTACTGACTGGAATTATTTTGATGATAAATTATTTTGTTTTAAGATTTTTGATGATGGTTCAGTAGTTCTTCGTTATCCGGAGATACTGTAACTGTCAACAAATAAGAAATGCATTCTCTTGGTCTTTTTGTTATCAATCTGCACTTACGATAGCGACCGCTGGCCCGGTTTTATATGTAATCTCTTAACGATTCTGGCTCGAGTACTAAAGATTTTTTGACGTAATACCATTTAAATAACCAGAAAAGCGATTTTTAGCCTGCCTTGTTTAATTCGGTCTCTTTTCCCTTACATGAGGACAAGCTGTAGGATTATTTTGTAAAGTAAATAATTTTCTGTAATGTTTTGTGCCAGCATATACTATCCACAAAATCGACTCTACATATTATTTCCTCTTTAACCTTTACGAGTGGTCTCTTTCAATCGCTCCGCATCCGGGCCACTCTGGGCCCAGGCTCCGAGGAATCAAGGCCAAAAGGGTCTTTCGGATCTCCTTTCGTCGCTTCGGAGCCCTCGTGGTGTCGATTTTGGTTTTGCCGCTCTCGAGGGATTGCTATCCATCGCCCTCACTGCACATTGGGTCGATCCGAGAAAGGCGTGTAAGGAAGGCTGTGCTCCTGAATCTGTTTCAGCAATGCTGAGCGTACCCGGCCGCAATCACCCATTGCTGCCTTTTCAGAGCAAGAGAGGGGGGCTAACTGTTGCTGCCCTATTGTTGTTACTCAAGATCACTCACTTCGAGAATCCTTCGCCTGTCGTCGTTGCTTCCTGTATGCACACCTCTTGAACCGGGAATTTTTTCAACCTGTTTTTTTCCGTGCTTACCGATTTCAGTAGGTGAATTCTCTTCCGTCCCTTTTGCTGGAGGAGGCATCGTTTAAGACCTTGCCGGGTTGTATCTGTTTAGCAGGCCTAATTAATTCTTCAAATAAAGGTCCCAGCTACCCCCCATTCAACAGTAGCTAAGTTCTATGACAACAGCTTTTTAGGTAGTTGAAATACTGTGCAGGGTGCGAATTGCTTTTTTTCTCCCGGTAATCTTCGATTTTACTGTCAATTAGCCATATTTTATCCCTACAGTACCTGCAGATGGAGTCTCTTAATCGACGTTATGGACAGTTTTCGTTAATGAGGACCTATCTGCTTCAATTCTAAATTATTAGGCTGTTCTTTAGTGAATATCTACAGGGTCAAAAATCTTTTTTGATTCTACGCAGCTGCTTTTAATATTAGTACGATCAACAGTTTCTTCCTCATACAATGAAAGTACTACGGCAGGTAGATACTAAGAGATTTGATACGTGCACTATTGGAAGTGTTAATCTCTAGTTGCACTCGATGAAAAAGCTAAGGGGTATATTAGTGCCGATAATTAACGGTCATATGTAATTCTAGTGCTGTGGCATAGAATTTTGATCTCTAAAATTTTTTTTGGTATTCAAAATCTCCGGGAGCCCTAATAAAGACTTGTCCGCAAAAAGAGCTACATTTTAAAAAAACACTAACAAATAGAACTTCCTTAACAGAAGGGACAAAATATGTTATGATTTCAAAAAGTAAGTAAAAAGGAATTTATTCTAAGCCAAGAATTACAGCAGAAAATTATATTATCCGTTGCTATATAGGTGAATTTATTTTTTGTTGTGGTAGGTCTACAATAATCCCATGCATGAATTGAATGCTGAGCTATTCAATTTTATCCAACGTAAATATAATAAGTAGGTACATCATACTCAGCAAATGACTTACTAATAAAACATGATTATATTCAATTGGAATTTTAAATGGCTAACCTGAAAGATGATAATCTCAGGTATTATAGAGAGTATATTTTTTGACATTTTATATTAAACCTGTTTATGCCTTTTTTCCATATATGTATAATGCACAGCCGCGAATTAGATATATACCTTTGTTTTTCCAGCAAACTTCATGTATTTCTAGTCGATAGTGGGTGTGGTGTCTGATATTTTTTTACATGTTTCATTCGATCGTAGTATTATCTTTTTTGGTTGCATTTATCTTTCCTTTTCTACTCACTTTCATTCCGAAATGATCCCCATAGATTTCACTTTGATAGCTATAAACTGCAGGTTCCTTACAAGGAGTGAATTTATGAATGCAAAAATGCACGTCATTCGGATTTTGGAAATAAAAAAGATAAAATACAAAAAAAGTCCATCGTTTTATCCCTAGATCTCCTATTGATGATGTAAAATCATTTTTGGCGAATTTTTGATTCCTCTCCTTTTTCCAAAAGGATCCAAAGTAAGGAAATGCAATAAATATATTTTTACATTCGACGCAGAAAGAAAATAAAGAAAACTTTATTTAGTAGTGCTGCTCCTCATGACACATACACGGTATCAGCCTTGATAGTTCACGTCAAAATCTATGAAAATTACTCATTTGGATTTTTCGAAACTGTTTTAGAATTTCTTCACAGTCAGCCAAAAGTTTGTACATAGTCTTATGACATATTCAGAAAAATTTGTGTAGGGTTATAATAGACTGCACTGTAGAGTTATGATTTTATTCATGCTCACGTTCAGATACCTTTCCGTATGCTTCAATGTATACAAGGCTGCATTGAAAAAATTCCAATATATTCGACGAAAAATATTTTGCCGAATGAAGTATCGGCAATAAATGTGCATTTTGGAACCTGGAGCTCAAACATTTACCAAATAGGAAGGCATCTATGTATATATGAGTGTGTAAAGATGGTGAAAATTCCAAAATGGTATTAAAGAAAAAGCATCCGCTATTTGAAACAGTGAATTATGTTTTAGGAGAATTTTAGCCTCTCGTTTCGTTGAATCAAGATTAAAGTGAGCCAGAATATGATGTAATGCCAGGCTTTTATTCATATAATTATCGAAATCCTTTCACCTCGAAAAAACTGGGCCATAGATTGTGGAGCGTTAACGTAGTAAAGGGTTACATGTCTGTTCCAACCTTCTGCCGAAAATTACACATCCACTAAAATATTTCTTTAATTGCTAAGTCAAGTACAATAGCTGAATCAGAAAATTTTCGCTACAGAATATCTGTTTCTCTATACATACGAATCTGCATTAGTAGTGCGGTCTTTATGAAGAGAAGATACTAGTGTTAGCGTTATCCTTACCGCCTACAGATGGGTACAACCGTAACAGTGATAGCCAGAAAGAATTAAACTGATTGGAACAAAAGGTAATTTATCGTTCAATTTAATTTATCCCAAAAAATATACTGTATAATCGAGATTGACTAATAAAAAGCCTTAATAAAAGCTTTTTAACGCTTTGGTTGTCTTGAAAATTTCCGATAGGTGGGTAGAGGTCTAAAACACCGTCCACATATTCTACAGAAAAGATATTTTCGAACGTTTCTTGCTCGAAAAAAGGACATTCACTAGCTTCAGCTTACTCCAATCTTATCTCCAATACTATTTCGGCGAAACGGTGACACCCCAACCTCCAAGTCTGTTAGAACCGTGCAATGATTTGTAGGGCCTCACCCCTTTCTTGATATGTTTCTAAGTCCTGACAACTTAGAATGTCTCATCCAGGCATCCTTTCAAGACAATGGCGTGGCCCGAAGACGTGACCGTTTGAAACGTACTAGATAGATTTCATATCCAGCTTTGATCAACGCAGTGACAATTAGAAGGATATTACCTACACAGGTTAATACTGTGCGAAGGTACAACGTAATGTCTAAAACAGACTGAACGCTATTAAGAGCCCAAAGGAAGGCCTTAAATCGAAAGGTATCACTAATTTCATATATCTTAATATTGAGGCCCAGCACGGACGGCGCACACTTTTATATCCTCAAATGGGTAGTTACTCACCTCTAAAGTGCCATTTGGCCCTCAGATATCAATTTGTTCCAGAATTCCATGCAACTGACCTTAGAGTCACAGATACGTAAGGCATCTAGGGCGAAGTCATATGAGTAAACCGTTCTAGAAGCTTCACTTCATGCCTTAGGTATTTCTCCAAACAAGCAATCTACTCGATTGGTTTCGTCTGCACCACCACTAAAGTCATCAGGTAATCAGGCCTATCATTATTCTTTGGTTTGCAATAAGAGTATCAATAATGTAGGGTTCACCATGAATAGGAACTCTGGCTATCATTATACTTGCGTTCACTTTGCCAATTGTCATTATCAACGACATTAACATCAGCCAGATTGAAACCCCCACTACAGTTTTCCAGTACAGCGGGGGGCGCGATATAGTGCGTAGTTGAATAGTGCCACCTACCGTATAGTGCTACCAGAATCGCTTGGAACAAAATTGGCGCAATTTGCAATGTACCCCTGTACCCAAACACACACCACACGAAGTTCACTTTCAGTGAGAGCTATCAGCATTTATGTTGAATTCTTTAGTGCTCACTTGCGCATAGAGCCAGATAAAGGTAGTTGCTGGGGGTAGCACCATATGGTGGTACCCTGTGTATATAAGAAAGAGATTTGGTATATTTATCCTTAATCCATATTCCACAATGTTTTTTATACGATTCGGAAATGCTTCCAGCCTCACGACCAAACCGATAGTCAGCATGAGAGTCGGTGCTTATACTAGACTCACCAAACTTGTTCCGAGACATTTTTCCAACAAACTTGACACGCTCAGTTCTAAATCACTTACCGTACTCTCCGACTCGACTATTGACGTGGTTCAAACCTCAGAAATTATGCAGCCAGAAAAGATAATCGATGGTGCTCTTCAAAATTTCTAAGTTTTTCTGTGCGTCTTTGGTGGAAAATTGGATTAGAACTGCCTCAAAGAGTGTAGAAAAAAATCCTTACTATAGATCACTTCTGGGTAGCTCTTTTCAATATATAAGGGAAGATAAGGAAACGCTTTGGGTAATTTACTCTTGGAGGATATATTTGATCTATCCTCAAGTTTTCCAAAACTACTCAATCGACTCAAATTTGTATGACGAAATATTGATGCGGGACGAACTGACCTCCCTAAAAGGCCAATTTAGGGCCAGAAATCGCTTAGACCGCATGTGACAAGAAGGATGCCACAGTATGCCCTGCGTCAAAAACCATAGGTAATTCCTGCATTATTGAAGTAAAATCATTTTACAGTGGCTGAAACTAGGTGTCTGTATAGTATTTAATACCAAAAAACATATCTAAGCGCTACATTAATGATGAATATATGTGAACGCTCGGATAAAAAACTTCTTTAGCATTTATAATACTTTGGCTTTCTTGTTTGGCACAATCTTTCCGCTTGGATGGAATTATTTGTGATTTTCAGGGAGACTTGCGGCTCAAATAAAGTAAAACAGGTATAGGGTCATCTGAGGATTCATTATTTACTTGTGCACTTATGGACACATCCTGGTGATAAATTTCTTACATTCCTGAAACAAGTTATTTGTAACCCTCTAGAGACTCAGTTTCACCCTGAACCATCTCGTCCAAGTGAAATTGACTTAAGTGTTTTTTTCGTGGCATTATCACCAAAGCGACGAGGTAGCTTCTTTTACTCTAAACTCTACACCTAGAAGAATAGATAACTGAAGAAGAAAAACTGGCTGCTTGAGCTGAAGGAAGGACTTTCTTTCCAAAGAAAGCATGACCGAAAAGGCCGTGAAGAACCGAAACTACACTTTTATACAAATTCTTGTAACTACCGATTTCATAAGTTATCTTTTACTAGGTCGCAATGTAAATCATAATTTAGTTCCTATTTTCCATTTTCGAGGAACGACGTTCGAATCTTTGAGTACCACTGTAATAATCTACATTATTGCAGTTCTAATATGAGATATGCACCCCTGATCACCTTTTGTAATTTATCTAATCTTCGAAACCGATTTCTTAAAAGATACGTGGAGGTTACACTATAATCAATGTATTTGGAATACTTTGCGTCACTATATTATTTCCAATAGGTTGACGAATATAATGAATTGACTTTCTTCAAAATAGCTGTAGTTTAGTGACTTTTTCTGCTTCTCAAATGATTTTCCTCTAATTTGTTCGTTATATATGTATATCACTTCGTTGGAATCATTATTTATAGAACGCAAACCCATATATTTTGCTAGAGGGAACAGAGGGGTTCCTGGATGATTTTTCGGCTGCACTTCATAGAGCACAACAATTATCAATTTTGTTGACGACGAGGAGGGACACTTTTGGGTTACTTTCATAGATGGAAGATTTGATTGGTTTTATTCACGCCGCTAGGGTTTCGTTGATCTGGACAAGTCTTCACTGGGTAATACTAAACAGAATTCTTTACAGAGCTGGCTCAATATCACCGACCGGTATGCTACGTTAGATATGACGGCGCCGTGGTGTGCCTTTCAGTTGGCACCGCCTTAACTTTCCCATACCTTTCCATCGTCAGAAAGGACATGTTCTGTTCGATATTGGTTAGCACGGCATACCTACCTGGATTTCATCATCTTTGGATGAGTAATGGGATATTTCAAGTCATTTTGGAATGGATTGGATTGGAAAGGCACAAAATTATTCACTTGGATTAAAATTAAGGAATCATGTATGTCGAAAGATAAGAGGTTGATGAATTCAATGGATTGTGGGTGAGTGGTTGCAGATCCTTCCTCAATGATATTCTCAGATAGAAAAAAATATAGTTCTATACACTACGTGGCACTTTTGGAATAAGGATGACAAACACATTAAAAAGTGGCCGGATTTTTACTGATGTAATTTCGAAAACAATTTTTCATCCTCTACCAATCAAATTTGTGTGCTAGAGCTTTAAAGTTATGGTAAAATTGGCGTCATTTCCACTGTCCTGTAAAAGGCCCCCAGTGGGGGTGATTTGAAGCCTACCAGGGAAAATTCTAGCACCTCATGTGCAAGTTATTTTTCCACTTTGACTTATTGCACAGAGCTTTACCGCTTTGTCATGATGCAATCATGAAAAAACTCATGTTCTTCACGCTGCATACTTTCAATATGTATGCTGCAACAAAGTAACCTGCTCCTTTCTACTCCCACAAGCAGATCCCCTTCCACTCTGCCCACGGCTTATTATATTACAGTCAGAAGCCCATACCATCCATGCATCTTACGTCGTGCTACACAAGCGCCGGGCGCCCCTGAGGGCTTGTGTGATGGCTGGACGGTTGAGCAATCGCCGACATCGACAAGATAAAAGCTCACTCTCGCCAACTCCGGGACGCCCTGGATTTGGAATCATCTGACCCGCTCCCTTCGCTCGGCTTGCAACTTGTCCCGCTCGTCTTTGATACGTATAGTGCCCTCTCCACGCGAACCGCAACTGTTATCAAAGAACACGCGACACGTATATCGTACCAACCAGGCTCAACTCCAGCAACGATCCTGTTACAATTGCGACAACGTCTGAGCGCTGTGGTTTGTTGAAGCCTAGACGCTCCGATTTTTGCTCGCATTGCACCAGTCCAGGGCGTCAATACGGTCATATAGAAATGCTTCGTAAGGTAGTTTTGCTGTCACCCCCTTTAACGAGTGAATAAAGTTGTTTTCATAACTATTTTCGTCCCCAATACAGTGAGTTGTTCTTACTTTGATCACTGTATGTCTACAGTAGTACTCCTAGGTTCTAAAGGCTGCCATCTAAAACTTTCACGATGATCTATTCGTCATGAGCCGTACCTCCGAATACTCTGCAGTGCACGTTCCCGTGCGCCTGAATATAAGGTAGATGAACTTCCAACGAACCAACGACCGTCTTTTCAAACCGTATAGCAGAAGACCACACCCTCCCCAACTGTGACCCTTCTTATATTTCATCTGGAAAACATTGATTGATCCTTGTTCTTCACAATCACTTGGATAGCACGACCACTCCTGATTGACTTTCGTCTCCTCCAAATGACAACTGAATGACCCATCCTTTTTCTGGTACTTCCTCTGAGAGCGATACAAAACTTGCAGTGATCTTGGTAGCGCAGGCGTCCAACTCTCCTCAATTTCTGAATTATGATAAGTAATGTCCAGGCTACAAACGCCCCTTTCTTGTACCTTCCCCTCCTGTACAACAGCACTTTCGTTGGAACCCCGCGATGGCAACCACTCTGTATGTGGTGAAACTCTGCTGGACGAGCATAAACGGAAGTTGTATTCGGTACGTATCCAGGATTGAAAGTTGCTCCAACAAATAAAATGGAGGGACCTCTTTGACATACACAGCTTGTGGTGCTAACAATACCCTTATTATATCTCCATCTGTCTCCCGTTTACATTTTCGCAGCTTTGTAAATCTGTCGGAATGTTATGAAATGTACATTGCATCGCTTAATCCTGCAAACGTGGCAAACTTGATGAAGAACAAATATCTTGATTCTGAAGGGTATTGCCTCTCTGGAAAAATCGGATAGAAACCGCATCTTTTTCATAAGATAGAGTTTTTTAATAGCGCGCCCCACACTCGAAAACTCGGCAAGCTCACAAGGCATGCCCACCAGAATTAACTTACTTGGTACCCATCGCGCGTAAGGAAACCTTCTTGCTCCCCATTAAGGTGATCTGGATTCACTGCTCTGAGGGGTTTCTCACAGCTCAATGCAAGTGTGCGTTGCAACTGTGACAATATCACCTTCCCCTCTGAAATTCAGGTGCAGTATCCTGGAAATTTGTCTCGAGCATTGATAAACGAACCTTGAATATACCTAGCTCTACCCTCACAAAATTCAGCCCGGTAACCAAGGAGGAGTATGCTTTTCTCACTCTCTTCAATTCCCTTTCCATATGTTATCAATTACTGGTCTTTTTTCGTGTTGAATGTGGTCTTTTCACCCGATCGCATTCCCACTCGGGCTCCGAACACGTCACCGACTTCTCCTGCACAGGGCTGTCTGTAGAATATCGCTACTAGAGCCTCTCGTTACAGTTGACATTACCTTCTGAATTTTCGTCGGAGAGCTGAAGAAGGCATTCTGAAAGGAAATCAACTTTATCGACTTGCGATGGTCAGACATGATTCTGCGGATATCGAATAATACCGTTCCCAATTGCTGTAGCTGAGGAACGCTCTTTAGCAAAAGCACGTCAGCACTGCACCTCAAGAGAGGCGCCTTCGGTAGGTTGTCCATTCTTCATAGCTCCTCGATTATGTCAGCTCTTTTCGGAAAAACTTCAATGTGCTGAGGGGATTCCTTTCTGACATTTGAATTCCGTTTTCGTATTTCAACCTATCCCATGATGAGGTTCCAAGGGGATACCTACCCGCGCGTAAGCATTAGAAGTAAGTCGCGGGCGCGATTAACATCCAAAACTATTAATTAATTTCTCGCGAAAAATCAGGGCGCGAAAGCGGAATCGCACCGTAACTATAGGAGACATAACCGGATACCGCAGATGGTTGGAAGGTCCGGTACATCCGCAACTGCCCTCAAACGGATTGCCATACCAAGAAGCCTCCAAAAGCCTTCAAAAACTATAAATATAAGTGTATACACTATGGGTTTCAGAAAGACACCTTCTCAGATTTCTACGATTCTGGTATATTTGTTGT
This sequence comes from Kappaphycus alvarezii, assembly GCA_002205965.3. Lineage (NCBI taxonomy): Eukaryota > Rhodophyta > Florideophyceae > Gigartinales > Solieriaceae > Kappaphycus > Kappaphycus alvarezii. The sequence continues at coordinate 406,051 of NADL03000044.1, read as the reverse complement.
CTGTGAGCATCGGATAAATCGGAAGCCCCTTCACAGGCTGGGTCCCATTTCACTGCATTCGGTGGAGATTTGGACCCATACCAAGGAGTGCTTCATTCCTTAAGACTCATATTTGCCAATACTTCATTCCGAAACCTGCGAAATGGCTCGTAAGTCGGAGAGGCAGAAGTCCACACGTCGCCGAACTACTTCCGAGAAGATGCAGTGCTACAAGAAATAGCTCGAAAAGAGCGGATTATTTGAAGTTGCGCAACCCCCGAGTACTCTGAGGAAATCTGGCCACGTATCCCCAACAGATTCTGAAGAATATTCTGCGAGGCGTGCAACTCTTCGACTTGATGTTTTTGCTACTGCTGCAACCGGAATTGCTGAGGGCGACAAAAATGCAGTGGGACGAAAAAGAGTTCTACCAAACCAAGAACCAAGACGTATCCATAGAAATATGGATAAACCATCAAAGAAACAGATATTACTTAGCCATTTGTAGAATGTATATGATTATCTTAACGAAGAAGAGTTGATTAGGCATGCAATCAGAGTGACACTAGCCCCGAATCAGTACTCTGTCGATGTCCAATGCACAGTTCGGAAAGAGAGAGATGGGTCTCGGAGAGCGGCCAGGGCAATTGAAAAGACACCCAACGAAGACGGGAGCCCTATTGGAGCGGCGGTGATGTCAAAGGAGGTTGTTCGGAGGACAGTTCAAGAGTGGAAAGCGACAGGCTTGAAGTGTCAAGTCTCCAAACACCCATTGACACAAGAAGCTCCAAGACCTTGGATTTTAGCACTGAAACCAAAGGTACTGGAACTTTCTGTGAAAATTGACCAAATATTTTAATCTCTATCCCGGTGTCCTACAGTGATGCTGAATTGTGGAGCAATATTTTTATTGAGGCCCACAATTTATATTTATTATGAATCATCAAGGAATAATTTTATCTATTTTACACTGGCACTATTTTATGCTTAATTCAGTGTGAAATAATTTTTATGTCCTACAGTTGGGTTTTTATATTATACAGGCTATAATTATTACACTTATGCTGCCAACAAATGATTATCTGGATGATTGCTTACCTGGAAAATACTGCAATAATTATTGCTGAGCCTAAATTATGTCTACCAAAATTATTGAACGGCTCACCTGATTTTCGTAGCAGGTTCACCCTGGTGTAGAGTATAAGTAGTCTAGGTTGTTGGAAATATTTTTACATCCTCGGGCTATCGAAATATCCCCCTCGATAAGATATTATTAAATTTGGTTTTCTATTCATTATTCATTCTAAGTCCGATTGTGGCATTTATTTATTTATTCAAGTTGGAACTATTTATTATTATTTGGATCTACCTATCCCAATTATTTTGCACTTTCCTGTTCAACGATACTAGAAATATTGATGTACATGGAATACATGCGATGATACATTCTGTAACGACTGAAGTGAGAGCTTGTGTGAAGAATGATATGAGGGTCATGTTGTAGGAAGTAATTGACATGATTGAACCCATTTCAAGGAACATGGCCCAGATTGAAAAGAGTTTTCAGAACATTTCACGATGTGTAGTGGCGAACGGTAAGATTTACGGGAAACAGAAAGCTAGAAGCAAATAGTCGGCTCTTCTTGAAGCGTATGTCCAGCACGCATATAGTTCTTTCAACGGTAATGTGTTTTCCATTGTTTTATACTGCAACATACCGATGCCGTTCCAGAGATACTGTAAACGCGATTCTACATCGAGTCTGCTTCAAAGAATTTGGAATGCTCTACTGCTTCTTCATTTTAGCCTTCTTAGTTCCGATGGGAAGAGAAACTATCGGGAAGTAGTGAGAAATGATCATTCGGCGTTCAAGTTTGGTGTCGTTTCAAATGCAATGTACAATTTATAAAGAAAACCTTTCAGAAGCTTTTTGGAGGACGAAGAAAGTACTGAACCGTGCCACCATGGCGCAAAATCAAGCCGGGAATCCTGTGCAAAGAATCGCCCTGATGTTGTAGAGAAGAACAAAACTGATGACGACCGTAAAAGTTGTATTCATCGCCCGGATTGATTTCAGATGAACTACGTTGGCACCAATCATATTCTCTGCGCACATCTGTTCCTGAAAATTAAGCAGGCTGGAAGAAAGCCTGAAAAAAAGAGGCAGGATACTTCACCCCATGCCATTGCAGTACACGGATCTAAGATAGTTTACCGCTTATTCGGTTCGCATCCTCAAAATCTCGTGAGAATGTAAAAATGTCGTTTTATTCATATTTAGGGCTTATTTTCAACAAGTGTAACTAGCACAAGCCGTCAGTTGATCAGCAAAGAGTTACTGTCTCGTTTGAAGTCGAGCGCTCAGTATTGGATGAAATCAGTGACCAGGATTTTCGCCAGCAATACGAACGTATAGCTGATGCTCACGACACTTCCTACGCTGAGAAGTTGAAGGAAGCTGACTTCATGAACAAGACCTTGTTTAAGGCTATGTTGGTTTAAGAGGAGTATTTCATCTTGAACGCTGAGTACCCTGTAGCATTCACACCGAACGATGCTAATACGCGTAGGGGAGGTGGAGGGTTGCGAATTATTCGTCGCAACATAAGCATAATTGATGTTGCAGCGAGATATCTTCGAGAGTTTGCACAAACCTCATACATACGGATATGATTTTGCGCCTAAGCAAGGACTCTTTTCGAACTATATTTGCTGTTTCTCTGGTAATGCCGTCTCTAATCCGTGATCCCATCCAAAATTATCATTATGACACGGATGAGATTGTGAATTCTGAGGAGATTGCAAGCAGTACTGCTCCTTTTACAGGTTCTCATTACACTCTTGGTTCATTTATGCCCGGACAGTCGACCCAAAAAAGTCTCTTGCAACAGAAATGTGTCAGACTGTTTGAAAAGTAGTATGCGTCTTTGCATCACTACGCAGTGGAGGAGCAAGAATCTGGATGAGGCTCGAAAGACCAGGAAGGCGAAGAGAAATTTATGGTTCCATCAAGTATTGTTGGAGGAAAACTCCTATAAAAGTTTGATGAGCACTCGATAAAATTATCCGGCTGTGTTTATTTCATGCTGTACAGTAATTTATGCTGTCCTTGGGGGTATCCCTGAGGCCGTCGTCGCGGTATCATTTCACCCCCACCCAACAAGGACAATTTATGTTTCATTTCGCAGTCTGAGATTTGTGCACACTCACCTCTTGACTCACTAACGAAGTTACAAAAATGATGCCACCCAATTCTTCTTACAGAATCTTTCATCAGCAGCAACTGGAGTTGATAAATACTGACCAATACACCAAGTATGCAGACTCTGCTTGAACGGCCCGGGGGTAGCCGTACACAAACGGCATAAAGAGGATCAACTCCACGCTTGATAAAACAGAATATTCCGAAGAAGTTGGCTGACAATCTGGTGTGAAAACTACCTTCATCTCTGCCATTGGTGCAAATCTAAAATTTTGTCCTTACGTGGGGTGGTAGTAATACTTGAACGACTTTTCCCAGTTCAAATCCTGAACTATGACCCTTTTCACTCATGGAATCCATCTGGAAAGTACTGAAAACGCCTTGACTGATATATAACTTTGGCCTCAAATTTTTGGTAAGCATAGGGAATGCTCTTTCGTACTCCCTTGAGCTGTATTCTTCGATTATCTTGTAAGACAATCTTACTGCACAAGAACCACGATTTCCACCATCCAGATCTACTGCAGCTCGGGGGGTATCCACTTGGATTCTGATGGGAATCTCTAAGCCTTCGTGCGAAGGTCCTGGCTCCATCTTTTAACTAGGAATTTCTTAAAAAGTGCAAAAATCACAGTGTCCACCTCGATAACAACTCCTTACCCAGCGTTTCATTGATTTACTCCGCCTTTACACCCAATCAAAATCTTCGGAAGCATCGTCTATATAACCAATAGTTTTAATTTTCGATGCCGAAGGCTGGGTTATGCAGTGCTGCGATCATTCCTTGCCAATCATTGAAAAGGAAGTGTTCCACTGCAAGAATGTGAGCATTTTTGTGATTTTTCTTGCAAAACGTATCTTTAACGGTTGACTCTTTGTTTCATAAGGCTCGATGAACTTACGAAAATGATGGAGTGCAGGTAAGGAGACCTCATAAAGCTCGAGTACTCTCTAAAGGCTATTTTTATCCAAGAAATTTATTGTCAGGTTAAGCTCTGCACAGGGTCTATCAACTGAGGTCACATAGTCCTTTGAAAATTTCCTAGATTCATCCAAATACTGATGCGGATTCACTCCTGTGACGAATTCTGCACTATCCTCACCGTCAACGATACTCTCTGGCCACCAATGCGTATAGGACACAACCTTCTGCAGAATACACAGACGTGAGGCAAATTTCCGAAGAAAACTGTTAGGTTGTTGCGAGGCTGATATTCTCTCGAAAATTGGGCATGCAACCGACAATACAGAAAGAACGCCGGATAGAGTTATACTATGCAGTGATTTCTTTCTCTCATTGGAAACCTTTCGTTGCCTTATGGAGCAGTTCCTATTCAAAATGTCAGTGATAGCCACATTCGCAAGAAACCTTGACTTTCAATCTTCGAGCGCTCGATATTTACATGTCAAAATGTCCTGCGCTAGACCAGTTAGAAGATGATCTGGTGCAACGAAATTGGATCAATAAGGATCGAGCAAACCACCCACAACATTCTTTCCGTTATTGCTAGAAATAATCTTCTGCCTAAACTCTTCTGACGTGTTTGAATAATAGACAATAGGACAGTTCTGTGCAGAAAAGTCTCTAATGTTCGACATTCCAAGATATCTGCTGTGTTCATTACTAATAGAACTATCACGAAGAAGCTTATGTAGCTCTTTGGACCGGAAAACGATGAGTTTGACCCATGAACTGCAGTAGTGTATCAGTACATCGATCTGTTCGTTTGTTTGCTGGAAAGTCTCCGAAATTTACACATAGTACATGGACTGCTTGCATTATGACACAACACAGCAAAAGTATGTGATTGCTGGGTAGTCTCCTATGAAACCCAAAACATCCAAGAAGATTTTGCATGGAGTACCGTCACAGAGAAAGCTGTAGATTCCTTTTACGCCACCGGATACGAGATCGTCACCTATGTGGATGTAGTGCAATTGGCACTCACACTGTACTGCCATCGACTGCGCTGATTTTGGTGATATTTTTGATTTGATCCACTGCTAACCAACAGGCACTGTACTGTACAGTAATGGTAATTTTCATTCGTCGCCCACTACTACTCTTGGTACCGTATAACCACCCGAGAGGGCTTCAGGGCTTGCAATTTGGCCCAATCTGCCTCCAAACAGGATCTGATATTTTCGCAGGTGAAAGGAACCTATTGGTCCAAGTGTCGCATTTACTTATTTCGAACTTGGATCTCCCTTACTTGGCTGACACTAACTTCACTCACCCCGCCGTCGTAGATAACCCTAAGCAAGCTAACTAGTATTTATATCTACCTGACCACAAGGGCCCCAGATTAAACAGCCACCCCTGTGTTGGCTCTGAGCTTGACTCCCAACGTCTTCCTTTGCAGAAACCTTACCAATGGCAACTTTGGCTATAGCCACGTTTATCCGCGCTGGTCCCCCATTTTATACCCCCCTCTCCATCCAATATTATAGTACCACATTTGTGATTTGTTTGCTATATTTATTCACACTTGGCGCCCCGGACTCCGGGGTCTTTATAAAAATAGCAACTTCAAGTTTGTCGTTGGTTACAAAATCCTTATCTCCAAAGGAGATATCCTTATCTTCAAAGGAGATATTCAGCACTGCTGACCCACTACTAAATCTTCTTTGCCCAGTATCACACCTCTGGTGTCTTCAGTTCTTTGGAATCGATCCTTATCAAGTCTATAGCATTCCGCGGACCACAGCCCGGCCTTACAACCCGGAGGACAAGTATACCATCAAGCCATCCAAGGAATCACCCCCGCTCTTCCAGTTCCACTTCTCCTCGCCACCGGCGAACTGTTCTACTGCATCGCAGGGTGCCTAAAGAGATAGAGGGACAGCGAACACACTGGGTCTTGGTGTTTTGTGTTGGGTTTCTCATTGTCTGACGGTGTTCCGTTCCTAGACGAGAAGAGCTGCGCACCGCGTAGTGCGCCACAGTGGAGAAGAACAGCATTGCTTGAAATACCCGAAGGGGTCAGTGATATAATAAGAATTGGACTCGTTCCATTTTTGCCCTCGGGGGTATACCAATCGGGCACATATATGCAACGCCTGCCGACCCTTGAGGGTAAAGGGTTGAGAATATATTTATATCGTCTGTGCATAGGAGGACACTGTAAACAAACTACTTAGTTCCATTTTGTAAGACCCCTTGATTTCTTGAGTCTGTTTCTAACTCCCCTATTGTTTCGACGGAATTTCATCGATACTTGTCATAAGAAACATCCATGTGGCCTTCTCTACAAATTTTGACGCGGAGCACATTTTGTCTCAAAACTATCTGCAGGGAACCCGTTAACCTGTCGTAGAAAAAAAATATAAAAATCGACGTTTCTCCTCTGCTACATCTCCAGAACGAATGGACCAAAACTAGCTGAACAGTAACCGACTCGCAGTCATTGATACATTCTTTATCAATGAGCACCGTACAAATGTCACCTGGTCGTACCTCATGATCCGAGTTAGTGTTATCTCGTGTCGGTGATGCATCAGAGTTATCGCACGATACACTCCCTTGAGCTATTTCCTGGATTAACGCTCTTTGCGCTGTGTCAAGAAGGTAACTAGTCATAAGTGCTTCAACGCGCCCAGTCAAATTGCTCAATCCGCCAACCATCCAAGTCCCACAGATATACTCCGAGGCCTTGTAAATATCTCTCCCAGATGATATCCCGTATTGGAATTCCGCACTTCCTATGTTTTCTCGAACAATAACCTGAACTTTGTTCCCGAGCATACCTATCTCCTGCATTCCTCCGTCATGTATGCACACTGAATTCTTTGGTGGGATGATGTATTCTCTATCTCTTTAACATTGTAGTTTTTTCAAGAGTGTCTATGGTGAGTTCCTTATTCGGTTAGAAAGGATGCTGTTCACCACTCCGAAAGATCATAGAAAATAAAACCGGGTTTCCCACATCAATGACTGCCCAGGACGAGGGCAACACTATACCAATTGGAACTCCTATAGTACAATCCTCATTGACAGTAGTTGAGCTACCGTGCGGTCAGCTACTTCTGTACAACTCCCTGTCAGGCTCAACATCGGACGATGTCAGTGCTGACTCCGAGTCACGGGATGTATCGATCTAATGCTCTGACGCGTTTAGAAGCTTCAGAGATTGATCATTATCTGTCTTGAAAATAGGCAGTTTGCTACTGGGAAGGCTGGTCTGAATAAGCTTCTCTCTTGCTCGAACAATCGTTTTGTAATTCGAAAGCTGCCATTATCAAACGTTCCCGTCCTCATCGACATCGGAATTGTTCTAATTGCTCTTACATGAACAGTGCGACTGTCCAACGCTATCTGCAATGCAGAAGTCGAGATCAATAATACCTTTCACGTGTTCATCATGGCCAACTGTAAAGCGGACGCTCCCAGAGACCAAAGATAACACCAATAGTGTCTTATTATTTCTCAAAATCCTCAGCCGTTTCCTGATAATTACATGAGTAGAGAAATAACATCTCATAGATCCATTTTGGGAAGATTTGGTACTGCGTCTGCGGTAGATGGGATCTGCTGATCGTTCCGGAACACATCTATATCTTCATGATCGTCCATCATGTCGTCCTCTCCCTCGCTGTCGATAACATTGTGTTGCTTTACTTCGTCTTGTTGTTCGTGTGCCAGATCAATATCAGCGACTGGAGACGAAGGGTCATTTCAGAATGGCTGCATATCATCAAGTAGATTTACAAATGTTTGCATGCGTTCGCTATCGTCTTCAATGCCTACAGCATGGAGGAGAACATGTTCTCCTCTCGAATTATTATATTGTGTACCATTCTGGAATGTTCTGTCTTCAACTCGGGCATTCGTTTTAGGCTCAGGTTCTTCCCTCCTATTTTCATTACAATTGACATTGATTGTGCAGTTCGCCACTGAACTTCTCATTCTTTTGTGATCTGCAAATGCCTTTAGCCACGTAAAATCCCCATTTCGAGAAAGATTTCTATGCATTGTGCAATGCCAACGATTGGCAACACTTTATCTGATAGTTACCTTTTCCAGTACTAAAGAAGAAAGTCATGTTTCTCCAACGTTGATGGAAATGTGTTTCGCATCTGATCAGAAGCGCAGGGACTCTCATCAAGAGATTTCCAAGCTAAATGGTGCGCAGATAAAATTTGACAAGTAAAATGCTTCATTTCATTACAATTTATCGGTATACTTAACAGCATACAGAAAAACACAATGAAGTGAACGGCGGAAATTTATGATAATATCGTCCTGGGATATAAAATTTATTGAATGCCGCCAATAATTTTATTACTTCTGTAAGTCAAACAAGACGCTCTACATACTGATCTTCGAGGGACTCAGTACATTCGTAGAGTCTAGAAACTACTCGGCTCGGAAGGGTTGACTTTTTGTGAAACTTTGATTTTTTTTAATACAACAGCTGTCATTGATAAATTTAACGTTTACTCCATAGTGAAACTAGATGCGCTGTGAGTATAGCTCAGTTTTCTTGTATGCAGAATCGGCCATAAGATTCCAATCATGAGTTTCGGTCCTCTGTCTTCAGAGTTCACTTTTTCTCCCTTTAGGTCGGCCTAGGATACTATATCCTCTGCGAGACTTGATGCTCGTGCCGCGGCACTTACGTTTTCGTACTTCTCGGGGTACGGCACTCCTTTCCCTGTATATGTCAGAGAAATATTTGGCACTCCTTTCTTTTCCTGGTAGATGACGCCGTTGACTGGTATTGATGCACGGGATTTGATGCCTGGAATCCTCTTATTTATCGGTACTGGGCGTTATCCCGAAGAATCAGGGTGAAACAAAATGTTACACCCCGCTTGTGATGGGACAGAAGGACAAATATAATAAAGATTTAGACCTTCTGTCGGATTGGAAGAACTCGCAGCACAGACAAACTTTTGTCGATATACCGGGTGTGGATGTTTAGGCGCACACCAGGTATTCGCTGTTTGAACTGTTGTTGTCGGTCTGGTCGGGGAGGTCGAGTCCCGAACACTCCACGGCCATGGTTTATATAGACTCCAGCAATTTTTGGAACCCCCTAAAACAGGGGGGAAATGTGGGGTGATTTAATATTTGAAAAATATGGTCGGTTGTGGCCCGGAATATCCTACAGGGTGTCCAGTAGTACCTTTGAAATAACCGTAAACAGCCTGCTCAAGGCCTCCCAGCAGACAAGCTGGGTTGGACATTAAGAGCAAGTACCGTACGGACCTTACCATATGCCTCCATCGCTCTAACGGCCACGTTGCGCGCGACGCAAAACAGTGCTGCAATAAAATATTTTGAATAAGAAGTGAGCACTGCAGCAGTGAAATCGCTGGTTTCCCTCCATGCCATGGTCCGTACTGTACTGTACTGTACAGTTCTGTAGTCAAACAGTAATTTCGTGGCCCAAATGTGTGCACACGTGTACAGTATGTACCTTGCAAAGCTGTCTACAGTATTTCACCACCACACTATTTACGATCATGCAGTCTACCTGGGTCTGTTTGTAAACCATCCAAGGCCGTGGTCACCAATTTCCAAAGGAAGAACTTCCGCAAATTCGGCCCTTGGTCTGCGATTGTTGATTGCGCCACAAGTAAAATCTATGACCGCAGCGCTGATTACAGTGCGAAGGATACGTTCTATTTACCCTTCCGTCTCTTCGCTCGCATTTGCCTTCTCTCTTCCGCGCCTTCGCACGAGAGCTTGGGCTTGAGGGAGGATGGCCGGCGGGTGGTGCGTGGGTTGTAGGACAGCACTGTTCGCGTGTGGGTTGAGGAGGGGCGAGATGGAGTGCCACGGTGCTACAAGGACACGCGGAACCGTTGACGAGCGTAATTACGCTTGTGCGCTGAAGCATAAACGAGGATGGGTGGTGAGTGGTTCGGACGACAGGACGGTTCGAGTGTGGGTTCAGGAGAGGGCTGGGTGGGGTGCCACCGTGCTACAAGGACACACGGGACGGGTGGAAAGCGTGAGCATAAGCAAGCATGGGCGGCGTGTTGAGTCTGCGGATTACGACTGGAATGACTGAACGCAGGCGCAGCGGCCTGCAGGCTCCCGCGGAGGCATTGGTGAATTAGCGACTGAGGCGTTAGGTATGGAACGGGGAGGGGGAGATTGTTTCCGGAACGGGGAGGGGTAGCTGGTCAACGGACTGGATGGGTCGGTTGGTGAATGGCGAGCGGCCGCATAACCCGCCCGGACGGGTTATGACTTGAACTGGGACGGGGTTGGATTGATTAGGACAACGTCGGGGGGGATTTGCAGCGGAACCAAAAGGGCAGCGGTTGCTGAATTAACAGGACATGGAGGGGGAGGGCTAGCTAGTGATAGGAACAAGGAGGAGGGAGCCTGGTCTTACACATGGGGAAGGAAGGTTATATTCGGAATGGGGAGGGGTGGGTTAATTAACCAATTGGGCGGCGGAACGGAATGGATGAGGTTGGTCAGCAGATCATGAAAGGAGGGTTTGGCATCGGAGCGGGGAGGAGGCGAGTTGGTCATCAGAACGAGGGGTGGAGAGCGGGGAGGGGAGAGGGGAGGAGACGGTTCGGTTACGGAAACACGGTGGAAGGTTGGTTATCCCTTCCGGGGAGTTTCCAAGGAGAGCTTGGAAAAGCCGGTATGGGTGCGGGGGTGGGTGGGTAGAAACAGGGAGCCTGGTTTTAGGGGAGGAGAAGGGGAAGGCAGTACATAGTGGGGTCGCGGAGGGGCGGCAGGAGAGTACCGGTTTGCGGAGTGGTTTGGGTATGGGAGGAAGAGTGGTGAGCGCGGCATGGGTGGGGAAGATGGGGTTTGTCAGGTCCGGGGAATGTTTGACGTGTTGTGGATTGCACACAAAAAGCGCCATCGCCATCGTCATCGCCATCGCCATTTGCATCACCGACACAGCCCCCACTCATCGCTCCCAACATCCCATCATACATCTCCACTTCCCCGTAAAACAGCGCCGCCCCCAACAACTCCCCCACCTCTTCCTTGACAACCTCCCATGCCCCATCTTTCACCCCTTCAAAACCTCCCTCCCCACCCCCTCCCTTCTCTTCTTCCCCACTCCCCTTCTCAACCAACCCACACCCACCCTCAACACTTGCACCCCCATCCCATTCACACAACATCCCCAACCAATCTTCCTCACATTTCCCAACCATTCCTCCCGTTCCTCCTTCCCCACCAAATCCAACACCACCTTCAAAACCCCCGCCACCTTACCACAATACTCCCAATCCCCTCTCCCCCTTTCTCCATCCACACTCTCATCCACGTTCTCCCAATCCCAATTTCCCCTCCCCCTTCCAAATACTCTCTCACACTCTCATCCACCCCCTCCAACCCCACCACTTCCCTCAAACCCTCTTACCCCACTCCAGCCCTCACAGCAACCCCGCCATTCCCACATCCGCCTCAACAATCCCTCTCCCCCCCATTCCCTCACCACCCGTTTCACGACTCCCACCCTCCTCCGTCAAACTCGACTCACACGCCACCCCTCTCATTGCCCTCACCCCGCCACAACCAACTTTCCCCTCCCTATCCCTCCTCGCCTCACACATCGGTAAGCACTCATACACAACATACCAATTTCATTAGCAATCCCCCGGCCTCTTCCCTACTCAACCTCTCACCAATCCCCCAACCCGCACCCCTTTCCCTCTTCCTTATAAAATATTACATTACCCCCCCTCTCCCTTCTTCCCCCCCCCTCTCGACACACCGCCCCAATCGCCTCAAGTACCGCAACTTTCCCACCCTCCTTCCCAACACCCCCCCAAAACACTCCCCCCTCCCACACCCCCTCCGCCCCCTTCAAGCTCTTTACCAACACCCCCGCCGCAATCCCCCTCCCAAACCTCCCCACATCCGCCGACGACCTCACACATCCCACCACCACATCCCCCGCCGCATCTCTCACCTCTCTATCCTCTTCCCCAATCCTATCCAATCTACATCCCCACACACCATCACATTGGAGGTTGTTTCGAGATGCCACATTGGCTATGTGCAGTTCTGAATTCGTCTCAATTGTAATCCAGATTGCGATGTTTCCATTATATACTGTAAAGGGGGAATTTTGGGTTATTTTAATGCATGGAAGATGTGGTCGGTTATATCCACACGGCTAATGCGTATGTGGGATAAGTCGTCGCTGATGGGTAACACTACAATACAGTACATGACCTTCCTTACAGAGCCGGCTCAATGCGGCGAGCAGGGCCGCGTTGGACATGACGGCCGCAGCAGCGTGCCTTTGGGTAAGCACTAAAGATGAGAAAGGGTCGGAGCCTTCCTCCCCCAGGACTCGGTGGCGAGGACGCCACTCCCTTTTTTATATGCTCTCCCGAGCTCACCCGACGGTCGGTAGCCTCAGGGAATGCATCCATGTCATGCTGACACTAGGGCTAATGTAATTACTGGTCCCTCCAGCCGGACCCGGCTTTGCCCCTCTGTGGGCACATTTCAGTACAGCTAGCGGCGCACACAAGTGGTCTCTATCACCCCTCGCCGCTAGCCCAACAAAGCACCTCTCAATAAGTGCAAGAAGCAATACTCACAGCAACCTCATCGTTGACACACCCGCCTATCTGAGATGATGAAAACTCAAAAATAAAGTTGATCACAGTGCACACACTGGAATTGAACTCACTTAAATCTATTTCAGAAACACTCCCAAACCAACTAGGCCACAAGTTCTTCAAATATTTGCCATTCAAATTGAATATCCCAAGATAGGCCACGTGTAACCATAATCATGAATTCCAATTAAATCTGGAGGGTTTCAGAGGGTCTGGTATAAAAGGGTCCCGCAAAATTTGCACTAACGTGAACTGTTCGCAGTGAACCCTGAAGTGACTGACCGCTGTAGCGAATTGAGGGCCAAACCACACCCGGAAACGGGTGTGGGGAGGAAGAGGTGTTGTCCACGAAAGTGTAATTCCCCGTCACTGAAGGTACCGCAGCCAAAGAGGCAAAAGGCCTAGCCATAAAAGTTAGACGTTACCTTTTGCTCTTCTTTTGCAGCAAATCCAAATTCCAAAGGCACTTTCGTTGAGTGTATCACTTCGAACTTCTAACACAGCAAATTTTTGCGATGCTTCTCTAGCGTGCGACGGTCAACAGACTTAGTCAAGATGTCTGCAGGCTGATCGGCACTGCTAATGTGAACTATCTTTGCAGCTCCAGACTTGATGTGATCGCGCACGTGATGGTACTTGACGTCGATGTGTTTGCTCTTAGCAGACACTTGGTCTTTCTCAGCGATGGAAACTGCTGCCGTGTTGTCAGAATAAACTGGTGTGGTAAGATTTGGCATCTCGTCAAAATATGGCCGGGCGTAGCTCATTTCTAATGCCAGTCTTCGCACCCACGTTAACTCCTTTACGCATGATGAAAGTGCCACATACTCGGCTTCAGCAGAAGATAGAGCAACGATTGTTTGACGTTGGCTCTTCCAAGCTACTGACGCATCATTAATCGTGATGATGAATCCCGTCGTGGACTTTCGGCATTCTTGGTCTCCAGCCCAGTCCGAATCCACGAAGGCACGAATGTTGAAGCCATTTGCAGCTGTAGCGAGATTCTTGGTTCTTCTTGGAAACAAAATGCCCAATTGTCTTGTACCAGATATATAGCGTAGCAATCTCTTGACTAAAGAAGCGTGTCGGACAGTTGGACTGTGAACTTGACGTGCTAATGCGTTGACTGCATATGAGATGTCAGGTCTTGTACATACTGCCAGGTGTAGCAACTCTCCAATTGTTGCACGGTAGATAGAATGATCTCTTTTGGAAAGCATAGTGTCGTTTTCATGTGCAGAAGTAATATCCGCTTCTTCTGGCAGGGGGGTCCAAGCACCGTTTGCCTCGTAGAGGCCGTGCCTTTCGAGAAGCTCATCGATGTACCTCTTCTGGCAAACCTTGGTTCCTTCGATTCCTTGATGTATCTCCCAGCCCAAAAACGACTTCAGCTCCCCGAAAAGCTTTACATCGAATTCCTTGCATAGCCTTTCCTTAAAATGCTCGAGCAACGGCTTTGAATTGCTGACGAAGGCCATATCGTCAACTATGACAACAAGAATAATGAACTCCTTTCCACATAGCTTGTAGAATACCCGAACGTCAATAAGAGATTGCTTAAAGCCCCATTTGAGAATGGTTACTGCAAAGAGTGATCCCAAATTCTTCCAGCTTGACGTAGGCCATACATGGACTTGAGTAGACGGCAAACAAAACCAGGCCTTTCTTGTTTTCCAGAGGAGTCTGTGGGCTGCTCCATGTAGACGATAGCGTCGATCTTTCCATACAGATACGCGCTACTTACATCCCCTCCTTCAACGATGAGGCCTAAAGCAGCGGAAATAGCAAAAAGCATTCGGATGGCTTCTTTGGAAGCGACAGGGGAATAGAGAGAATCAGGATCAAAGTCAATACCAGGCATTTGCATATCTCCTCTAGCCACACAACGCGCGCGATGAAGATGAGTTTTTCCAGATGTGTCACAGGGTTTGAGCCGAAATACCCATGTGTACGGTATGACGTGCATCGAGGAATCGCGAAGGACATATTCCCAAGTCCCTCTCGTTCGGAGAGCTTTATATTCTCTGTCGATAGCTTCGCACCAGAGGGGGTCCAGGATGGCAAGGGCGAAAGAAGTTGGAAGACGAGAGTCCGGATTTCTCTTTCTTGAGGCCGTTGCCCAAGGAAGACATTTCCTTAGTGGTATGCGATAAATGGAAAACGCTCTTGCAAGGAGATCCTCTAGCAGTCCATCGTTGAATCCTTCTTCGTGCTGCAATGTATTCTGCCTTGAGATTCCATCGAGGAGTGATGAAGATACTCCCGGCAACTGGTCTTCTGAGCAAAAGCGAAAATCCTGCGCTCTGGTCACAATGATGCTCTTCCTCTCTGGAATGTAAATGCGATACAGCGTCTGCTCGCTTTCCAAACCCACAAAGTTTCCATGTGCAGCTCTTGCGGAGAGCTTTCTGTTCTGCCGGGTTGGAGATTGATATAAGAAGGCAAAACCAGGCTGTCCAAAAATCGGCAAGTTCTTGAAGTCAATGCGAGTTCTAGAGTCCCATAGAAGTATGGGAATATTTCCATTAATTCGCTCGGAAGGAAGACGGTTTCGCAGCCAATTCCCGTGACTCATTGCTTCAGCCCAAAGTTGGTCACCTAACTTTGCATCGAATAGTAGGACGCGTGCACGTGCGCCTAACTCCTTCATGAATCTCTCGGCGACACCGTTGCTTTGGGGAGCGTTAGGTGGGCTTGCTTCAAGACGGATTCCGTTGCTCAGGGCGAAGTTCTGAACCGCGCCAGAAAGGTTCTCTCCCGCTCCGTCTAAACGAATGTTGATTACCTTGAAGCCAGTGACGTTTTCAGATCTTTCCTTGTAGTACGTCAGAGCAGGAAATAAATCAGACTTCTTCTTGATGAAGTACACATCAGTCTTGGCGGTGCGATCGTCGACGAAACCAACGGAGTAATGACTACTTCCCAAGGATGGCTGGGGCATTTTTCCACTGATGTCAACATGAACGATCTCAAGAGGGTACAATGTCCTTCGCATGCTTGGCAAAATCGGTCGACGTTGAACTTTTGCAATTGCACAGGGAATACAAAGAATATCTTCCAACAACCGTTTCGGGAACTTTGGGACATCTTCGAATGTGTTCGACAGTCTCATATACCTGCCAGGATGAGGATGACCAGTACGACTGTGCCATTCCAAAGCCAATTCCCGCTGGGTTTTTGTGCGGACTGAGTTTAAGCATTGGAAGCACACTTGATCCACGGATGTCGTCTCCATGTGAAAGACTTGAGCAGATTGCGGATTTTGGACTTGATTTTCTTCGTCAGGTGGTATTGGAAGACGGTAAAGACCATCATCATCAATCTCAACAATTTTGGTGGGAGCGGTAGATTTGCGCAATGAAATGACACAGGAGCTGACATCTTCGCGCGCCGGCGGATCCATCGTGAACAACACATTGAGAAACTTCGTAAGTACCCCAACAGACAGGATGTTGCATTGAAAATGTGGAGCATGGTATGCTTCTGCAAAGAATCCACCTGCTAACGGGATGAAGACCTCTCCTTTTCCAACAAGAACGGAAACTTCAGATGCGGCCTGAACATCTTGCTTTTCAATGCGCTCATAGGATCTGAATGATTTTCTTGAATGGAAAAAGTGATGTGAACCACCAGAATCAATCAATGCTTCAGAAGATTTTCCATCCCCACATTTTGCTACAGTGCTCTTGTACTTGACCTTGGCCATAAATCCATACGGTTTACTCGAGTTTGATCCTTGGTTATTTCCATTGTAATCTTGTCCACGATATTGATGCGGAGGGTGCTGATCTGGGACCAGAACAGGTTGGGCGGAAGGTCCAGGTGCCCGATTTGAGCCATTGTAACTGCCTGAAAATTGTTGATTGTTATCCCATGAATGGTTTGCAAAATTCGGAGTTGGAGGAAAAGCTTGATTACCATGTTGGGGAAAGTAAAATTTTCCGCCACGACCGCGACTACCGCGAAAGTATCCTCGCCCCAATCCACGACCTCTTCCGCGACCACGTCCCCGAGATGTACCTAGCTTGTCTGCGCGAAAATAACATTCCTTGGAACGGTGTCCTGGCTTCCCACAAACCCAACAAACGTCTGAACTCGAGGATCCATTGCTCTTGTTGATTCTTGCTTCTAAAAATCTTTCTCCTCTTCCTTTGAGCGCTTTGCCAGCAGCAGAAGCTTTTGGAACGCTGATACCATCAGTATCAGAGTGCTTCGACTTCTTTCTTGAAATCTCAGTGGCGATTGCCGTAAGAATTTCTTCATAAGACAGCTTGCTTGAGATCATAGCGATAGGTGAAAAGTGCTCGGGTAAGGTACGAATAAGTTTAGATGCCTTCTCTTCATTCGGCACAGCCTTGTCAAACGAAGCAAGCTTTCCAAGGATTTCATGAAACTTGTTGAGATGTTCTTCCCAACTGGATCCTTCCTTGTAATTCAATGCTTCCAGATCTTGAAGAAGATTGATCACCGTTTGCTCGTTTGAAGCGGTGTAGAGACGGCTTAGTGCATTCCATAGATCTTGCGCTGTTCGATCATCATCATCGATGATGGTACTTGTCTGAGCCATGGGTCCATTTGCGAGTGTCAGAACTATTGCAGACTTCGCTCTGATGTTGGCCTTATTCCATCGAGACATCTGCGTGGCCGTTGCATCGTTCGGTCTTGGCTTTAAACCGAGAAGTTCGATATCGTCTCGTTGAATGTACGCCTTTAGTCGGCGGCGCCAAGGGATGAAATCTTTGGCTCCAGTTAAGCGAGGCAGTTTGCCAAGGGACTCACCATCACTCGCCATTTGGATGATTCAAGGGTAGTGGCAATAATGGAAACTAGTTTTGGAAGGGTCTGATTGTTTTGGAAAAGTTAAACTCGTTGCGATGCTACCATAAAGATGAGAAAGGGTCGGAGCCTTCCTCCCCCAGGACTCCGGTGGCGAGGACGCCACTCCCTTTATTTTATATGCTCCCCGAGCTCACCCGACGGCGGGTCGGTAGCCCTCAGGGAATGCATCCCATGTCATGCTGACACTAGGGCTAATGTAATTACTGGTCCCTCCAGCCGGACCCGGCTTTGCCCCTCTGTGGGCACATTTCAGTACAGCTAGCGGCGCACACAAGTGGTCTCTATCAAGCACCGCTCTAACCATCCATAGGTCTCCATCGCTCGAACGTCCACGTTCCGCGCGACATCGGTTAGCACCGCGTACGCGTCTGGGTGCCAGCCTCCAAGGGTGGATATTGGGATAGGCACAAGCCTCCCTATACTGTAAAGTGCTCTAGTTTTGTTAAAATGTTTAGAAAGAATACAGAAACTGAAAACATGTTAAAACCTGATTGGCAACCTCGAGATACAAGTGGTGTATCGGGTGGATTTTCCAAAAATGATCCAAAACCTGTGGTCTCCATAGCCCCACTACCGTCTGTGTGTGGAAATTATTTTTTTAAAAAGCAACGTTTACACCAACAAAGGTCATTTGGGTGAAATACAAAGTAATAATTGGCTGGGATGATTTACGGAGGCGGTTCAGAACATTAATAATGGTTGCGGCATCTTCAGGATTGACTACACCATTTTTTTTGTTAGAAACATGTTTTTCAATAGAATAAATACTATAAGAGAAGGGCGGACTTTTTCAAACTCGTTGCAAACGCAAAAGTCAGTACAACAAGCTTATTCGCGAAACGCGTATCCTCCGTGACCTCAATGAGGCGCCTCAAAACAGACTCTGAAAAAACTGCGCAACTCCGTCCGTTCCAACGAGTGCTTGAAGCTCTTCTTTGTCGTATCACTGCATCGAGCATGCCAGTCTAGCGTTAAGTTGTGGTCAGGTTTCCTAGTGCTAGGTTTGTCACAATTTCACAGTGGCTTGTTCACCCAAATATGCAAACAAGTCTTGGGTTTCTCAACCACATGCGGTTTTGTTTACCTCTAGAGAACACAATTGTCAAGAATGGATTCGCCGATACCAGTTCAAGGGTATTCTTGAAAAATATCGGTATCTTACTGCCTTGTTGCGCTTGTTGAACTACTCGTCGAACAATTCGACAAACTATCTTCCGTGACTGTAAAGATTGGTTCGGAACTAACCGCGGCGCTTTCGTTTTTTATGCAAGGTTTGGTGGTTTTGGAAGGCAAAATGTCGAGAGTCCTCTCGTCATTGAAACTTGTGTCATTATTGGGTAGCACTTCAACGGTAAGGTTCAAATATGTCGCTTAAACAGTGTACAATGCAGGTTATTTGGAGCTGGAGTTTCCTCATATTGTGCATGACCATATACGTGCGTATATGTAACTACATTTGTCACGATGAATCGTCTCCGACCACATCTGTTCACTGACGACTGTTTAACGGTAATCATGAGGTCTCTGACAATTGACATTCCTATTGATCGTGTCACTTTATCTGCTATATTGTCAGTAGTTTTACTGGTTTGATTTTTTCGAAAATAGCTAGTTCTTCAAAGCTGTATTCGTATATCGCGATATAATTGAGGCAGATGCTGAGAATGTTTTTTTAGGATCATGGTATCGCGCTTTTTGTCCTCGTTGGAAGGGTCATGGAAAGAAGGTCACCCTGCTACCAGGAGGGTCAACGGAATATTCCGGTGAATTGGGCGGTAGATTTTAATATGGTATTTATGCATTGTTACGATAGAGTTGGCCTGTTCGGTGCCAATCAAGTCAGTTCAATCATCGACTGCCAACTAATCTGTACGTGACGAAAAAGCGTCGCAATAGTTGGTCAATTCAGAATGTTCTGGACGCATGGCGGACATTTCCGTGTTACTGCCACATGTGATTTCTTCCGGATGTGCTGATGTGGAGAGACTACATCTGATATATATATGTTGCAATTTCGATGAGCAGTCACGACGCTTTTCAATATAACAAACTGACTGTGTTCCGTGCTCCGTTTTCTCGGTATTATTTTTGTTCCAATCAGGCCGCTGTAGAATCGAAAACCCTCAACCGTTTGTAACAATTTGAGGGTTCCCCGTCATCGCCTCATTTACATTCAACAGAAATAAGATCTAGGGACTCTTTCTTGTTTGGAGTAGAGATTTTACAGCAATCATATCTACAAATCTGTGAGTTCAGTATCGATTCTTTGCTAATGGATAACGCACAGTAATCGTATCTACAAATATGTGAGTAGAGTAAGATGTATAGTCTGGGGGAACGAACAGTAAACATTGTATTATACCTTGATTTGAAAGAATTCCGGTCAGAAAACATTTTATCGTATAGTTAGTAAAGTGTCAATTGAGCCATGCGAAAGGTAGCACATAGACTCTAAAACGCAGATGATTGAGAGCGGTAAAGTGTTCGTCTTTGGTCATGGAATATTGAACAGTTGAGTTCTACATAAATTATGTGTGAATGACTCATGCACTGTTCGGATGGAACGAGAGAAATACCTAGACCCAGTCCGAATGCATCTGTGCAGATGGCATGAGGAATGACTGTGGAAAAGGTTTGGTGGAGCAAAGGGAGTATTCATGTTGATAGGATGTGGTGGGAGTAGAGGCATTGCAATGATACAGGAAGTGGTTGTGATTTGGATACAGTTTGTCGTGTATCATTGGTTGCTTTGAATTGAGGCGGGAACCCGTTTGCATGCCATTTTATATATCAATGCCCGGCGGACAATAATACATTGCTATGTAATAATAAGATTATGAAAAATTTAAAAAAAGTCATTGTCCTACAGAAAGTGGCGACCCCTATCAAAATATCATCCAAAATTACAAGAGTACCACGTAGAGTAGAGCCTGAAAATCTTTCTGTTCTATGAGACCGGAACAACTTTATTGAATTGCGTGTGACATAATTAACTTGAGGTTTTTTTGTGTGTACCCATTTTTATCGGGAATAATCAAACTTAGATTGCTTCTCCTGTCTCTTGTTTCGTCTAAGGAAATGGAACAGAATATGGCCAGGCAATTCACATCTCTAACAGCACTGAGGATGTTCTCGCTTTTCACGGCGACAAGAAGGGGTCAGTTTCGACATATACAAGCGACTGGTAGCAATAGATTGGGTTTGGGCAGAATGATTTCCATAATTGTTGCCTTACATAGACATATTTGAATGAGAAAATATGGTCTATTCCATAGTTTGAATGTTTCAATGTGGCTGGATGTATACTTTTCAGTTCATCATGGCTCAGAAAATTGTCCAGACTAGGGTTTTACGCTCCCACTCGCACTTGTACCTTCCAAATGGGGTTTAAAAATGGGGTACGCTTTTTCTTCTTAGCAGAAAAGAGCAGGGAGTACTTACCATTAGGTTTTGATCAGGCTGTGTCTTTTTTTCAAAAGTTGTGGTGTCAGGGAGTGTTTCTGAGAAATTTCTGAAATTTAACATTGTACTAAAAGCAATAAGAAACTATTGGGCGGTAATTTCCTTAAATTAACAGTCCACAATTCTAATATTTTTCCAAAAATCTAGTATATATCCTTAAATGTGCGACTGTAAATCTTTAATGACAGCTCCAATGATCAGTAGATGCAGTAATGGAGTGTTTTGCCTAAAAGGCTGAAATCGCTACAGGCGTAGTTGCACTAACGAGAGATCTTTGAGTTCTTTCGTCCGTGGTTCTAGAAATTTAACAGAATTCTGTCAATTCTCTTTTGACTCTAGCGGATATTGATGGTGAGATCTTGGTGGTGCCAGATCTAGTCAGTCTATGTAGCTTGATGAAACAATAATTTGCGGGTTAGTCTTGTCCACCTAGAGTGTGTTGTGTTGGAGCTTCTGCCTTGAAAACTAGATTGAAACAATTCCTTTAAATGAACCAACTTTCTTTCCAGTATATTTGTTAAAAAACTTTAAGATCATACCGCGATTGGTGCTGCGGACGCTTTGCTATGACACTTGCAGGAAGGTAAGATTAAGCAAAATGTGCGTTGGTTTCGAATTATGTATTTCCAAAATAGTTAGCTGTTACCGAAGACCATTCGCGAATGTTTGACAAAAGGTCTCATAGTACAGTTTACTGACGCTTCTATAGGCGAGTAACGAATTTCTTCTCTATATCTTTGGCTAGTCTTACTCTGGAGCCAAAGACAAATACTTGGTTATCGGAGTGAGTAAGTGGGACTAAATGGGATTTATTTCAGTCAAATGGAGTTTATAATCTTGAGTGGGTGTTTTTTTGCTGTTCACGCGCTTCTATACATCTTGAGTAGGAAAGTAAGTTACTGGTTTTTTTCTGGTGGGATAGGTTATGTGAAAGCACGGAAATTTGACGGAAAGGTTAATTGGAAAAGGAAGATACCGTGTATCACCCTGATGTGAATGATCGCAACTTTATGGTTTGCAAAGATTCGAACAAATATGCTTGCATCCATTTCAATCAATTATATGTGAACGCAAGCAATCTCCGGGTATATTTTGTCAGCTACAAAATTTTCACTGTGCTTAACGGCTACTTGAGTTTCTCCCTGTGTCAGTTATCTCAGGATAACTTCTAAAATGAAACAAAGTCGCTAGTCAAAACAATTAGACGTTTGCGAAAATAACAGTAAATTCGTACCCTAGCCCCCAATGAGGAGCTTTTGTTACTATCAGACCGAATTAAACTCCCCCCTGATCATTGATTGCACATAAATGTCCTTTTTCAGATGCAATACAGTCAGAAACAGCCAGATAATGTAATAAGCTAAGCTGAAGAATCTAATGGATTTTAGTCTCAAAATACCATACTCCCCTTATAAAAATTGGAAATATATTTACTAATTCTATTTCAGTGGGAATTTTAATCACAGAAAAAGGACACGTAGATAAAATTTTATTCTCAAACCCCAGAAAATGTAGAGTTCTTTCTCAATAATTACCTTGGAAAATGTATAACGACCGTAGCATATAATGAGGAACAATTATTTGTTTCTGTCTGTCCGTAATATACGTCTTTTCTTGTTGATGACAGAAAGAGCCTCTCTGAGAAGAAAATTAAAACGGCGCATGACTTGAGGTAAAGGCATAGACTTATTTGAGTTCACTCTCATCAGTTGTAAGCATAAAAGAGAGAGACTTGACACGATAACATTGGAAGAAGTATCTATGTAAATCTGCATTGGATTAATCTTGTATATGTGAATGAAGGATGTTTTTCTTTCTATTTTTACAGTTCAAAGCTGATACACAAGTAGAACTAAAATTTTTCATCTTTAAATTAATCTGCAGAGAGCATACAAAAGTACAAATAAAATTTCTAGTTGTAATGCACCAAGAAAAGAGCATACTGAAATCAATAAGGAACTTTTAGCCACAATCTTATATCTCCATATATCTGTAGGAACGCAGAATATGTTGTGTAGTGAATTGAATCCCGTAAATTAAATAGATTTGAAATTAATACACAGGGAATTGATACAAGACTTTTTCCGGAAAATAGCTTTTGTGGTGTACTTATGTTGAACATATTGAAAATATGTGTGCTTAGAAATTCTTGTAATAACTCTGCTTATGTCACTAACAATATGTTCTTGTAAGTACTTTTCCAATAGAGGCAATTAAAATTTCATAGTTATACTTCTATTGAGATTAAATATCACTTATAATTTAACACTATGTTATAATATGTTTTTCAATAAATATAGTGGCCCTTGCTTTCTTCCATCTCCTTTGAAAGCAAATAAATAAGTATAGATATTATTATCTAAACTGTTGCCCAGATGATCGTTCCTAAGGCATTCCAACTTGAACAGATTAATATTTCTGCAGTAGATCGGTAATTGTTGCGGAACAAAGAGGAAAGAAACGGTCGACGATACTTGCTACTTCAGAGGAGGGATACCTCGAGGTAGGCAGCACTAGCACCAGTGCCTCCGTAGCGTTATTTCAGGGACTTGAATACCAGGGATAGTCGCCTGTGTAGACCTACACAGTCATCAACGCGCACCGGGACAAGTTCTTCCAGTGTGAGTGGGAAGGATGCGGTTGCAACAAAAGGTGCGTTGCATGTTGTGTATTGTCTTTTAAAGTTGTTTGTTGTTCTTCTATGTTGCTCATCAATTCTTCCTAGACTGGTACTGTAACAACTCCTAAATACTGTATCGAGGTCTCCGCCAAATTAAGCTAAGAGTTAGAAACCCAGAGCGAACGAGGCACCTCGTCCATGGGAACAACAACAATCCCGGGTGTAGATGGTATCGGATAGCTGACAGCATCCTGAAGTTGCAAATCAAGCGGCGCTGATGTCAGCCCTTATTTCAGCCAAAAAAGGGCATAATCGATACATATAACATAGAGTAGCATCCAGTAAGGGTTTGGCATGAAACCGAATGTTACTGCTGAGAGAAAGAATAAACGGCAAAACTGTTCGAAACAATCAATAAGACAGGTATGTCACAAAACAGATCAGGATTGAAAAGCAGACAGACAAGAGAAATACTTGAAATAAAACACGCGGATCAGAGTTCATCGAAGCAAGAATATTAAAGCGGCCTGTGACATTTGTACAAATCGGTCAGTATTCAAATACATTAGTATTCATGTGCTTAAAATTTGGTTAATAAATTGGCGAAGGTCAGGGGGAAGGCTATATTTAGAAGAAACAGTTTGGCTACGAAATATACGAAAATCTGGAAATTGATTAAGAAGCTTTTTTGAAATATTTCGGAGCCATGTTTTGATGATCAAAATTTTAAACTTGATTGATTCTTGAACATATTATATTTTTACGAATTGTACTTTATTTGTTCTTTATGCTTGACCTACACTTAATAGATTGCTTCAAGTACCTGCAGTTTGGCAAAAAAATAGACCCAGAGCTAATAGTGCTATTTTTCTGTTAAGCACTGGAAGGGGTTCTGTTTTTCTTTCGCACCTCTATTTGAGGGCTTCTAATTTTATTTTGTTTGTTTGTTTGTTTTCTTTTTTTTTTTTTCTTTTTGTTTTCTTTTTTTCTGTTGTTTTTTTAGTTCAATAAAATACTCTAATTACGTCTCTTCTCGCCGAGAAAGGAAGCTCTCCTACGGTGCTTGTTACTGCGCAGATGAGTCTCTAGGTCGATCTCCTGGGCGAAGGTAATGTCGCAATCAGTACACCGCGGAGGATCCTTGCTTTCCCTTAACCTTTGTTCTGCCCTTTGGTGCCTCCCACCAGCCTCGTGCACAGCTTTTTGTCCGGAACTGACGAACTCGATGTCGCAGATGCGACAGTGAAACTTAGGCTTTTTGCCTTTCTTATTCCTCTCCCTTCTCTCCCTGTCTGTTGCGACTTTAAAAGCTGTGGTACAGACAAGGTCAATGCGGGCCTGGGCCCGGGAGGAAGTAGCCACGGAAGAGGACCCAAGGGCGGTTGTACGGTGCGACGGACGGGACGAAGGCTGTGCAGAGCGGGGGTTGTCTTGAGTAGCTAGAGGCTTGGGAAGGAGACCCGTTCCGGATGGAGACTGTTCGGATTCTTCGGACCCCTCCTCGGCCTCGTCGTCAATAAGGGGATGCCTAGGGTAAGCTGTGATG
Organism: Kappaphycus alvarezii; assembly: GCA_002205965.3. Lineage (NCBI taxonomy): Eukaryota > Rhodophyta > Florideophyceae > Gigartinales > Solieriaceae > Kappaphycus > Kappaphycus alvarezii. Next base: position 380,842 of record NADL03000044.1, on the reverse strand, counting down.
GCAGAGCTCTCCCCTTCGGTAGATCTGTTGACGAGGCCTTCCCTTTCTTCCCTCCGACGGAGTTCCTGATACCTTTGATGATCCTTCGGGGTGCGTAGTGGCTTCCTTAACCCTCCAACCATTCCTCGAAGTTCCAGGAAGGTTTTTAGAGTATAGCAGTCACTGAGGGTATTGCCCCCTTGAACTTCGAGCTAAGCACCGAAAGTCCAAAGAGACAAGGGACACCTGCAGTATAATGGGTATTGCCCCCTTGAACTTCGGTATGCACACCGTAAGTCCAAGGAGACAAGGGACACCACTGCCTAGAGGACAACAAGGAGTCGGACGGCAACGTTTTGGAGTGGGGTTTTTGGATGTGGAGGTTTTGGTGTGGGGTTTTGGAGTGTGGAGGTTTTGGTGTGGAGGTTTTGGGTGGGGGTTTTGGTGTGGGTGGAGGTTTTGGATGTGGTACTGGCTTTTCTTGTCGGTCGAGGCTCACACCCCGGTCGACCAGCCTTTATATAGAGATTCGCAAATTACTAAAACGCACAAATTGCTACTAAATTCCTAGCAAAACATAAAAAGTAGCCCTTAGACCCCCCTATTCGCCTGTTTTGAGGCGCCTCTACTGTACTGTTGTGCAGTACACGCCATTTGTGGCTCAGAGCCATGCACAGTACTGTACATGGCTCTCGTATCCCGAATTTGTGGCCATGTACGGTACTGTACATGGCTCTCGGGACCATAATTTGTGGCCACAGGACACCGGCCACTGTGAGCCACAAACTATCCTCCCCCTACAGCAGGCCACGGGACGGCTTGAAATCCAATGGGCTCTTACCAATCGAAGTTCAAATGAGCATTACATAAATCATTTTTTCTTCTTTTTCTGCTTCTTCTTCTTCTACTTTTTTTTTTGTGGTTTCCTTTTTAAAGCAAAACGCAGAAAAATAAATCACTGAAACATCTTAACATAGATGTTTGGGTCGCCTTGTGTAAAGCTGCAGCCTGCGGGCATGAATGGGACGCCTTGTTTGGCGACCATGAAGTGACGCTAATTCATAACGAGGGTGCTTTGCCTTAATGATACGGCACGGTCCATAATACTGTGAGGATAATGCAGGCCACTTGATAGTAGAACTTAAGGAATGCCCATGCGCTACTAAAACCCAGTCGCCCACCTGAAACGTGATGCCTGTTCCGCCCACAAACCGTTCTTGGCCTCTTAGTTGTTCCATGGCTCGATTCATTCTCCACACCCTGCAAGCCAGTAGTTCGTTCGCTCTATGGTCTTGGGTGGGGTTTGTAAGAGTCGACGTAGCATCCGTATGCACCAGACGGGGTGGTACTCCGAACATCAATTCAAACGGGGAGAAACCACTCGAGAGCCGCCGACGCCGGTAGCCGTACAGGACCGTGGGGAGTACATCTTCCCATGCGTCCCCGTGTTCCAACACCATCTTTTTTACTGAAGATTTCAGAGTTCGCACCATCCGCTCTGCCCTTCCATTAGACATGGGTGCGTAGGCCAGGATAGTTCTCCAGGAGATACCGTTTCTTTTCATGAAGTCCACCAGAGCTCCTGACGTGAAGCAAGTCGCATTATCCGATATCATTCTTACCGGCGGGCCAAAAGTCAACATAATCTCTTTCTTAACGAACTCTATCACTACATGGGCCGTAGTCGATTCCGCCGCGACGGCGAACGGCCATCCCGTTAGGTGCTCCACCGCTATTAGGATGTAGCGATTTTTCGATCCTTGCTTGGCGGGAAGAGGACCGGCAAAATCGATAGAATAAGTCTCGAATATATTTGTCAGGGGCACATAAAGTGTTGTCTTGTAAGGGACCAAAGGCTTTGACTCCTGACATCCTCTACAGCTCTTCACAAACTCGTGAATGTCACTATAGACTCCAGGCCACCAATATCGATCCAACACGAACTGCTTGGTGGTTCGAACATCCCAATGTCCCATCTCGTCGTGGAACATCCTAAGTATCCCTACACGGGATGAAATGTGTGGAATAGCTCGGATACCCTTCGCGGTCCGTCGAAACAGCTGTCCTTCCCATAATATAAAGCTTTTTGCGCCCCTTTTGACCGAAAGTTTGAGTTTTTCGTTGTCCTCAATAATCTCAAACTTACTCAAATACCTAATGACATTCTGTAAGAATGGCTCCAAATCGAGATTAGTCACCTGAGACTCTGTAAGCATGGCGAGCATCCCTTCGTCCGATGTTGACCCTGGTTTTTCTGGAAGACCAAAGCGGGAGAGATAGTCTGCCGGAGCATTTTCCTTCCCTGCTCGGTACTCTATCGTGAAATCATATTCGGCTAGAAAATCGAGCCAGCGCGCTAACCTTCCGTGGACATCTTTCCTTTTGAACGCATTCCGGAGAGCTTGGTGATCGGTGATTAGCCGGAAGGGGTCTGACGATAATAGGTAAACGCGAAACTTGCGCAAGGCAAAAATTACGGCCAAAGCTTCTCTTTCGCTAGCACTGTAATTTCGTTCAGATGAATTCATAGTACGGCTCGCATATTGGATCGGGTGTACCTTTCCATCTTCTTTCTTTTGTGCTAGAACAGCCCCGATGGCGACTTTCGATGCATCCGTCTCAACGACAAATGGAGCTGAGAAGTCGGGGTAGGCAAGCACAGGTGGCGAAGTAAGTTTTTCCTTCAGCTCCTCGAAAGCAGACGTCATTTCTTCCGTCCATTCGAATCTTCTATTCCCCGAAGTCCCAGCATGTAAGGCGGCTGAGATGTCGGCAAATCCTTTAATGAACCGCCGATAGTAACCTGCCAAACCCAGAAAACTACGTAGTTCCGTTGTTGATTTTGGGACTGGTGCTTTTTTTATAGCCACTACTTTTCTTTCATCGACACTTACGCCACTTGAATCCACCTTATGGCCAAGGAGTTTCACTGAAGGCATCGCGAAACTGCATTTGGTTATTTTCAATTTCAGACCCGCAGCCGCTATGGCCTGAAATACTTCTCAAGTGCTCCACATGTTCATGCAAGTCAGATGAAAAGACTACTACGTCGTCCAGATAGACACGTGCGAACGGGATGTCTCGTAAGACCTTGTCCATCATTCGCTGGAACGTTGATGGGGCGTTCATTAGTCCGAACGGCATTACTTCAAATTTAAAGGTTCCGTAGCGACAAACAAATGTAGTCATCTCCTTACAGTTTTCGCTCATGCGAACTTGCCAATAGCCGGCGAACAGGTCTAGTGTGGTAAAGACCGAACCTCCCCCAGCTCATCAAATATTTCCTCTATCCGGGGTAAAGGCCATCTGTCAGCCTTCATTTGTCTGTTTGAGGGTGCGATAATCGACACAAAAACGAGGCTTTCCGTCCTTCTTTTGGGCAATGACCACCGGAAATGACCATTCAGATGCTGCAGGTGTAATTATTCCAGCCCTGAGCATGTTATCAATCTCAGTTCTTACTACGTCGTAGTGTTTTGGGGCCATCCGACGTGCCCGATGGTAGATTGGGGTTTTGTCTTTTAGCTCAAATCCGTGGGTTATAGGGACGGAAGCCGGACGCAACTCATTCATGTTCCACGCAACTACCCCCGTCTCCCGTAAGGCACCGCTTATATCTCTCTGAATACTTTTTGGAAGGTGCGCAAGACGAGCTCGTAGTGCACCGAGTAGCTCCTCTGTCTGACTGTCGTCTACGGATATTGCTCCCGACTCCCCAGGTTGCATATTAATTGGGATATCTTCATAGTCTCCATCCCTAACGACTGCCACCACCAGTTCATCTTCCGTATCAGAGGCGTTCGTGAATAAATCCGAATCGGAAGTAAAGTCTTCGCTCGGGGTCTTGTCTCCTTTCCCCTGCATGATCTTTCTTTCTGTGGCACGGAAGTCGGGCTCCAACGGGACTAAAACCTCCTTTTCATCTACGCGTATTACAACCGAGTCCGTGTCGAAGTCCATAAGAGCCTTTAGTGATTTTAAGGTAGGCCTCCCAATAATGATGTCAAAGGGGGTATTTTCCACCACGAGGTACTCTAATTGTACCGTAAGGTCCTCAAAAGATGTCGGAACCTTTGACATGGAACCAACGCATCCAGCGACGACTCCATTAGCCACCGTTATAGTGCGAGTAGTTTCCTCTGGAGAAAGGCATAGGCGTTCCGAGAACTCTTTTGACATTACGTCCGGGACAGCTCCCGAGTCCAGTAAGGCCCAAACCTCCGTGCCATACACTCGTAATTTGGCCAACCGGAGGAGCCTATCTGGGGTTTCATCTCTTTTCAGATGTTCTATCTGTGTAATCATTGAGGCTCTCGCGCCTGTAGGTTTTCCGATAAGACGGCGAATAACCTTCTTTGCTTCGTCCGCCTCTCCGCGTAGGAGTTGCCCGAAAGTAAGTCCACAGCTAGCATTTGAAAGTTCCGCAAGCACATCATAGCGGCTTACATACTCCTGCAACTGGCGAACAGCAGCCCTTTTCGACCTACTGGCGACTTTTCCTTTCTTCTTATTTCGCACGTTTAGATCTGGTTCTTTTTGAGGGGCATTCTGGATGACAGGGGGATGATTGAGAAGCCTTGGGATTGGAATTCCGGTACGATCTTCTTGACGTGCTTGTTTTCTTACGACTTGCCCGTCAGCTAGCCTTTTGGTAGCATTCACAGCTTCAACAGGAGCCTTTTCCTCCTTCATTACGGCAACTTTTTCTTCGGTATTTTCTTTAACACCTTTGTTGTCTGAAAAGCCGACCGCTTTCCTTACCTTGGTCCAGCAGGTAGCTTCCGAATGGCCTAATTTATGGCACAGGGAGCAACGGATATCTCTCTCGGGATTTTTCGGACAACGGCTCGCACCATGTCCTGGTTCCCTGCAGTAGGAACAAAGACGTTCCCCCGCCTGTTGTCCGCCTGCTGGGCCCACGATGCCACGATTGTTATCTTTCTGTTTTTTGATGAGCAAAGTGAGTCTTGACAGATCTTCGGCCGAAGAGTCAACTTTGTCTTCAATATTCCTGGTACGGGCATCCGGGCGTACCATGAGTTTCGCAGGAGAAACTTGTTGGGGTCGAGAGGAAGCGGAACCGATGAAAGACAGGTGATTGAACCAGAAATCTTTTAAAGCCTGCACTATCCCCGCGTAGTCTGTCGGGCCCCTAAAGGCGAGGAATTGTGCCAACTCACTATGGTTACAAGCGGCCGACCTTAACAGCCCAAATTTCGCCCGGTCATCAAAGCCCGCTTTTTCGTACAGCTTATCGATGATTTTCAGCGATCCGGGGATATCATCAATAGCAAAACCTGCTTCTAGGGCTTGCCGGATGACATCTTGAGGTTCCTCTGGAGCCGCAAAGTTTGAAATGATCCTTTGTTTTACTATTTTATAGTTCTTTGCCTCCTCTGTGAGTGAACCGTCTTTGGCAAAGGAGTCGTAGTAAAAGTCGAATGCAGCACCATCCAAGTGGGCAAGCAGTTTCATTGCTTTTTCGTCTTCTTCCTTACCAGCCATAACCACATTCTCAAAATAGAAAAAGAACCTGCGAACATCGTCGCTTCCATTAAAGACTAAGATACTGTCACCAGTTGAGCTCGAATCGGAAGGGGAATTAACCCCCCTCCACAAGAGTACCATAATAGTGCTATTTTTCTGTTAAGCACTGGAAGGGGTTCAGTTTTTCTTTCGCACCTCTATTTGAGGGCTTCTAATTTTATTTTGTTTGTTTGTTTTCTTTTTTTTTTGTTTGTTTTCTTTTTTTTGTTTTCTTTTTTTTTCGTTTTCTTTTTTTTTTTTTTTTTGTTTTCTTTTTTTTTTTTGTTGTTTTTTTTTAGTTCAATAAGATACTCTAATTACGTCTCTTCTCGCCGAGAAAGGAAGCTCTCCTACGGTGCTTGTTACTGCGCAGATGAGTCTCTAGGTCGATCTCCTGGGCGAAGGTAATGTCGCAATCAGTACACCGCGGAGGATCCTTGCTTTCCCTTAACCTTTGTTCTGCCCTTTGGTGCCTCCCACCGGCCTCGTGCACAGCTTTTTGTCCGGAACTGACGAACTCGATGTCGCAGATGCGACAGTAAAACTTAGGCTTTTTGCCTTTCTTATTCCTCTCCCTTCTCTCCCTGTCTGTTGCGACTTTAAAAGCTGTGGTACAGACAAGGTCAATGCGGGCCTGGGCCCGGGAGGAAGTAGCCACGGAAGAGGACCCAAGGGCGGTTGTACGGTGCGACGGACGGGACGAAGGCTGTGCAGAGCGAGGGGGTTGTCTTGAGTAGCTAGAGGCTTGGGAAGGAGACCCGTTCCGGATGGAGACCTGTTCGGATTCTTCGGACCCCTCCTCGGCCTCGTCGTCAATAAGGGGATGCCTAGGGTAAGCTGTGATGGCAGAGCTCTCCCCTTCGGTAGATCTGTTGACGAGGCCTTCCCTTTCTTCCCTCCGACGGAGTTCCTGATACCTTTGATGATCCTTCGGGGTGCGTAGTGGCTTCCTTAACCCTCCAACCATTCCTCGAAGTTCCAGGAAGGTTTTTAGAGTATAGCAGTCACTGAGGGTATTGCCCCCTTGAACTTCGAGCTAAGCACCGAAAGTCCAAAGAGACAAGGGACACCTGCAGTATAATGGGTATTGCCCCCTTGAACTTCGGTATGCACACCGTAAGTCCAAGGAGACAAGGGACACCACTGCCTAGAGGACAACAAGGAGTCGGACGGCAACGTTTTGGAGTGGGGTTTTTGGAGTGTGGAGGTTTTGGATGTGGAGGTTTGGGTGTGGGATTTTTGGAGTGTGGAGGTTTTGGATGTGGTACTGGCTTTTTCTTGTCGGTCGAGGCTCACACCCCGGTCGACCAGCCTTTATATAGAGATTCGCAAATTACTAAAACGCACAAATTGCTACTAAATTCCTAGCAAAACATAAAAAGTAGCCCTTAGACCCCCTATTCGCCTGTTTTGAGGCGCCTCTACTGTACTGTTGTGCAGTACACGCCATTTGTGGCTCAGAGCCATGCACAGTACTGTACATGGCTCTCGTATCCCGAATTTGTGGCCATGTACGGTACTGTACATGGCTCTCGGGACCATAATTTTTGGCCACAGGACACCGGCCACTGTGAGCCACAACAGTATTCTGTGAAATCCGTTTTCATGGCACTGTTCTTTTGGATGTGACTGGGACGGCGCAACGTGGAGATCTCAAAGGAGATACGTGGGGTTTGTTTGACGACCACCTTTACTGAAACGCATGCTTTCAAGTTTACCGCGAGATACACCGTATGCAGGCCTCAATTTCCGATCTGGCTAGACAATCTTCAACAAGAATTTCCATGAAAAAGAAGGGAGCGTTTTTCCACCACTACTACTTACCCATCCATTATCCCTCCAGCAAGGTCAAGTACGCACCAAGTAGAGACAAACCAGTGGCTATCCTCGTGTCGTAAGTAGCTTACCCGCGCGCCCTGTTGACGTCTGCCCACAAACGCCTTCGGGGTGAGTTCCTCCCCATTACTGTGTCCGCATACGTTTTTGGTCGATTGCGGTTTTCTTAGAAACCTTGGGATAGATCGAATATGTCTTTCGAGAGGTTAAAACACCGAAACCTTTCCTCCTTCGGAATTCAATATAACAGCGGGGGCTTCCGTAAAAGATAGGGATGCTTCCACCGATTGGTGACGTGCGAGACGGTTTCGGAAGACTCGGAGGGTTCGCCCGCGACTCATGAGTCTTATTAGTACTGGAAAGAGTGGGGGAGGACAAGTGAAACAACGGGGAGAAGAGCCAGAGAAATTCCACCAAGAATACACTATAGAACAGGGCTCCCACGGGTTGAGAAAATGCCTCCTTCGCCTCCCATTGGAAACCTTGCCGACAGGACGACGGCGGCAGCTGCACCGCGGACGGGCGACCTTGACGAAACCTGCAGCTATAGTGGGGTCGGTTTATTGCGAGTGTTGCAAAGGTCGGGAGAACTTTGAATTTCAATTCAAGCCATTATTCAGCCCCCTCTACCGTCCGACACCCCGACGGTGCATTGAACCTCACTTTTCAACCAATTGCTTTTGATTCTCTCGGTGCGCCTGCCCCCCAAAATTATTGGATTTCATGAGGAGTTAATCCCGCGAATAGCGCGGATGTATAGTACGACTGCAGGCGTGATACGCCGGCGTGTGTATCAGCGCCTTAGTTGATCATCTGGTCGTCTATCGCTGTGCTTATCTGCGCGCGCACGCCGCTGCACGTGACCACGTGGACCATCCGGTTAGTTCTAGCCCTGCAGTCCGACTGCAGTTGACCCATAGACACTATTTTCGTCAATGAGTTCATGACAGATGAATAAATTAGTGTCCATTTGAGACGCTTTAGTATCCATAGGGGGAAAGCAGGGGTTATATGGGGTGGTTAATTTTGCTGATAAAATCAATTGCAGGCGAGGCCTAATTTGGGTAGCCACTGACATACCCTGAAACGAAGGTTCTGGAATATATACTCTCAAGCTGTGGCCTTAGGTGTCGCTCAAACCCCTTCCAACAAACACAACTGGCGTTATTCTGGACGAGTCTCTCGCCGCGTGAGGAGCGAACTCGTTCTGGAGCGAACATTGTTTGCCGCGCATCAGCAATCGGAACGGCTGCCCGTGCGGCAATGCCAGTTCCCAACCCGGTTGGCGAAGTCCCGAGCAGTCGGGTGCCAGCACCCCAACGTGGAGAGTGGAAGGCAATGAAGCGATGCCATACTGGCGCGGAACGGATCTACAATGCCGTTTCGGATAACAAAGCATTTCTACCCGACAAAAAAAAATTCAATAGAGGTTGATATTGTCAAGGGAGAAATTGAAGGTATTGTCTTTACGCACAAGAAATACCCGCGCCCACAATAAAATAATATGCTTGGTACGGTAGCAGGGGTCTTTGACGGGTCTTTTCCCGCCGCACTGGCCCCTTTCGCGCCAGCTTCCCTGTTTTTTGGTTGCATTTCAGCCGGTCAATTAATTCCTCCCCTTCTCAATTGCAATTTTTCAGCAGCAGCAGCGTAAAATCATTTTCTATTGCCAAAGAATTTTAAAATTTTAGGTTTTGTGCCACATGCACATAATGTACAGGCCCGGCATTGAGCCGCTCTGCAAGAAGGTCATGTACTGTAGTGCTACCCATCAGCGACGACTTATCCCATAACGCATTAGCCGCGTGGATATAACCGACCACATCTTCCATGCATTAAAATAACTCAAAAATTCCCCCATAATGTACATGTGCATACTGAACAAACAGAAAAACAACTTAAAATTTTGGTTCTAGATTACTGACGAAGGAACCAAGACAGCCTGTCCTCAAAGCAAAGCGATATAAAAAGCCGCCGTCAATTTCTAGCGTAAGAAAAATAAAGAGGTCATCGGTCCTCGTTCCGTCAGGTTATGGGCAACATGCAACCACTGCCACCTAACTCACCGATCCTCACCGTTCACAGCGCGACACACTGTCCCACACCGCCTCTCCTCCTGATCCCCCAACAAGGCTTACCGCCTCCTCCCGCAGCAGGCGTGCCGCCCAAAGAGCCGCTAACGCCCCATTTACAGAGCTCACTCAAGAACTTCTCCGCCTCACCAAACTCCGAGCAACCGCACCAGATCCCCGTATCACCAATCCACAAGAAGACAAGCAAAGCAAGTTTACCGATATTCAAGATTGCCAAGCTGGATCGTGCCAACTTTGCCCCCTGGCTGATCTCGATCCAAGCAGCAGCAGCACCTATCCAGGCCAGAGAACAGTGAATCAAGACCCCGAACCGCCAATAGACCCGACCGAACTCCAAGCATTCCAAGAGCGCCGAGACATTCTGCTTGGAGCGCTCATCGATTCCATCCCCAGTTACATAGCCAACCTGGTCATACAGATTGACATCGTCCCCACGCCCCACCAACTAATCAATGCGGTCACAACCTACCTGGACACCACAAGAGCCAGCGACCACAAGTACCTCAAGTCGATGGCAGAGAACACCCGCTTCACCGATGATATGGACGTTGCAGCATACGTGGCCGAGCACGAGGCACTTCGTGCACAGATGCTGGCCGCAAAATACCCGGACATAACAGAACCCCAGATAACAGTATCCTTCCTCATCGAAGGACTCCGCCACAACCCAAGACTTTCACACATCGGCCTCCAAATGCTCACGAGCAAGCCCATCGACACAAAGGACTTCGTCCACAAATTTAACGAGTACAGCACATTCATCCAAATGCTACTGCAGGTCCGAGCCATATCAGCCATCCTCTATCTGTGGGCTCCCACCCAGATATGCTAGCAGACATACTCAGGCAACTTATTGAGCTCCGCTAAGACACCAAACCTCATCCCCGCAAAATTTCAAACCATGCCAACACTACATCTCACTCGGCTTCGCGAACCCGCGTCACCCGACAGCCTGCGCGACCCAACCACCCGCGAAACAAAAAAGCCAAAACAAGTGCCAAGAAGCGAGCGTCAACTACTCGCAGCTCGCCAGGGAGATCCACCAGCTCATGACCGAAAGCGACGACGACAGCATGCACACCGCTAACGACACTGAAAGTAAGTTCTACTACTTGGACTCCGGGGCACACCCAACTCTGCTCACAAAACCCACTCCCACAATGAAATCCCTCCCCGACCTGTTCCCACCTCAGTCGCCACTAATCATTACTCAATATGCACACATGCCGGCCCCACAATCATCCAGCCCACGCAGAGTAAGCCTCTCCGTCTATTCGCCCTCTCCAACCCATCCCTACAGCACAATCTCCTCTCTGTGCGTTCCATTACCAAGCGTTACGGCCCCGTCCTCTTCGAACCGGACATAGCCTTCCTCACCCAACGACGCGGCCATGACCCCCCGAGAATCATCGCCAAGGCACCGTGGAATAAGGACCTCCAAGGCTACATACTCCATGAAGAACCTGCGAATGCCAAGATAGTCAACATTCACAAACACCTAAGCCGTAAATCGAAACCCACGAACAACCGCACCACAGCGTGATCCGATAGCCAAACGAAACCCACTCCTCCAACAACACAGAAACAGGCCACAACCACACAACACAAACCACGCAGACTCATCAGCACAAACCAGCCCCCACCCACAAGGCCCTCGAACCCGGCCCCACTGCCAAGAAAACCAAACACGCGATTAGCCAAAGCAATCCACCATTGGCACCTAACCCTCAACCATGCCCCCTCGAGCACTTCAACAAATGGCCAAAGAAAAGACCATACCCAACCCCCCCCATACACAAGAACCCCACCCAGGATCACCTGCACCCCCTGCCGCAATGCGAAACTAACAAAAGCCCCCCATCGACCCAACAAAAAACATTACGCCGTCGGCAGCTACACCAGCTCGGACACGTGTGGCCCAATCCACCCAACCTCCAAGCACGGCAGCAAGCACTTCCTCACGTTCATCGATGCAGAGAGCCGCTACCTACATGTATACTTCCTGGCTGCACGCCACCAAGTTGGCTGGTTCACACGCCTCCACATAGCACACCTCCGCACCAATAAGGGCTCGCCCCCAAACAGTTCGCGTCGACAATGCAAAAGAGTTTACAACCAAAGAGATCAAAGACTTCCTCAGCACACAGGGCACCCAACTCAAAGCCAGAACGCCATACCAGCCCCAAGAAAACAGCCGGGCCGAACGAATCAATCTAACACTGCTCAACGCCACAAGGGCAGCCCTCTCAACAGCCAAACTCCCCGACCAATTCTGGGAGGACGCCCTCCAAGATGCGACGCACAAGTACAACATTATGCGACACTCCTCCACGAACAAGGCTCCCTACACCCTCTGGCACGGCAACCCACCACCCCGCATGAAACTACACATCTTCGGTCAACTGGGACACATCCCCATCCACAAACCAAAAACCAAACTAGAACCCAGAGCCCAACTGGTCCGCTATATGTGTCCGATAGATGAGAATATCATAAGAGTTTGGAACCCGCAAACAAACTCATACCACAGTGCCCGAGCGGCCGATTTCCGGCCGTACGACCCCCAACAGGACCCCCATCTCACGACATCAGTTGCACTAGCCACTACACCGCAGCGACTTCCAGACCCACCGCAAACAACGGCCCAGGCCCGCACATATGCCGACGCTAACCAATGGGCCCGCGCTCACGACAAGGAACTGGACACACTGGAAAGGGAGCAAACATTCAGATGGGTTCACAACAGCAAAATAAGATCATACCACTCAAGATGTCCTACCGTTACAAGCATGGACCGCACCTAGACATCGAGCGAAAAGCGCGCTGCTCGGTCCGAGGAGATCGAATGCAGCCATACCTTCACTACGACCCCAACACACCTCCTCTTACATGGCAGAGAAAACCACTGTCAGGCTCCTCCTCGCCATCCGCCACCACCAATGGCACCTCGGCCATTTCGATATCACCGCGGCCTATCTCCACGAACCCTATGCATACGACAAACCCGTGTTTGTGCGGGAACAACCACGCTTCGATGGCACCATCAAGCACCCCGGCCAATCCGGGCTCCTCCTACGCAACCTGTATGGTACTCCACCTGCCGCCTTCAACTACTTCAAGGGCCTAGCCAGCCATCTCACAGAGCACGGGTATACGCAGAGCGACGCTGACCCCTGCCTGTTCCACAAAACAACCAATGGAGAGCCCATACTCATTGCCATTAGTATGGACGACTTCTGCCAGTGTCACCATCTCCAAAGCTTATCGAAGAACTGTTCAAAACCCTCCAAAAGAAATACAACATAACCAATCTCGGGCACCCGACGACATACTTGAAATGGCACATCAAAAAAACCAGCGGAGACATCCACCTGTCTCAACCCCATGTCATACAAACCTCCTCCACAAAACCAGACTCACCCAAACCAAACCACGAAGCACACCAGTACCCGAAAACACAAATTGGAAAGAAGCCCTCAAATCCCCACAACTCAGCAACACAGCGAAGAAGCACTTCCTAACCCTCATTGGCGACTTACGCTACCTGACCGACAGCTCCCGCCCCGATATTCAATTCGCAGTCAATAAGTTAGCGGAAAATGCATCAACCCACATCACAGCACTACAATATCCTACGATGGCTCATCCAGTACCTCAGCTGGACGCAAAACCATGGCATCCTCTATCGCAATGGCAGACATCTCCAGACCAAGGGACATCCTATTACCTCCTACAGCGACTCAGACTACGCAAACGACAAAGATCGCAAGTCAAGATCAGGTATTGTACACACGGCGTGGGGATCCCCCATAGCTTGGTCCAGCAGCAAGCAGTCTATCGTCGCCAAATCAACGTGCGAAGCGGAATACGTCGCTGGCTCCGACGCCGTCGCACAAGCGCTTTGGCTGCAACGGCTCCTTGCGACTGCGGTTTTCCAGCCAGTCGCCCTACAAAGCTCCTGATGGATAACACGTCCGCCATTAGTGTGGCTAACAGCCAATCGCCGACCAAAAGACGGAAGCTTATCGACGTAGCTCATCACCACCTGGCCGACAATGTCGCCAAAGGCAAAATCACAGTCAACTATGTACCTTCCCCTCACAACTCAGCAGATATGCTCACAAAAGCTCTCGGCAAAACGAAAATAGCCCAACACACAGCCCAACTACGTATCCAACCGCCTGACATAGCACAAGGACCAGCCACAGCCTCACGACCACTCCGCCGCACAGTTCCGACCTCGATCGCCCATTTTCACCCGGGACTGACGAAGGAACCAAGAAGACAAAAGCAAAACGGGAATCGAGGTCGAAATCAACGAAGTAACCAAGACAGCCTGTCCTCAAAGCAAAGCGATATAAAAAGCCGCCGTCGATTCTAGCGTAAGAAAAATAAAGAGGTCATCGGTCCTCGTTCCGTCAATTACAATGCACCGCTGTGCACATACTGTACTGTGCGTGGTGGTGAATCTATTGGTTGTACAATGTCGCACAAAAGAGTGCGGAGGGTATTCATAAATTAACTACGGATGCGGGCGGCGGTAGAAACCTGTCGCGCCTGCATTATTTGGAGACAATGCAAAACGGGTAACGAAGTCGCGGAGCTCCTGTTGAGGGGAGGAACCGCGACGGGAAGCAGCGAAGGAAGCAAGGCGGCGGAAAAAACCCTTGCCGTCGTCGCCCAAGGCGCCATAGATATCAATCCCGACGGGGGAGAGGAGGATATCGTTTTGGTTGCAGTAAGTGCCGTAATGACGATGTTTCTCGCGCTCTGCGAGTGTTGCGGCAGCGCCTGCGGTAACCGTACTTGGCGAAATGTGCGGCGGCGTGCGGTGGGTGCACATGCATACTGTACATACAAAATTTAACAAATTTTACAAGGTTTCAAGGTTCCAGTGCATACCACCGGTCAAGGCCTGGAAAATGCCGCGTGGGGGTCCTCGAGATAATAGCGGCGGGCCAAGACCAAACAGTGGGGGAGCGAGGCGGAATAGCGAAGGAGCCAGGCCGAAAAGTGGTGGAGGCAGGCCGAAAAGTGGTGGAGCAAGACCAAAGAGTGGTGGAACGAGAAGAAACAGAGGCGGTGCACGTTCAAACAGCGGAGCAGCACGTTCAAACAGCGGAGGGGCTCGTGCAGGCAGGAAGACGTCGCAGACATCGGGTAGACTCTCTATATGTCGATCCAGATGCACCGGTTACACAAGAAGCGGATGAAAACGTCACATTGGGCCTGGCTATAGACCCCACACATCCTTTGCAGGTCGAACTGCCCGCTGCAGATCACACGCAGGGCAGCAGCGAAGAACCTCTTTCTCAGAGGCGTCATCTCAACGTCCTTGTCCCTCCTCCGCTTCCAATTCCTCCTTAACATCACCCTGCTCTTCTTCTTCCTGCATTTGATGAAGATTATATCACACCCGCAGCTGCTCCCGCTCAACCCCAACGGCTGCACCTGGACAAGTCGACGAGATCACGCATTCGGCACCGCGTCGGGGTGAGAATACATTGTTGGACACCGTGGTGATGACCGATGCAATTACTGCAGAGTCGCGATTGTTTTGTTTATATTAAGTGCTCGATCCCGAGGCGGAGCACCGAAAGCAGAGTGGCTTCATCGAAAGCGATATACTACCCGAGCTGATTTTTTTTTTGCCAGAAAACCGGAAGTAGGCGCGCAACCATCCTGTTCTATATGAGGGAGAATGTGCACACGCGCGGCAGTGCCCATCCCTATTTTGGACGTGTTGTCTCCCAAACTGTCAGTACTGTAGAGCGGTGTTGTTAGGACTGAGGGAAGCCAAGTGTGCTTTGGAAGAGGAAAGCTACTTTATATGGTCTCACATTTCGCAGAAGACGGATAAGAGGGGACTTGAAACGAACATACCCGCACCCAGTGTTCCGAAATAACACGCTTACGATGAATGTGGTGTTTGCGACAGCTCTCATGCTTATGGACATGTCATAATCGCAGGGTGGCGGACCATCTCTGTTGGTAATTTCAAGGAACAGCATCCATTGCTATGAGGCATCCCAACTCTCGATACAGCTTTATTTGGTCGAACGATATGACTTCTACGGATCCGAACGCATGCGGTCCCGTCTTTGTGGCGAGGGCTGTTACGAATCCTGATGTAAAGGCGCTGCTTCGACTGTTATACGAGTATCTGAAACCGCGGAAGAACGTGATAAGAGGGAGGTGCGCGCTTTTTTTCGAGGACTTGGATTTAGTCACGGAAAACAAAGTAATAAAGCGATCAAGGCCATGATGAAGAAAAATATGTACATTTTGAGACTGAAGTAAGTCCACACACTTTCTCAAGAATCGGTCAAGTCGTCCGCGGTCATGGCGTGGGTCCGCTTCCAGAGCATGCTCCCGCCATGTCAAGCGGGCTAGAAGCGTTTATCATTGATACTGTAGGTCTCTTTCGACAGCCCGCGTCGATGCACGAAGTGCGACAGCAGGACAAACGCCGCCAACCAACAATAGCCCTCGATACCTGCGGCACAAGACGCTTAAGTTGCAGAAAATAGGTGATTTTCCACTGTTCTATCCATACGGCGCCCGCGATAAGCCACTAGATATTGGCAAGTACCTCACTGCGCGTGGCGCAAGTGAAAACACCCACCGGATGACGACCACAGCTCACTGAATAAACCCCGTTTTCGAAAGTTAACGTGGGCCGCACATTCGAAATTCAGGCAGTACAAGGATAACCTTCCACTCAAATTCGGTCCGCTCCTTCAGCAATGGGTGCTTAGAACCCTGACAAACATCGAGGAATTTAGTCCCAATTCCTAGAGGGCAACCAGAGGAAGCGTATGGCGACAGAGACAGAAGTGCAAGATGCCACTTGCGAAGATGGAACTGTTGATCCCGCAGTTGGACGACTGTTTCTGCCAGGCTGCGTCGTGAATAGCTCCACGTAATGGAAGCGAAAGCGACTCGACTTGCAAACAGTCGTGGCTAGGAAAGGACATATCACTTTATTCATCACGGTCACGATGAATCCATAGCGCGAAGAGTTGGGGAAACTTGGAATGGATATCGAAAGGAAGGGCGCATTCACACATACCAAGGGTGTTACTTTAGTTTTAATAGCCCCGATCTCATGATGCGCATGTAAAATCAATTCGCACATGCGGTGTTCAACAGGATTACAAAGAACACCAATTATACTTTGGATTCAAGTGCATTGCGTATTAAACCAAGCTTGATTTCCAAAAAAACAACAATCCCCTCCATCATAGACTATGATGGGTGGAGTGTGGCGTTTTTGACGACTTGAATACGATCGACGCGATCAACTGCGCAGATTTACCACATATTCGAGGGGATGGCCAGCTACGCCGTGGTGAAGCGGTTCAATATCCATCGACACTCACCATATTGAAAGAGAGATGGGAGCAATCTCAGATTTGAATAAGATAAAAATGATGCAGTTCTAAACACGAAGATTGACAAGACATAGAACAGAGTGGTGTACCGAAGAAGGCAGGAAGAAGACCCCAAATTTTAGCGTAAAATATTCTAGTCACAAAAGAGTTCAAAGCGCACATCAACGTCGAACGCACGCGAGCTGGAGAAGCCGTGTATTACCCATGAAGTACACTTTCAAGCCACCCAAGAACGCAATCATACAAATCCGAACATTTCCGGAAGAGGGACAGAAACAAGGCCATTCACAAGAAAAGCCACAAGAAAAGCTAAAACAGCAACAACATCAACAAGAAGCATCATTTCTTCCCAATAGCATACGAATATTTAAGCGTGCACTAAAAAGAGCGCTCTGGAAGCTAGTTTGAGACAATTTGAGTATCGAAACGTGGTCATCTTTCCTCACATCGAGGCATATTCGATCCATATGGCCGGAGAGGGAGCTATGCTCATTATTATTCCAGCTAGAGCTGTACCGGCCCTCCATAGCTCAGATATAGAGAGATTATATACAAGACTGGCCGCGTTTGCACAGGAAGACATCCACGAGTACTTTGAAAAGTGTAAAGTGTACAAGACACTTCCGCAATCTCTACAAGCTGCTTCCGCAGACTTTTAGAGAGATTAAGGACCTCCGCGGCTCTGATTGGTGCAGCGAAGTGGGCAGAATCCAGTCGTGGAGCATATTCGATACGTACCACCATCAAACGTGGAACTGTTTGCACTTCGACTCCTTTTGCTCAACGTGAAATGCACAAGTTATGAAGATCCGCGAACATTTGAAGGGGTGCAGTACACCACATTCCAGGCAGCAGCAGCCTCAGCAGGAGTGTAAATGGACGGCAACGGAACTATGACGTGTTTTACAAGCTGTCGAGATGCAATGCACGTCTTCAGAACTTCGGTACATGATTGTGACAAGTTATCAGCAAGGAGCAGACCGAAAACAAATCATCGTGGCGCACGCGGACATAGTATGCACGGACATTGTGCAAGATAAGTATATCACGCTGGAAGACAGACTTAACGAACTGAAGCAAAGACTCATTCAGATTTGAAGCAGTTATTGCGGCAGGCTCATTCGTAACCATGGCTACTTTGCCTATATCGACTTGGAAAGCGACGCTCCTAGAAAGGAGGTGGAGCGCATGGAACATAACGTGTTGGAAATCATGAAACAAATCAACCGCGATCGAGTGACACAAAGGTACAAGTCAGTTTACATAGAGCAACAGGCTATCGTCGATGAGATATTCGACCATGTTATGAGCAGGAATTAACAAAACAGACATCGCTCGGAGAAGAGCAGTCTTCTTGCTAGGACACGCAGGTACAGGAAAAAATACTTACTCTCTATACTACGTGACAATGTGGAAGCGAAATGTCTGCTCGTAGAGATTTGCGCGATGAACAGCATCGCAGCTTCCTTATATCGCGGCGGGCGTACGTTGAACAGTCTGCTGAGAATCGTTGTAGAAGATAAGAGTGCACCAGATGAACATACGAAGCTGTCCAAGTAAATCACTGAATCAAAAAGAGGGCAACTCATCAAGTCACTTGCTCTGCTCATTATAGAGGAAGCGTCCATGATGAAACGCATACTCCTCAAACATGTCGACATGACCGTCACTGTCCCTCGCAAGACTCGAGAGATAGTGATCTTCCATACTTTGGAGGCTTGACTTTCGTGTTTTGAGGTGACCACTTGCTGCAACTTTCAGTTGTGCCCTCCCGAAGAAACGTAGGCTTCTCGATGGAAACATAAAAGTCATACCCGTATCTTTGCTTATGAGTTACCGTGGTTCTCATCGCTATTTAACGATGTCAAGTTTTGCAAATAACGCAGAAGATATGTCAAGCTGCAGATACTGAGTTTGCAACCCTGCTCATAGCAACAGAGTCTGCTTCCAGAAAACTCTCCTCTTCCACTCAAGTCTACTGCAAAGGTAGATGAAGCGTAAAAGTTTCTGTGGCGATGGGATGACGACCGGGAACAATCGCGACGTCGGCCTGGATCGCATATTAGTTTTTTCAACCCAACAGTCTAGTAAACCAAAAAAAACAAAAGGTGCCCGTGATGTTCCCGGGTCGTCTTATCAAGTTCCGATCAAGCACCACAATCCAACCCGTTCGACCGAGGTCTGCACAAGGACAACAGCTGCAAGAACAAACTGCTGGTGGAGACGATACCAATATCTAAAGATCAATCCTGAGCTCACATACAACTTCACTGCAAGTAGAGTGCCTCCACACATACTCAAGCTCAAGACAGAGTACAGCTGATTGTTATAGGTAATGTGCTTCAACCTGACTTGGTCAACGGTGCGATGTTAGTGCTCTAGACTTTCGAGCGGCGCGTGCTGATGTCACGGTAGCTCGAGATGAACGCCGCCGAAGACAGAACTGATCCATCGCATTGAATTCCAGTTCGACTTCAAGGATTTCAAAATCACAATGCAGCAATTCCCCAGTGCGCATTGCATTTAGCGCGAAAGTGAACAATTCCTAGAGTCAAAATTCTCATAATTGTTTTTAGGGTTGCGCAGACCGTTTTATCGACACGAGAAAGCAGCACGTGGATTTGTAAAGAACAAGGACTAGCCAAGAAGTGCTCCGCTTGCCGAAGGATAGCGAAACTCCACTGGATGCGGAAGGCATACATCCGATGCGAGTAGATATGCACAATCCCATCTTGCAGCAAGCAGTGGACTTTGCAACAGGTACAATGACTTAGAAATGAATAAATTGGATCTGCTTCTGAATAAATGCATTTTTCATATACTGTATTGGCACTAGAATCTGAAGTGGGCCGATCAGAAGGGGACCGAAGGCCCAATTCTTTGTGCCCTTGTTCTTTCTCCTAATGTTTCCCTCCACACATTCTTGTTTTTTACGCGACGAAATTCGCCTTTCTCTGCACTCTTTTATTTTTTTCTCTTTTATGTACAACTATCGCTGTCTTTGAAAGCCAATTTTTAGACTTCTCGGTTACTTGATATTCTTCGACCCTAGACATCCTTTTCAAAAATGAAGATTCACCCACTTAATTTTCGCCAGAAAATTTCCTTTTAAAGGCGATTTACACTAATTACCACAGCAGTAAAGATTTTGATTCGGCAGCCACCAATCTGAACCTGGTAACGTTATTTAAAACGATTGGTGCGGGCTAAAATTTATCCATGGACCCCTAAGAACAACAAATCAACAATTTTGACTCCTTTAGCACCAGTACGCCCGAAATCCCCCCTTCTCGCCCCATTTCCAAGTCCCGCCATCCTTGCCCCATCATTTTCTCCCCTCTATTCCCTTCAGGCCCAACCATCATAGGGGGCTACCTTCATCGACAAACAAACAAGCGCCTTACGGAGATTTTAGCTCGTCATTTGGTAAAGATCGAATCACTGGATGCGAAAGGGGTAGACTTGGAAAAGAAAGGTGGTGTCTCAGAGGAGTGCTTCGAGGAGTGGATTTCCCGAAAATGGCCTACTGGATAAAAGAAGAAGGGCGAGGACGACTCTGAGGGTAGAGAGGAGGAGGTGAAGGAGTCGGGGAAGTCCAGCCGGGTCATATAGGAGGTGACGGAATGAATTGAATAGATCAGGTGGTCCCATCCAGGGATCGGGTTGGAGGGGAAGGAGATGAGCTTGATTCATTGCATGAAGGGATAGGCATTTGTGAGCCATTCAAGGTTATCTTTGGGGACTACATGGGTACTTATTGCCCTGAGGGAACCGTCAGGTTTTTGAACTCGATGACGAAGATTTTGAAGAGTTACTTTGCTTGGTTTCTGTCAAGTATCTTTTCTCAAATTAGTTGCGTCCACAGGAAGTTTTTCCCTGCACTTTACGGGGCCATTTGTAGTTTTATCGATATTTTTGTTAGAAAATGTGGATGTAAGCTGAAAAAATTGCTAATTTCATGGGAAGAAGGAAAGTTGGGAACCAACTTCGAACCAGAAACACTTGATCACCTCTCAAGCCTCTACGCAGGGTTGCAATGCCTGTACCTTTAGAGTTTTTCCCTAGTGAAATAACTTTTCTTTCACTACCACTCCTCTCCCATGTCCGTTAATCTCTACTTCAGCACTTTAATCACCTGGAAAATCTCTCATCTCGTGTAGTTGGCGGATCCCTCTGCCGTTGGGGCCATTTTTATATAGTCAGCTATATTGCTTTATTCTGTTTCCTTTATATGTTTTCAACTTACAGAAGTGGCGAATCTCTATGCAGAGAAACGGTCAAGGTCATACTAGGTCGAGAAGGCTACCCTCCGACGGTGCATGATGCTACATTTGTGAGTTCCCTGGACGGTACAATCCGGAGACTGCACGTCACAAGTATTGCCCTTAGGAAGCTCCTATTCTACCTACTTTCTAAGTACTTCTCTTTCTAACCTCTTCTAATTCTCACTAATTTGCCTGTGATGCACTATGTGGAATCAGATCACGAATAAAACGGAAAGGAAGTTCCTCTGCTTTCTTTTCATATATTCTCCTTCTTTTACCATCCGATAGGTACCAAAAATTCAATAGTAAAACATTTATCTATTTAAAGAGAAGTTTCTCTACAAAAGATGTGATTGAGGCATCGTTAAATGGTATGCAGAATTTCGTGGCTTTTGTGAAAGGGGCAACGTGAAAAGATATTTTTGGGCCTATGATAAGAAGAATAGAGATTGTGCTTAGCTAAATTGCTGTTTACGAATGTGTAAACTCGATATTGGCAATAAATTGCTTCAGAAGAGCTGCAATCAAAACTTTATTCAGTGGATGATAACTACTTTGGCTCTCGAAGCCCAAAGAGGGTAAAGTTATATTTTCACTTGAGATTCAGATTATTTTTCCTCTCTTGCACTGGTTTCTGCACTGATATTGTATTAATCTTGTTAAGTCTGTCTTTTTACACTCTCCTTGCTCACCCGTTCGATACGACGCAACTCTTGACAGAATATATAGGCCTCCAGGTGTGGAGAGGATCACAGAATTTATCTACCTTTTTTTAGGTGAGATTGACTCATTTATTTACTTCAGAAGTAGCTGAGAGTAATGTATCTATGAATATCGATTTGAAGACCACTGGCCCATTGAGTCAAGTGAAATATTTAATTAGTTAGGTATCTACCGCTTGATCATCGGCATAAACGTAGTCAATCGAAAGAGACAAGGGGAAAACTGCATTCCTGGAGGCCAGCTGAGTTGTGAATGTAGGCGGGTTTATTAAATGTATTTTCATTTTTTTTAAATGTTGGTGCTACTTTTCTTGGAGGGGTATTCAGGGACCAATTTTGCCGTAACATAGTCTATTTTGACAACGTCACAATTTAAAAATGTTTTGAATAGTTCCGACTGAATCATTATCCTAGAAAGCTCCCCATTTCCTAATTTGATTTTTATGTAACAGAGTTCTTTCTGTGCTCATAATTGCTAATGATTTCTTTGCGCAGGACGTAAAAATTATGGAATTGATTGGCATCGACTGTAATTACAAATCACGCGTGCAGCACTGATCGAATTGTTACGCAAAATAAACTGATTTAGATTACTTATTTTTTACTACTGTGATAATTACAGAGATTACTGCAGGGAATTTCGATAACTTGCGGGCAAAATTCAAATTGTTTTATTTCACTATTTGTGCGAAAATTTCTACGACACACCGGCCGCTTTGTGAGGACAGCGCTTTCAATAAATACTGTACAACCGTGCAGTCCCAAGGTTCTGTGCGCTCCTCCTTCTGTATCACATGTTCCACTTATGACAACTATTATTTACTGTACTGAAGCTTCTGTTACGGAAGCACACGAACTCTGGGACTCAGGTCGTGTGTTAGACCTATTTCCTAACAGCTTAATCCGACAAATCACATTCAAGCGGACATTTTACCCCAGAACAGTCATGAAGCAGATCGGGGAGCCTTGTCAAAAAAATCAAACATTCTTGATACATCTCTTACTGAAAGAAGTTTTACTTTTTCGATATTCTTATTAATGTTTCAGATTTGAATTAGGCTTCAATTGGGCTGATTACCCGAAAAAAGTGCCCTGTCATTCTCAGAGGGGTATCAGTTTCAGTTAAGGAACTTAGTTGTACCAAATTTTTCTCTTTTGTACTCCTAGAGCTGGTTGACTTGGGCCTCGAGTCGATCTTTTCATGCCCCACTTTTAATTTATAGTATTTGTCATCTCAACTCCTATCCAGTAATTACCAGTCACTGAAAAAAATCATCTGAAATCTTATGGCTTTCCACTCTCTTGATCCCTATGAATGTTTTTGAAAACAATATTTCCTTTCACCGGATCTACGCAAAAGCTTTTACTTGACAATTTATGTAAGAAAACGAAAGGAAAAGTGCTTTGGAGATTACAATACTTTCCAGGAGCAAACATAGTTCATTTGATTTGACCATCCTGAAGTTGATTTGAGTTGGAAATTGAGGGTGATGGTGTTGGTTAATCCATTCTAATATATCAAAATATAATGAAGGGCAATCTTTCACAGTAGAAGGGACCTATGTAGAATTTTAGTTATTAAAAACGTCGTCTCCGAAAATAACCCTGGTAGATTTAATCAATGCGTACCGGGGCGGTGTGATGTTTCCGCGATGAGGGAAGGGTTCATGGAGCTTAGTTGGAGAGATATTACGATGCCTCGAAAGTACTCTTTAAATGTACAAGTTTTGGGATCATCCCCAGGAGGAAGGTTTTTAGCTATTATCTTCCACCAGCCATATCTTCTCTTGCAGGCGCAGATGAAGTAAGACAGAACCTCTGTTGGAGTAGCGAACAAATAAGTGTAATCATATGGAAAATTTATCCATAAAAAAAGCCATTGGTCGTTTTTATCAACAAAAACTCCATATAAAGTTATTTTACGGATAATTTTGGACGTAAAAGTAACAGCGAAAAAGAATCAAGACGAATAAAATCCTTCTATGTCACCACCAATCATTTAACGCAAAATAAAAATATTTGCAGATCAATGATTAGCTTAATCTTCTTTTACCCTAGCACAGAATCTACACTAACGTAGTTATATACACTATTGCAGTTTCATTGCTAGACAGATTTTTTGTTTGTTAAACTGCCCAACTGCCAATAAAACCTGAAATCTTGCCCATTTTAAATGAGAACCTGAAAGCGGATTTCACCACTTTGATCAAGGTAATAAGGTATTGTATCTGCGCGAGAGAACTTCGCTCCTCTTTCTGCCTTCAATCCTGACATGGTTATCATCTTTTTTTCTAAATAGGGAGCAGGGAAGAACGGGAAAGAACCCTTGGTACTCAATGGAGAAAAAGGCGCTTAGTGTTTTGGTTTCCACCGATTATCGCGTGCCCGAGTTCGACGAAAACATTCGTCGCCTTCTCAAAAGTTTTCAAAAACTCTCGTTGGTGATCAAGAGACGGAAAATTTAACTATTTTTGATCATGTTGTATATTCCATCTGCAATTCTATTGAAACGAGAGTTCTTGATTCGGGGAGATCGCAACTTTTTGAACGGGAAAAACCTGTCGAGTAGTCAATTTTTTGTTCAGACTGGTTGTTTCTCAAGCTTTCAGATTTGATTATGGATCTTTCCATTATCTGCCCGAGTAAATTTGTAGATGCGGACATGGTAATCCAGTTTCCCGCACAACTATTTGGAAGTACAAAGGATTCGCAAATTTCATACGGGATCGAAATGAGAAATCTAAGTAGCCTCTGTGAGCGAATTATTCCGATGATTTAGCTTAAACCTTTTTGTAAATACGAACGCTTTTCAAATCTGTCGTTCTCCTACGCTGCCGAACGATGTCAGACTGTTATTTCCTGAAGAGACTAATAACCTCCGATTCCTCTACTGAATTTCTGCCTCCTAATGGTAGAAAAGAACCATATGATTCAGGAGCCCAGAGTGACTTTAAAAGGTAACTATATCTGGATCAATAAGAGCCCGCTGTTGTGCTCGCTGTGATGTAAAGTATCAAAGAAATATAACTTAAATGGTATATTGGTGGAAGAATACTCTTCTGATGGAAAAAGAAGTGAGCTAAATATTTAAAGCAATAATAGTAGCTGGAATATCTTGTTAGCGAATAAGGAGGATCCCAGTGAAAGCTATTCCCGGAACAACGCCCCATCATACGATACTGTTTTACTTCATGGGCAGAAGCGAACCGAAATGGATTGATTTGGCTTTATAGTTTGGAGGGAAGCATAAGGTTGTACTGAGTATATTTAAAACACTGTTTGCCCATAAAAAACCCGGAAAAAAATACTTTTAGACATTTACAAGTATTCTGGGCTAGACTCTACAAATCATCTTTGTTTTCGAAAGCAATGGCTCTTCTGCGACAAAGATTTTTATGGACATATTCTATGAACATGCGCTCTCCAAGTTCCAAGTTCGTTTTGAAAAGGTGCTGGACCCGATTATTGCGCTTTTTAGTATACTAAACTCATACTGAATCTTATTGCTTGGGATTTTAACTCATCAAAATTGTTGTATGTATATTTTCAGAACTGTTTCAACGGAAAAGAGACCAGAGCGGGGGCGTCCGACTTTTTCAATAGCATTATTTGTCAGCGTATTGTTGGAGAACCAAGCGAGGTTTAAGAGCACTTTTTATGAGTTCATTGGCGCGTCTTGTGATTAATTTTGGGCGTTTGTCAATAGCAATTACGACTGTCGCCTTTTACTAGCTCTAATTCTTAATATTTCTTCGTGTTGTCGTTTTCCAATAAAAATGATTTATATGGATTTTTGGGTAGAGAAAGCCAGTCCAAAAGCTATGAATCGTATTAAGTCACACTTTCTCGTGATTTTAGTAAGATCGATACTGAAGATGAATCATTGGAAATTATGCCATAACATTGAAATTCTGCGATGAAATTGAAAGCAAAATTTGAGTTCAAATGTTTCGCTTTTTGTCCGACTTTCTAGCATTGCTAAAGGTAGCTGGTAATCTTGGAACCACTGAAAATTCATCGTATTTTTTTGCGAGCTCTTCTCAATCTTAGTCACTATATGAAAGCGAAACTACTGTCCATCTTTCATTTGAGAGAGCTTGTCGGCTCATCTACACAAAGAAAATTTCTAACTCGCCACCTTGATACGAAAGCCCCTGCACTTCAGGAGCCTGCTCCCAATAGAGCCATTATGCGCTTTATTGAAAGTAATGAAAGTAGTTCAACAAAGCGCGGCACTGAGAAATCTGTTTAAAGGGACAAGGTCATCTAGGGCAAAATTTTATTTGCATTCTCTACGGGAAATTGTACCATTCCACTCCTTTCCGCGTTATCAATGTACTAGGGCTTGAAAAGCACAGGTTAAATCGCGGAAATACTACGACATGAAAATGAGGACCATACTAAATGCCGGGGATACCTTGAAGAGGATGTTGCGATTAGCGCAGTCGTGAAATTCTGTTGACGAAGATTCGGTGCGCAGCGTTATTGATGCAACTTTTGCGTATTTGGGACACAGAATATATTACGTCGCTCAGTGAGTCGTGGAAAGCTGCAGAAGTTTAGAAAAATTATCCTGAAATTACTGGCTTGTTTTTCTTGATCTTCATTTGCCAGCTCAAATCATAAAAGACCTACGCATTTTCATGCCTTTACTGATTTTTTAGGCGTCCAGCTCTTAAAGCTAGCGTGATTTCGGACTTTAAATTATGTAAAAATAAAATTTACGAGTCCTACCTTGAGAAATAATACTAACGGTATAAGCGAAAACGGGCTGGTATATACAAAATCACAATTTATAGACTTTTGAATCTAATATAAAGGATTGCTTTGCTTTTACTCGCTTTTAAATTATAATCAGTCGAGGGTAGCACAATGAATTAGTTTAATCAAGTTCGGACTGAAGCAGCCCAAGCATTGACAGAGACCACAAAATTGCTCAAAATATGCAAAATGTACTACAGTTACTTCTATATGATCACATAATTAATGACTAAGCAATACTAGAATTGAATCATTACAAGATAAGAAATCTCAAACCAGCATTGTCGTTCATGAGGCTTACCAATTACCTTATGGGAAGCTTCCCGGATCGGAAACTCAGGATTGAGATTTAAGGGACTTCTGTAACCATATGTGAAGTATTGATTGTATCGCACGGCTCTTTCAGCGTAAAACGACAGATTTACGACTTCTGCTGCCTTGGAGGTTCATATTTGGAGATAATTGGCAGAAGGTGGGGGAAAGAACATCGCGAGGGCACACAAACATGGGTTAATTTCCCAAATTTTACATGGAAACAGAATATTCAGAATTTTATGGTTCTGATTATGTAGTTATGCTACTTTTGTGCTACTGAAGTTTAAAAATAAATATATGTCGAATATAGCTTCCCTGATAGGCCTACATACTCGCCTTCGTGACTTTTTTTCAATTACGCTCTTTAGCCATTTCAAACTACAGTTATTTCTCAGGCGTTGCATTTGGTCGAATACACTTGAAAATTCAAAATTTCGAAAAATGCAAAAATATCTCGGACTTCCATTCAATAAGTCCTGCACTTGCACTCAACGTCGCTTTCCGCGGTCGAAATTGTCGTGTGAAGTCTCTAGTGATGAAATCGTGGAAAGGGGTCCTTACTTTAGAGAAATCAGTTATTTAATATGATAGCCGTCTGTTTTTTGTGATTTCGGAAGAGATGGCCCTCGGTCCTGATGTATTAATTGTTACCAAACCCATTCCTTCGAAGTAGCCTTTTCGGGGTGAATAAAGTGACAGAAATAGTTGTCCGAGAGCGAGACACCAACAAATTCTGCAAAGTGCTAGGTTTAATTTTTAAAAAAACAAAAAAGTGCAGGCAGGACTCCGTCAAAACATTTGTTGACATATGCAAAGTCAAAATCGAGGGGGAGAGGAATTTTCTTTACGAGGGAATCTATAGAGATTACAGAACTCCAAAAATGAAAGAAAGCGTTGAGGTTTGTCAGTCAGCAACATGAAATTTTCTGACAATAGCGCAGCGATGCGCAGACTGGATCTTTCTTCGCCAGCTCCGCATAACTGACACAAATTCAGGGATGTTTCTGATGCAGAAATAGTCATTACGCAGAAGTTTGCGACTAGGCGCTCAAATAAGCAGAGTGGAGCGTACAAATGTAAAATGTTTTAAAGTAACGTAACAATAATGGTTCTGCTCCAAAATCTTTACGCTGCCAATGATGCGAGGGAATGTGCACGAGAATCCAGCCCCAGTGGGATTTTTGACGCTGTTTTAGGTTGGAATGATGGAAAAAAGGATACGCTATACTTAGCATGTTCGCTCGATGGTATATATCAGTTGTAGTTAGATCTTTTCTTGACGATGGCCCATTTAATGACGGCTACGATTTGGAGATGAATGAGACGTCCTACATTCAGGCTAATGTAGGCATCAGTACAAGAGTCCAGCAAAAAAGCCTCGTCCAGTCCTCAAAACATGTGTCTTCTGGCCTTGTCTGCTGCCTGACGGGAGATGATAAATTTAAAAGGTGCATACCTTAGGAACATATGGGTCAAGTCAAGCATCAACTTACCTTCATGCTGATGCGAATTACAATGGTCTTATTCGTAACCCCCTCCCTAAGGGGACTAATGGAGTCCCTTTTTTCAATCCGGAGCTTTATGAATACGCTTGTGGAAAAAAAGGTTCCCCTCCCACTTATAAAATATTCAAATATGCCACAAAAACGCTGCACAGAAAGGTAAATTCACAGCAAAGTTCAATGAGGTCATCAACCTCTCACATGAACTAACAGCAGAAGTTGGCTGCTCAAATTCTCAAATTCTGAAAAAAATCGAGCTAAACTCATTTTTTGCTTTTCACGTGTACGATACAAAAGAATTAATAATTCAAATGGGACACTAGATTAATAAATCCAATGGCACATTGAAATCCTTTGGTCATTACAGCAATCTCGCTAATAGGTATCATTAAACAATGTAAAACATCAGCATGCTTGCTTGATCCCCTTATTGCATCCCTTCTTTGCTCCAGAATGCTCGGTATCTGGTATCTACTATAAAAAAGCACAGATAAATCTCTTTAGAGCATCTCCACCGGTCCCTAACCAAAGGACCAAATACCTTTTCGATCATTAGGTCAAAAATTGTATTTCCCACCGCCAGGAATCTAAAGATCAAATTACATAATATTTTGCAACGGAGGTAAAACCAAGTGGCAGATTTCCAAGATTTGCCACCGCATTTTACCCCCGTGCTATCCTCGTGTGTCGTCATCATTGGTGCAGCACCGACTCGTTCAACAGAATTGGCGGAAAAGTACGAAGTGGTCATTATTGATGAGGGCGATCAAACGAACTAGAGAAACGCACTCTTCCCAAGTACAACTACAGTGACACAACACAGTTCCCATCATATGCAAAAGCTCCCAATCTCCATGGCTTCTAAGGTGCGGGATCCAACTACTCACAAGCTGAGGATGCTGCACTTGCGCGAGCTTGGATTCGAGTATCTGAAGACCCAATTGTCGGTGCCGAACAGAAAGGATAGCTTTTACTTCAAAATATGGACCCAGTACAAGACCTTAAAGCCAGGAGCTTCTCCATTGCGACCTCTGGCCTCCGTTACTACTCGTATCAAGCAGATTGTGAAAGCATGCGTCAAATTCTCGCTTGTCACAGTACTGTCGTTTTATCTAAGCCAACCGGTAAATGTTGAAGACATGATACGAATTCAACGGCGCTCTACAACAGAAGGAAAATAAAGGATCCCAATGATGAAATTGGAAAAACATTCAAGTTCTTCCCGGCTTGGGAGATTCTCCGTTCCCACCACAAAGTTTCAGGCTTGGTACGGAAGAACCGGTAACAATGCAACTTCGATTGCTAACTGGTCATGATAGGGTGATTGTGCATAGAATTGCAGCAGACAATCCAACAAACAATAAGGGCTCATTTCCGGTGGAATAGCCAACAAAACCGCATACATGGCATTCTGCTGGACGTCGCAAGGCAGAACGTGCGGCTAAACATGAGGCGGAACGTAGTCAACAGGTTGCGAGAAACTACACCTTGCTGAAGAAGCGCTTCAAGCGCAGAAAGAACGAACAGAGATCTTGGCAAAGCACAATGACATTCTGCTTTTTTCGCAAGGCCCAGGTGGCGTCCAGTCTGCTGCAGCCCAAGAATACTTTAAATATGCAAGAAGAGGCATTGGAAGCTGCTCGAGAGAAGGCTGCTGCACATGCTGCACGAAAGAGTTTTGAATCTGCATCTGGAAGCCCGGCTATTGACAATGCCCCCACAGGGAAGATCTCTATAAACAACAGCAATGAAGCGCTACATGGGTTGCCGCAAAGCGTTGAAGAGAACGTGGGAACAGGAGCACTAGTTCTAGAGGATGACTAGAGAGCTCTAGATGTTTATGTAAAAACACTATAGATTCCCTTCTTGTTCCCATATATGCTCAATAACCAAACGTTTTGTCTTGTAGTATTCATCCTGTTCTGCAAAAACTCCCTCGCTTCAAAAGCGCTGCAAGACTTCCACTTGGTGGCACTACAGTACCTTGTATGCGACGAAGAGTTCCCCACATAGGCGATGACCTCTCTGATGCGGATAAAATCAGCATCAGCGTAGTTTTGACCTTCGTCCGGTAACCAGCCTCTTTCCTCCACCATCATATTATGCAGAATAATACAAGCCCGTATAATCCGCTTCATTACTGCCTTGCTCCAGAATCGTGCTGGCCTCGCCAGAATGCCATTTACTCTGAAGCACACCGAACGCTCTTTCGACATCTTTACGCCACTCTCTTGTTTCGTCGCCATATTTCTCCTTTTTCGATCTCGGTACGATATAGTCTGCAAAAACAGGCATTTCGGATATATGCCGTCCGCAAGCCAATACGGTTTGTTTCGAAGTTCGCCAGCTATACGATATTCCAGCGGAAGGGTAGTGTCCGCTTGCAATTTGCGCGATTAGTGGAGACGCCTCAACAACGTTGATGTCGTTAGCAGAGCCGGTAAATCCAAAGAAAGCGTGCCAAATCCAAAGTGAGTAATCCGAGATAGCCTCTAGATAATCACAGGAACTCCTTCCTTCCCTTGATACTGTCCATGAAGAGCGGTGGGACAATTTTTCCATTCCCATTTGCAGCAATCGATGCTCCCCAGCATCTGGGAAGCCACGAGCTTCAAGTGACGTAGTATTCTCCTCAGATCGTCATCTGTAGGTTGACGTAGATAGATATGAGCAGCAATTTCAATTGCTTCAACAGTATGCTGTAAACACTGAAGAGCCGTTGATTCTCCTATGCCCAAACTTTCATCTACATAGTCCGCGGCAACACCATACGCCAGAATCCTAAATGCGCAAGTCACTTTCTGTAGAGAAGATAAGCCTATTTTCCCAGTACAGTCTTTCTTCTGCACAAAATAGCTGTCATAGTTGGTAATCGTCGTCAACACCCTATTAAAAACATTCAGTGAGACACGAAACTGCGTCTAAACATCTCACTGTATACGGGATCATCGGAGAAGTACTGTTCGTACAGGCGTTGATGAGCTGTTGTGCTTGTCGGTCGATATTTGCTCTCTTCCCGGGGACGAACCGCCCCATCGTTGAACGTCTTCTTCTTCGCTACTGCTTTCCAATGTATCCTCTACAATTGACATGATTCCATCTTCAATAGCCTCCTCCCAACCACGCGTTTTCCTTTCCACTTGCGATATGATCTCCTTCCATATAGATGCGTGTTCTGCTCTACCCTCGTACTCCTGACAAAAAATGGAGAGGAAGGACGACGATGAGAGCCACCGGTGGGAATGCAAGCAAACAAATATCAAATTATCAAATGGTCAAAACATAAATTTTACCCAGCCAATGACAGTGCAGCGTGTCGCACACAAATTTACAACCTTGGTGATTGATACCCCTGCCGGTGGAGATGCTCTTAAGATCTATAAATATATACAATTGTAACTATCTATAGAACAAGTGCACTAGAAAGGCCTGACTTAGAAACATATACCAATAAATATCTATTGTTCGTATCGGGAATAATAAAATAATTCAAAAGAAGATTAGAAGGGGAACTTTACGGTCGATCAAAGCCCATATCTACGCTTTGATAGGTGACTTGCACTTGCTTGTGCTTGCATTTTAAACAATCCTTATCATTCGCCTATATTCTGGTCCTACCAGGCTTCAGATTGTTGAACAAATTCCTCAAATAGCAACTCGCGACTGTTCCGAGAGACAAATCTGGTGAGCGCCTCGCATGTCTCAACTTCCGTAAAACCGTCAGCAGGATTGTTTGAAGTTCTTACAGAACCGACTTCAGGTATGTCATTCCTTTGATAAGCTTGTCAAGCCACACTTATTTACGCCATCATACTTTTCTCCAAAGTTGAAGAGCTCTTTGCGACCACATTGAATAGGCTCTCGGAATCTGTGAACATTGATAAGGTTATCAATGTTCCGAAAATTGAATTAAGATCGTGTTGATTTATGTACGCCGCGAAGGCGTCAGCGAAAGCGCCTACATCTGAACCTGGGACGGAACTGGTTTCTCTACGGCTCTTGTCGCTTGAGTATGTCAGCACACTACACCTGCTCTACTCGTCTGTAAGGAGTACAATGTATCCCAGTTGGGACATATTGTCACCATTACTGGCAAAAAAGTGTCTGCGTAGACTTTCAACGCTAGTTTGTTCAAATTGAGCTTATATTACTTGAGAGTCAATAATGGGTCCCTTTTCGCGAGCCGGCCTATCCTTGATGCTATTGATTTCATTTTTGGAAAACTTAATTTCAGTCACCTGAGCGGACTGCTTGACTACGCAACATATTACTGGTCTGGTGTGTGTAAGCTGAGCAAATTTTTGTCTCATTGACAAAAAAGTAGAGAACGTTCCATCAGATGAAAGTAACTTGAGACTCTTCGTATATAATGATGTTGACTGAGGTCGAAACCAAAATACGTTTTCTGGACTCTTACCCCTGCAAATATGTTACCATCATACTTCTTCTCTCTTTGTACAAATTTATGAAGTGTTTTCTCTATTAGTTTCTTGATTTTATTATTCCAACAGGCCAATAAATCATCAGGTACGATGCAATCATTCCTATTAACCTTGAACTTTCATGGATAATAAACACCGAGAGATCATCATTTATCGGCTTCATGCCTAAGGCCTGTCTCAAGTGAAGATTCATTACCCTGTTCCAATAGTCTCCGGAGTCTGCTAGCTCGCACAATGACTTCATCAGTTAGAGAAGTTATCTCTCAGATGTTTCAAGCTCTTTGCGAGATTTCAAGTAAACCTTTTTGTATAGGTGTTCATTTGATTGAAAGTACGATTGTTTTGACGTCTTGCGACCAGATTTCGTATCCAAGTAGTGCTGTTACCGCCAACGGAGTTCTTTTTGAACTCTGCCTCCTGGTTATAGCCTCGTGGAAGAGAAATCTTTTGTCTGTGCCCTTGTAGCTCTGGACTATAAACTAGCTTTTGTACATTCCTATTCAATACCTAGAATCTTTATAGATAGTACGAATCTTCCATTCAATACATTTGGGTCTGTCGGTACGTCCTTTTTAATATTTTCTTCTGAGTTCATTTCTTGATCAGCCCCTGTAATTATATACCTTTGGCTTTTTCTAAGTGAAGAGGAGTATCAGCTGGGGTTTTGGATAGAGAAATTCGATAAAATGATTCCCGATCAACCCCCCCTTTGAATTATCAAAATGAGGCTTTGTCTATGCTATATGTTGTTGAAACGATGATTCATCGTGATCCATGAATAGTTGCTTTCCTTCAATGCGGGTGATCCCTTATGGTCCTTTCGATTTGTAAGATTCAACATTCTAGCGACATACAAGCACTTTCTGTCCTTCAGATAGCTAACGCTTAGAAGCATTTGGTATCTGAGAATTTAATTTAGTCTGTGCTTTTAGCTCTGATGTTATGGTATCCATTTCTGCCGGACACACTTGTAGGGGTCTCATTTGCTCAGCTTGGCTCGAAAGCTGGCTGTTAATAGCAGGGACACTTGGTATGCTTTCGAAAACATGATGGGGCAAAACTAATCCTTCGGGGCTCATTATATCGCTCGCTGCTTTGACCGCAAGCCTGAGGGAGAACTATGGCTCAGCTTTGGCACTGAATACCTGATCTTCTGTTGTCGGCGCAGAGCACCATAATTGAGCTGCTCTGAACCAATGTAATTGTGGCTCTCTACATCTCACACGGAGCTTTTAATTCCGCTTTCTTTCGTGAGCTCTTTCCATGCCTTCGATACGATTTAGCTTCCTTGATCAACTAGCATCCGATCGATATGAACTGATTATTCCATATTCCGGCATTCAATAAAAGCGTTCCATACTGCCTGTGTTGACAATCTGTGCAGAAGAATTACGTTCGAGAAGTGCTTTTGAATGTCAACCACATGAAATACAGGTAGATTGTCGGGATACTTGATATCCAGGGAGATTTCCTGGTTAAACAAGTTACAGCTCTGTATGGTAACCTCAAATGATCCAGACCTTGGCTCCACGTTTTGGCATGTTTGCAGGGCTTGCTAAATTCCTCGATTTTTTACGATTCTGGAATGTCGCTTGCTCCGGCTGGTCCCCAGATATCAGATTAAATAATTCCTTCGCCGTAAGGGAGAAAAAATGAAGGTGGAGCCGCTTCAGCTCCGTTCTCGTCGGCAGTATCTCATTGGAGTTCCATTAGACGTAAAACCACCCCTTTTCCACACAATAGGCATTTTTAATTAGCTGACTTTGATAGAAATACGTTACCCTGGTTATCGAAGATCAATTTATTGGAGTCTAGCATCTCTAATCCAACCATTAATGGTAAGTTTGCATCGACTACATCCATCTTGATGCATGTGATGCCACCGTATGGGGTCTGTATCCTGATGGGTATCTTACCAATGCTTGTGAAAACTCCATCCCCAAATTGAAGTGGAGGTTCTGCTGTCGTCGTTTCAATGTAACAGATCTACAGTAAAAATTAGCTTGAGCTTTCCGAATCACAGATTTTTGAGCTTCGGTATTAAGAAACATCTCCAGAAAGTTTTCGACACCCCCTGTCGTTCCGATCTCTTCAGTGCTGACATTTATAATCTATTATACGATTTTATGTCAAAATATTTCCCGTATTATAAAATGTTTTTATCATAAGAGTCAACGAACGCAAGATTACTCCTGTTTGCACCGTAGATTTCAAACAATTCCTAATTTTTGTGTACTACTTCTCCGATAATCTCCTCGCGCATTCGATAAGGAGGGATCTGGTGATCCAGAGCCGGAGAATCGTGAGAAATATTGCTCATGCACGTTGGCGGACTCATCATGCGAATCATCTTGGAGGCTCTGCACACCAAGCTCGTTGAAGTCGCCACCACTGTCCATAATGTCGCAGAAGAAACCTTCGGCGGATTGGGACTAGTGCATTTGCGCAAAGCTCGATTAGTACTCGTTTTCAGGCTGTTTTTGTTCCTTGGAGAGTTTCTTCTGATAGAACTGTACCATTTGTGTAACTTTTTGGGAGATAGACTCAGGACAGTCTGAAACTTTGTGGACAGGATGTATACATTCCCAGCAACGTGTCTGCTGCTTTCAACCGATTCCATTGTAACTCGGTTGTCCGAGTTCTGCCTTTGCTTCTATGGCATCTTTGCCTTGCCATACATTTCATAGCTGTGGCTCCTGTAGCGGGCCTTTCCATTACATAGGATTTCAGATACTATTCCACGCAGCACAGGATACATCTCAGATAATTAAGAAAAAAAACTTTTCTGATTCCCCATGCGTCCTAGCATCTCTTTCGGTTCAAAATTCCATGCGGAAATGAGTTGACTGCAAAGGAAGTGGTAGGAGAGATCGCCTGTGCATACACAGCTACCCAGTAGTATCCAATGACAGCGGAAATAAGGTATTACACGGGCTTAAGGTGTAGGATTCAATATCTCTTGATGAACCTTTTCAATAGCTTCACTTATTATATTTCTTGTGTAAGGAACTGGCTAGCTCTGGGACGTCTGAGGTATGCGGCTATGCGGTTCTGACAAGACGCGGGACTATAATCTTTGTGTAGAACTTTGGTAGCTTGGCGAAAGTATTTGGATCTTCCCTCCACATTTCGGGTGTAGCAACTTTTCGCGTTACCGGTATGGAGGCGATATAGATACTTGAGAGGATGCTTAAATGTCAATAAATAGTCCTGCAAAGCATATATGTGCTCTGAGATGTACTTATTATAGCATTACTCTAAAGCCAAAGAGAATTTCTTTCTTTCGTCCCTGAATCTCTGACATAAATAATAGCATATTTTGCCATCAGATTGGTGGGATCATCACCCTTAATACCGTTCGAAGTCCCGAAATCAGATGTTACACCTTTAGACCGCGATTTTCCTAGAGATAAATTGAAAATAACCGCATCTTAAGCGGCTAAAAGTCTCCCTTAGAATATATGGTGGACACGAAATCGTTTTGAATAATATTACAGACTAATGAGAAACCAAATTGATGCCTTCAGTCTCTAAGAAGCTCAGAAGCCTGCGTACAATTTTTTTTAGAGAGCATAGACTTACCAAAGGTTAACGCAGGCGGATAGTCGGCTGAATGTGATCCTTAAGATCTGCACCGTTAAGGGTGGTACCTGTCTCAATGCGCGAACGCGCTCCTCAATCTGCGCTGGAAGTCGTTCTACTGGTTCAATAAATTGTTCAAACGACATGCTGTTCTGTATATGGAAATTTACTTGCTTCTTCCCTTTTTTTATCTTCTTCGTTCATTTCTTCCTCTGTTTCTTTGTTTTTGAGTGCCTTTTTACCATTTAATGAGTACCCGTGTTCCTTCTGGCGTAATGCTTTTGAGGGGGAACTGGCTCCTTCGAGTGCAGTGTAATGTATTGTAATCTGGTATTTTTTCGACTTTTCGACTTTTTGTTGAATTTGAGGCATAGGTAGGACTAATTTTTAATTAAAATTTCAAATTCGGTTCACTGTACTACGGTGG
This sequence comes from Kappaphycus alvarezii, assembly GCA_002205965.3. Taxonomy (NCBI): domain Eukaryota; phylum Rhodophyta; class Florideophyceae; order Gigartinales; family Solieriaceae; genus Kappaphycus; species Kappaphycus alvarezii. Next base: position 343,998 of record NADL03000044.1, on the reverse strand, counting down.
ACAAAATTCCTATACGAGGGCACCCCTTTTTTGAAGTATTTCTAAAAAAATAACGCAATCGACGAACTGATTTTTTGGGTATGTTTTTTTGTTTCATAAATTCATATAAAGAATCATGTTTTCAGTATAATCCGGAAAGTATTACCTGAAATATTTCAAAAAGGTACTCCAAGTTCTGATATTCCTATATGGCAATCTGACGAAGAAACGTATCAGTGCCCAACAAAACACTGTAAATCGCCTGCTATTTCTCTATTCCATCCTTCCAATATCATCATCTAAAGCACCTTTCCCTACCGAAAATGACCGGGGTCGGTTCCGAACTGAATCCTGGATAAGTTAAACTGATGCCCTCCAGAAGGAGGGCCTGAGCCCGTATGCCATTGCTCAGCGCATAGAAAAGCACCGCTAGTGCATCAAACGATATATATCGGACATAAAAATTATATGAAGTGTACTAAAACTGCTGGAAACACAAGGTTTCTGACTTATGTCGTAGGCCCTTGTTCTCGAAGCATCAGATAGGCAATCTATGCATCTCAGCTCCTGCAGTAGTTCAACCTACTACTTTCTAAAAGTCGGACGCGGCAAATATTTGCAGCCGTGTTTAAATTTGAGGAGGCCAAAAAACGCGCAGTTTCCGACCTCACAACATAAGCAAGGTTTTTTGAATAGGCCCGTTATCTCCATGCCTGTTCATGACATAATTGGGGAAGTGATGTTTTCAGATGAAAAACTAATTTAGGCGGTCGTACAGCTTCGACTCGTACTGGCATGAACACAGGAGGAATTACAAGGTTCTAAGAGTCTCCATAATCAGGGTAGAAATTTCATGTATAGGGTGCGTTTAATGATAGAGGGCTAAACCACGTAAATTTTTTAGGCGAAAAACAGTATGTGCAGAGTTCTATCAGTACTTCGAGAACTCATTCGCTACCTTTTGCGATAGAGATGTACACTAAAGTATGGAAATTCCAGCGAAAAACAAAAGTATTCACGCTGGGAACGTTGTAAATAATTGATTTCAGGAGAACTATTTGGATGCAATGCCCATTCCAGCGCACAGCGCGGATCTCAGTTCGATACAAAATATTTGGAGCGTGTTTGCTCAACGTTTTTACGCGAACCGTCGTCAATTCTGTACTGCGTTTAAGCTCAGAACGTGTATCATGGAAGAGAGTGCTAGCATCGGCACTGATATTTGCTTATAATCTCGTTCAAAGTATGAGTAATCGTTGAAGAATGTCTTAGAGGCTCGTGGAGGTAATTTTGAATAATGAAAGCAGTTTTTCGCCCCGCCAGTTTGTAGTTAGTTTGACTTAGGAACTGTGCGGCGTATAGGAATTTCAACCCCCGCATACTTGATCTTGGCGGCGCAAATCATACAAATCATTTCGTGCTTCCTCAATTTGTACGCAGCACTCGACATCAGAGGCATCTTCGTAGAGGAGCAAAGTTGTCAATGAAGAATCGAGAATTTGATCTTTCGATATGAGGAGGAAAGCGGTGAGCGAAAGCAGGAAAGAGCAATGTTGCCGGGAAAGGACGAGCCTTGAATCCGGATTGTCGTGAGATCCGTATATTCGCGGACGACAACTAACACGACGGCAATCGGCACAAGAATAGATTGCTGTTAGATAGAGATAGAGAGAAACCAAAAGACCTTCATTGAGAAGGGCAGTGGCGGACGCCTCAGCAGTGCAAAGGACTTCGTGGCAACGTTCTACTGTATGCTTGTCCTTTTCTTTCATGTGTATTTCGATTCCAAACCCGTTGTAGTGAGGACGCCTTCAATAAGTTACTGTAAAGCCGAGTACCGCGTATGTTTCCAGGCCGGCGAAGTACTGCATGTGGCATGAAGCGTCGATACTGTAATGCGTTCACTGACAGCAACTTATATCATCAGTGTACTGTACTGTACTGTACATTTGACAGTCAGCTGCAGGATCCGACTACATTGCTAGCAAAGAGCTAAATGGTTGTCCACGTCGGCCACGTTCAGCATCTAGTGAGTTCAGTATTCTCATAAAAAGCCTCCTTTTGTCTCCCTCTGGATGACCGATTTGGCTTCAACTACATTATACCCCTTGTACAGAAGGGGTATTTCACCTCTCCTCGGCGCTAATGCCTTCATTGCACTTGAGAATGAATTGACAGTTCACGTTTTTTTCGTATCAGTATGAATAACGCTTTTGGAATAAGTAAAGCTTACCTTGGACCTTCCCCGGTCCCCGCCGTTCTCCCTATCTTACTGAACTCCTCAAGTTTTTTTTCGCTCTTCTCGGCGCCGCGCTGAACTTGGCGCGGGCGCCGGATCTATCTATGTTCCGCTCGCATTTCCTGGCAACGGAACATCCATGACTCAAGATCTATTGCTGCACCGTTGTTGCTGATGGTTATTTAGAGTAAATCTTCGTCCCACGCCCCCAGCGCACGTGTGTTGCGATTACAGTATGCTCATAATCACCAAATACCCTGACAGTATCCCTCCGGTAACCTGTACCAAGGATTTACACTGTAAGAAGACATCATTACAACTTGTGCACTGTACTTACGTACCAGTGTAAAAAGCATAATATCATACCTCTTTGTACCTAGCCAATGACATGGTCCATAATGGCTATCTGGCGTCGTTCTTGAAACATTTCGCACCCACCAATCAACCAACAGTTCAACCATCGATTACCTTTTGTGCGCTCAACACCCCACATCTGGTAGCATCGCATATTCGTTTTCAGTACTGTGATTTCTTCCAATCCGACAGTAAGTTAAAATCCCTATTAGATTTGACGTTCTGCCCGATTGCAAGCGGAGACTAACATTTCGTTTTTACTCTGATTCTTTTTTGAATAACGCTCAGTGCCGAAAAACAGGACTTCAAGGGACCGCCCCTCGTCGCCGGACGAGTACAACGCAGAAGACTTACAATCGTTGCCGAAAATTGTCAGGAGCTGACAACTTCGAGTTTGGAGTGGAGCCAAGAACACCCACCAGAATCGTGGTGGAGGAACCAAGGACACCAAGACCCTCCACTTTCTGCCTTCCCGAGGCTGTATCGCTACCCGCTCTACCGCCGATACTAGAAGGCCCGCAGTCCCTCGCTTAAAGCCTCAGAAGCCTAAGAAGGCCCTACTGATTCTTCCTGACGCGGCTTCCATCGTCATCCAGGAACCGCCAACCACCGCATTCGTAAGAACACCAGAAGGCCTCGCCTGACCAAGAACCCGCGATCGTCGCCCTTCCACTGCCGTCACTGTCAAGTCACCTGCACAGGTCGCGTGCAATATCACAAGCACCTTCGCCCAGTATGCACCTACACCGCGCGGACAAGACAAGGCACATCTGCGATACTTGCAAGAAGAAGTTCCGAGCAAGGCAGACCTTGAGCGCCACCGTCTGGGCCGTCGTCATCGAGAGACCGCCGAACGCTCAGTAGTTAAATTTGAATAAATTTAAGTAACGTAAGAGAGCAAAACTCAAAAGTTGCTTTCTCAACCGACTTCGTTTGTGCTGTTGTTCACCCTCCCGCTGTGGCTACCTTACGAACTCGTTTTCCCCAGTTCCTTGCAGTAGGGCTTGTAAGCCCGTATCGCCGCCAGGTTCTAGACAGGAAAACAACCGTTCTGTAAAGCATCGGAAGGAGGGCTACTATAGCACACCGACGTGACTGACGTCAAACCCTTACGTCAGAGAAAATCAACTTTCCCAAGTTATCGGACTGGGATTCGAACTCGAGACCTCTCACTGGTCTTTCGCTGGTCTAGCCAACTCGGCCACAGTGCATACCGATTCTTACTGGCCAATTTGAAAAAATTCTATTTAAAGAAAAAAAACCCAAAACTACACGTGTGACTCTTTCGACCAATAGGAAAAGACAATGGAAACTTCGGGCATTACTGTAGAGTCTCTGGCACAAGCTGTAAGCGAACTTCAACGCCAGCTGTCAGAGGCTCATAACCAGATCTCCGCACAACAGAACCAGCTCAATAACGCTGCTCGCAAGGTGGGAGCTCTCGAGAATGAGCTTTCTCGTCAGGATCAATGCCGGTAGCTCAAATGGTCAAAAAAACCAAGGACGCCCCTAAGAAGAATAAGCCGGGATCATTCAGCGGAAAAGGGTCCGTCGGGAGCTGGTGCGTGCAGATGCAGAATTATCTTGGTGAAGCAGATGGGCAAGCTACCATGAACATTGCACTAAGCTATCTCTCTGGAAATGCCCATGAGTGGTGGATGGTCCATTCCAAGAGCGCCGCGGGGCAGGAGATTCAAACATGGAAGGAACTGAAGACTGCCTTCTCAATCGCTTCGAGACGTTAAACAAGGAAAAAATCGCCCGAGACAAGCTGGCTCGCTGGAAACAAGTTAAAGACGTTACTGCGTTCAATGAAGATTTTAACAAAATATTGTTGGATATACCAGACATAGGAGTCAAAGATCAGATTGATCGCTATTCACGCGGCCTGAAACCGTACATTTGGAAAGCCTTATGCACGAAAGAATACTCTAAGCTTTCTGATTTAATGGCAGATGCGGAAAGAATCGAAGCTGCTTACAGGCGTTCAGGGCCGTTAGGTAACAACAAATCGAGTACAAAATCGCTGAACGGAAGTTCAAGTACTGGAAATAGTGCTCCTGTGCCCATGGAAATTGGGAACGTGGAAATGAAACCGGGTATACAGTCCTCAAATGTTAACTTACCGAAATTGGATCAAGCAGAACGTGAGAGATGCATACGTGAAGGCCTCTGCTTGAGATGCAGACAGAGAGGGCACATTGCAAAAAACTGCCCAAAAGCCCGAAGGAACTGACTGAAGGTCCTCAATCAGTTCTGGATGACAGAAATCTTATTGTTTCAACAATAAGATCCCAGGAAGCATTTAGGGGAACACCAACCCAACTTTCCAACGAAATCATAGAGGACTTCTTATTGTTAAAGGAGTCATTTCCAATGGACCAGCAAAAATTCTCATCGACCCAGGTGGTGAGATCAATTTCCTCAGTGAATTGTTCTGCGATTACCATAAGATTAAAAAAGAGAATCAGCAGAGCTTGCCGAAATGGCGAACGGTGCTAACCAGAAGTTGAAAGAAACAGCCGGTCCGGCAATCGTCCAAATAAAGAACTACACAGAACCACTGTACTTCGCCGTGAGCCCCCTCAAGAGATATGATGCAATCCTAGGAAAGGAATGGTGTGGAGCCCATAGAGCAATTATCGACTCTTCAAGCAATCAAGTTTCTTTCAACTACAAGGGTGAAAATACTCCGTCACTGCCAATGAAATGACAAAGCACCCTTTCGTTTCTGCAAACTCAGTACTTACTGATTTGGAGAAAAAATGTAGCACTTATGCTGTGCTAATTCGACCACTAGACTCAAATCCAAATGTTCCAGATTCTTACCCAGAAGATATTCAAGGTGTACTGAAAAAGTATACAGACGTTTTCCCGGAAAAACTTCCGAAGGGCCTTCCTCCGAAGCGAAAGTATGATTTCAAGATCGAATTGGAAAAAGATGCTAAGCCACAGAAAAAGGGTCTCTACAGACTTTCAGGAAAAGAAATGATGGAGCTTCGTAAACAACTAGATGATCTACTAGAGAGTGAATTCATTAGACCAAGCAAAAGCCCCTGGGGAGCGCCAATACTCTTTGTAACGAAAAAGGACAGCGGTTTGCGTATGTGTGTGGATTACAGAGCACTTAATCGGCTTACTGTAAAAAAGCTACCCCTGCCGCGCATCGATGATATCTTTGATCGACTTAAGGGAGCCAGGTACTTCTCGAAAATAGATCTGAGGATGGGTTACCATCAGATCAGACTGGAGGAATCTTCAATCCCTCTCACAGCGTTTCGAACCAGATACGGACATTTTGAATTTCTCGTACTACCTTTTGGATTGACCAACGCACCAGCAACTTTTATGAATCTCATGAACGACATATTCAAAGATGTCCTGGATGTATTCGTTATCGTTTATTTAGATGACATTCTTATCAGTAAGACATGGAAAGAACATTTAGAACACATTGATGTAGTACTAGAGATTCTTAGGAAGGAGAATCTGTTCGCAAAATTGTCAAAATGTGTCTTCGGTGTTAAAGAAGTCGAGTATCTTGGACATGTAATCTGTCAAGAGGGAATTGCTGTGGATCCCAACGATGGATCATGGGCCCTCACCAAAGAACAAGCAACAGCTTCAGTCATTCTTAGGACTCGTCAACTATTACAGAAGATTCATAAGAGGATGCTCATTGGTTGCTAAACCTCTTACAGAGCTGACGAAGAACGTTTCATTTCTGTGGACAGCTACTCAGGACAAATCATTCCAGACCTTGAAGAAATCGTTATGCAGTGCCCCAGTCCTTAGAACTTTTGACTCTGAACTTCCAATATATGTCACTACAGATGCCTCTCAGTACGCAATTGGAGCTGTGTTGGAACAGGGGATCCAAAATCCAGAAGACCAGTTGCCTTTGCGTCTAGGACTTTGAATGATGCTGAGCAAAATTATGCCGCTCATGAGAGAGAGCTCTTGGCCATTGTAGAGTGCTTGAAAATGGTGGAGAGCATACCTACACGGAAACTTTTTCACAGTTCATTCTGATCACTACCCTTTAAGATACCTCGAGACCAGGACAATCTGTCCCAAAGACAGGTTAGGTGGTTGGAAAGATTAGCGAACTTTGATTTCAAAATTATACCCATCTCCGGGAAAGCAAACATCGTTGCCGATGCCCTGTCAAGACAACCTCAGAATTATCCCTCACCTAAACATCGAAACAGAGAACTACTCAAGGAAGTGATAACAAAGACATACCTAGAATCGAACAATATATCCGTACCTTATTTTGCGGATTCTGAGCTAGAAGATCTGGCCAAAGATTACAGGCTAGATGAAAACCTGAAAACCCAATACAAAGATCCAAAGGCACCTTTCGAAAAGAAAGGGTTGCTTTTACTAAGGAACGGAAAGATTTGCGTACCAGAAGGAAAATTTAAAGTCAAGCTATTACATGACTACCATTCTACTCCAAATACTGGACATTTGGGAATTTCAAAAACAATCAATAGAATATCACCGAAGTTTTACTGGAAAAACCTTCGTACAGATGTACTTCGATACGTTCGTTCTTGCCACTGCCAAAGAGACAAACCATCCAATCAGAAACCCGCAGGTCTTTTACAACCTCTTGATCCACCGAAAACCAAATGGACTCACATAACGATGGACTTTATTACACCCCTTCCAAGGTCAACGGAAGGAAACAATGGCATCTTAACTGTCGTTGACAGATTATCAAAGATGATCAGAATTATACCAACCAAGCCCAAAATAGATGCTCCTTCAACTGCCAGGCTGTTCAAGGATCATGTCTACAGAAACCACGGAATTCCGACGAATATCATTTGTGATAGGGATGCTATTTTTATGAGCAAGTTTTGGAAGAGTCTGTTCCACCTTCTGGGTACCAAGATATCCCCTTCTTCAGCATATCACCCACAAACAGATGGACAATCTGAGATTATGAACAGAAAGATCGAAGAAATGATTCGTTCTTTTGTTAGCTTCGACAAGTCAGATTGGGACAAATACTTGGTAGACTTCGAAGTTGCTTACAACTCATCTATTAATGCCACTACAACATTCTCTCCGTTCTTCCTCAATTATGGAATCCACCCTAGAACTGTCCCTTTGGACATACTCTCCGCAGACAACCCTGCTGCGGCACAGTTCCTAAAAACATGCAAGAATCACTGAAAAAAGCCCAAGAACAAATCAAAAAATCAAATGAATCCACTGCCTTGTATGTCAACAGAAGTAGAAGACCTTCTTCTTATAAAGTTGGTGACAAAGTCTGGTTGTCCACAAAAAACCTAGCTTTTGAAGATGGTGCAGGATCTCGAAAACTGAACCCAAAGTTTTGTGGTCCATTTCAAATATCTGAGGATATAAACGGAGTTACGTACCGTTTAAATCTTTCCCAGCCAATGATCGACAGGGAATTCACAATGCTTTCCATGCTAGTCTCCTTAAGCCGTACTTTGAAGATGAATTCTATCGCCAAATTCCGCCGCCACCACCTATACAGGTTCAAGATGGACATAAAGAATACGAAGTCGAATCAATTCTCAGTCACAAGAAACAATACGGAAAAACAAAATATCTCATTAAATGGAAAGGATATGCAGATCACGAGAACTCATGGCTATCAGAAAATGAACTGAAAAATTGTCAAGATCTGCTATACGAATACAAGAATCGGGGCGATTCTTCTTCGTAGGGGGGAGTGATGTTGCGATTATGCCCAAATCACCAAATACCCTGACAGTATCCCTCCGGTAACCTGTACCAAGGATTTACACTGTAAGAAGACATCATTGCAACTTGTGCACTGTACTCACGCACCAGTGTAAAAGCATAATATCATACCTCTTTGTACCTAGCCAATGACATGGATCCATCATGGCTATCTGCGTGGTTCTCGAAACATTTCGCACCACAATCAACCAACAGTTCAACCATCGATTACCTTTGTGCGCTCAACACCCCACAACGTGGAAGGACCTGGGAAAGACGTGTAAGGACGGCTCTTCCACTCGAACAGGGTTTTCAAAGTTCGCTGTTCTTATCGCTTTTCAACCTACTGTCTTTGTGATATGCCAGTGTGGCACATTTTTTTGTTAGTGAAAAACTTTTGCCGCGTGTGCCAAGCTAGAAACGCTTGGCGAGCGTGGCAATTAATTTTCCCTGCTGTGCAAAACTTTCAATTTTTTCTAGCACGCTGTCCTGCGCAAATGCGCCCATTCTCTAAGTATTCGCTTGGCTGCTCCCTATTCATTGCCTATGCTCGTCGCGCGTCCTCCTCCTTTTGCCTTCCTTCTTTTCTATGCTATTTATACCTACGTCAGCATTCATCTGCCTCTTTCTGCGTACTGGCATGGTATCAAATCCCATTTATACCCACGTGTTCTCATCTCTCCGCTTCTCTATCCACCTCCTACCACCCCTTTACACCCTTTCATATTCTACGTCTCCCATTCAACCATGCCCTACCGCATCTCGAACGTTGCACACCCCTATCCACCATCCCGTTACACCTCTTATCCTCCTATTCCTCATCGTTGGTCGCCTTTTTCGTCCTCGTCTGCTACCCGCGCCACCTCATGCGACCTATAGATGCTCCTCCTCTTCGCCCTTCCGGCTCCCATGAAGCCCAAGCGTGTCACGCCTCCCTCTCCGTCGAACTGGCTGGCTATCACAAATCTACTGGAATTAGAGGCTGAGGAGGTATCTGAGGAGGAGGAGGTGTCCTCGGATGAGGAAGAAGTGCTTTCCCCTGAGGAGTATTTGGAAAAATCACTTGTGTATGGGGATTTAGACTCGGCTGGGATCTGTTACCTACACTAAGGATCCTCCTAAGCCATTATTGGAAGAGGACCGTAAGTGCATGTGTCTTCTGTGCTTCTATTATCGCTGGCGTCATATTTATCCGAAGAGCAAGAGGGTGGCTAAACCGCCTTTTTTAGTGTTAGATTTTATTTAGTTGTAGTTGCTCCAAACATTTAGTTATTTTTGCGTATTGATGGGTATTAAAAATTCTATATAAGTGGGAAAAATTCGCGCCTCTGAAAAAGGGGGATTGAATAATTTTTTTACCTTCGCTAACTGAGTTCAGAGTGAGCTCAGGAGTTGGTAGCGCCTTTTCATTCTTCGTTATTTCCTTGTATAACATCCTCTTCCTTTTCATTTTCCTTTACTCTTTCCCCTTCCCCTGTACTCAACCTTTTCGCACTCTCGTCGCGTGCAACGACTGTCTGTCTAGCAGAGTTAGTACGATCTACCATACTTTTTGCGTGGTTGTGCCGTTCCCCTGCTATCACTTTGTTACAGTCTCCGAAGGAACGTGGTCTGCGCAGCCCTGTCAGTCCGTCGGCAAGTTCGTTCGTCCGGAGTTTCTTCGTCTTGGTTGTCGCCGTCTGTAAGTCGTCATGCTTGCACTAGAAGTTCTTCAAGCTGTCTGGATCCCGTATTTAGATGGTGGAATTTTCTTCTAGTCCCCCCTTTGTCCTTGTTAGAGTGGTTATGGTTCAGGCGTCGCCTGGAGATGTTCTTAGTCTTTTAGTGTAACCACTACCTGTACGGTTCATTTTTGAACACATTAAAAGATCTTCCCCCTCGTATCAGAAGTTATTACGAATAAATTATGCTGAAATACCGGCAGGATAGGATTTTCCGTATAGTTTAGGACTTCCCAATTCAAAGAGGGTTATTTTCTGATTTCTGCCGCTACGCATTCTTGAAATAACCGCTAGCTCATGTTCCGAACAAGAGCCTCTCTTTATGACGAATCTCACAAGACCGCCGGCAGCGACTGATGGCGCACCGAACTATTGACAGGGAAGATAAACCTAAACAGTGGCATTCATGGATGGAAATGTACATCGAATAAGTTGGTGACTGCTTGTCTCCAGTAATTGAAAGTCCCATGTTTTGACGAGCGTATTCCTGAAAGGAAGTACATGACTCCCCACACGCCATGGTCGTAGTCAGGCCTAGTAGAACCAGTGACCCGTACTGTCCAATGCGGCCTGCTTGATGGCTGGCCTGAAGGTAGCATTTTAGGGAGCGTAGTTCCTTCCCCATTACTGTGTTTGTATACCCTTTTTGAGTCGATTGCGGATTCCTGGAAAACCATGGGATAGATCGGATATATCTTCCAAGAGTAAAACACCCAAACCTTTCCCTACTGTACAATCACGGATATTCTGTCCCGACTAGGTGTTCTCGGACATTGTATAATGACATTTTTCCCCTTTCTCTTCTCCTGCAGCTTTATGACCTTGCAGAGGAGCAACGCTGCCCAACCTGAGGACCTGATCATGCATGGATGGACCCGCAGAAATATTCCTCATAGGGAGAATTAAGGGGAAATGTTCATTAGGTTGGAATAAAACTCACACTTCAAACTATTTCCGGAATATCAGCCGCATGACCTCTACAGAGGCTCCCTCTCGTGACAACCCATTGAAATCAGGAAGCTGAAGACGGGATGATCTCTAATTAAATGAAACAATTTGGTTCTTTAATATTTGAAAGGTGGGTCGGCTATCCCCGTGTATGCTAAACTTGTCCAGGATTATGGTAGTGTCACTCGTGCGCCTATAGGGCTGGCTCAAAGCCTGTCAGCAGGCATGATGCATTCGACATCACTGCTCTAATTAAATGCAGACGCCATCTAAACCACAGCACGTATCAGAAAAGGCTTGTGAGATCGTCCCGCCTGACTCCTTTTCAGACTCCATTACACAGACCTGCCCCCCATAGTCTCGAAAAATAGGCGTCCTACGTCTCTAATCAGTGAAGAATCCAAAATCCCCCCCCGTATCAGAAAAGTGAGTGGAGCAATGAATTCCACCACTCGATTTCTTCATGTTATGAAAAATGTTACAGCTTTTATACGCTAGCTTAACCAACAAGGGCTCATTTCTGGATGTTTGAAATGAGATTCATCCCATGACAGAAAACATCGTAACAACCGAAACTGTTTTCATGGACTTATTCACCGAACCCCGTCCGAGATCATTCCACCACAATCGCTTCAAAACCAACCTTCCATGCTCTACTTCTTTCCAGACCACCACAAATCAACTTGCCAAGCGACATCCACTGCCCAATCCGAACCTTTCACAACTTTCTCCATTGACCGAAATGGTGAATAACAGGAGTAGCAACATAAGATCGAATGAATGCCTCCACACCGCAAACTAGCAAACTATACTCCCAACCCTTCAACCGCACCTTTCCATCGTCAGCATCTATCCCACGTCCTAACCAGAAAATGCCATCCAAAGTCCTCGTTCCTCTTCTTCTTCTCCTACTTCTCCCTGCTCTCACCTACCAACAGAATCCGACGAATCCGACCCCACCTCTTGCAACCGCTCTTTCCTGTTACCCCCAGCTGCTTGCCTCTGTAACTCAATCTTCACCTCTCGTATACTTGTACGCAATCAAAATCTCGTCTCCCAAGATTGCATACGCTTCTTCTCTCGGTCGAGAATATTCTCGAACTCGTAGACCCCTGTGTCCGTTTCGGCTTCGCTACTGCGCCGGTCGTATCCGCGCCGGGAAGCTAAACTCCACCTTCAACGCCGCCTCCGCAAATGCTTCCCAAACCCGCCGCAGCTCAAAATTTTGGAGGTCCTTTGAGGCAAATGCTGCTACAGGGTTCATCGCTACTGGCGAGGAAACTCCCGCATTGACGTGGGACTGTACCTGCCCGCCGATTCATTCTCATTTCCTACCTCTTTCATACTTCTGAATTGTTATTACGGCCCAAACCTAGGTGATATTTGTTGGCTTTACGTCAACCGCATCATTTCCCAGATGTTTCGTAGAAAGTTTCTATAAGAAACTTACGCAAGGGTATATTAAACCTTGCACGTTGATAATCATGGAACAGTTATTAGTTTCCTCCAAGAGGGTTTCTCGATAGCGCATAGATTGGAGAGTCCAACGCCGCTGGCCAGGGCGCTGCTACACGGTTGGGTATGAGATTTCGTGATGAATACTAGTACGGTGTATTTCAAAGTCAGTTGCAATCGTTCTTTTCAGCCTGGACCGACTATCGCATTGACAATCCATTTCTGACTGCCTCCAAAGCCCTGAGAATCTTGTTTTCTAGCGCCATTAGACACTGCACAGATTGTTCATCAGCTATGCTGTTGCGCCAATTGCGGAGTGGAGTACCAAATATTCACTACGCCAGTAGAAAGGAAAAGAAAGCTGCATTGATATATCGGCCATTGGCCTATTTTAAAGTAACTAATGTAGCGGACCCGGTGCCATTTAGGTTGCGACGCACGGGTAATTCTTTAATCTGCCATCAAACTCATTCATTTTGGCATCGATTGGTAATCCAGATCTCCTGGATGATGATGAGAATATGCGACTCGATGGAAGTTAGTTTCTGGGGTCGAGGTGAAACATCGAAAAAGGCGCGGAAGGCTTTGGTCAAACTGATGATAAGCCTCCTATAGCCCGTGCAACTCGTCCACGTTACATCGACGACTTCTGCAAAGGTAAATATGGTGGTTGTCTCTATCGCGCTGCCCCTTCTGCCTAACCAACCCGTCTTACTTCTACAGTCCTTCCTCGGTTACCGCACAGCCAACTGGCCAGCAGCATCTTGTATAACCTATGCAAACTCCGGCAACGCGGCACTATCCATTTTCTTAGCCAAGCGGACCTTCATGTGACATGAAGTGACGGAGAGGGGATGGCAGAGTGCCGCAAAACAGTACGAGGTACAGCACGCAGCTTGCCTACTGCATGAGTACGCGATTTTGACAGTGCGTGATGGGGCTGCAGCAGGCGTGACTACAGTTTTGTATCAAGCGGCAGATTTATGGCATCATTTTGAGGAATCTCAGCATATTGCAATCGCCTCAACACACATCAGGTACAGTACAGTACAAAACCTGAAGTGTCCCAACTTTAAAGAGAAAAACATCCAAACCTTTCCTCTTCTCGGAAAAATAAGCACCTAAAGTGCTGTACCTTCTGCGCTGCACGTGACATGCGTTAGTCCCATTACTCCTGCAACATGGTTTGAATGAAAATTCAACGGATCCCCAACCTCGCAAAACTCGCAGTGAACAAAATCCCTTTCACCCCTAGGCACGCTGCAGCAGCCGTCATGTCCAATGCGGCTTACTTGATGGCTGGCCTGAAGGTAGCCTTTTAGGGAGCGTAGTTCCTTCCCATTACTGTGTTGGCAACCTTTTTGATTCCATTGTGGTTGTCTGCAAAGCAATGGGATAGATCGGATATATCTTCCAAGGGTAAAACACCACCTTTCCCCCTAAAACTGTCCCTTAAGTCCTTCCAGGCACACAATTGCCGACCTCGACGACACACAAGTGGCCATTCAACTCCTGCGAGATTGCTTTGGTGTCTGCAAGGTCGGCTATTTGTTTCGCGCCGCTCCCCCTTCTACTACAGCGGAAGGCGCCAAGTGCTTCGACAAGATGATCGATGAATACATCCGAACTCTGGCCGGAGGCGTCCTCGACTATGAGGTTTTCCGAGAACTCCAGCTCCCAGTGAAACCGCTAAACCTCAAGGAACCATCGCTGAGGATAGGCCTCACGTCGACTCGCGACATTTCAGCCGCCGCTTTCCTCGCTTCTTGTGCCGCTGCTGATGCCCTCGGCCGCTCCATCTAACCGGCTTTCGTACGACTGCTGATCACTTACAAAGATGCGATCGACGCCTATAGTTTGCTGCCTCAAGTTCGCCGTCAAAGATAGTTCCCTTCAGTGCCTTTTGCTCCAATAACCACCCTCTCAAAAGAAGCTAACGGATGCAAACCGTAAAGCGGCTCAAGATCCCAACGTAAACTTTTATTCTCACTGTCAGCATCGCGCGAAAAATTTCATTCTTAGATTTTATATGTGACGTAATAGGTTTCAAAATTTTAGCTGCCACTCTGTGTCCCATAATCCATTTATACAAACAAAAAGTCAGGATAACAACTTAATCACACCAAAATCCGTATATCTTCCGTCCGACCCTTTTCCGAGGCCCCTGCTTTTGAAAAGGGATGATGCATTGGAAAATTTCGAAGTCTAACACCGAAGCAGGGTTGTGAAGGTAACAGTTGAATGCTGGAATATTTTGAAGAAAAAAATCCCAATCTCTAGAACCTATAACTTCTCAATGTTTTTGAAATATACATACCTTCCTCTCCTGGAAGTTTACAGGGGAGAATTGCCTTTTGAAAGTAGTTTTCACATAACGTGCGAGCGGAAAATTTCGAAATCCCTTCCTGTACTTCACACCATCAGTTGAAAGGGTTATTGCTTTGCTAATAAGGATCTTGTACAGTATAATTTTCCTATATAAGTTCTATGAACGTTTTCACCATGCGCTCAGAATACGGCGCTTTTATGCGATATACCTTGCCGACAATCTCCAATTAGCCCCCGTTCCTTAGGACTGTAAGAAACAAGATGAGCGGTTGTTTTCCACTGTGCCTACTCTCTTGACAAGGTTCGATTTTGTAGCTTTCGTTCAGAAATATCTTAGAGGCTCTTCCAGAAGGTTCGAAGTTCTGTGTTATCAAAGTTGGTCGTGGTGTGAATTGCCTCTGATCCGTTTGACCATTAAATATGTTGAATAGCACAACGACAGCTTATTTCCTCAACAGCGTCAATGTACGAACTGTCAATCTATGTTCCAAATAAAAATCGCTCTCTACTTTATTTCAAGCCATTTGCTATAAAGTACTAGTTGGTTGACTATTAAAACCGATTGGGCCAAGATAAGGGTAATTTAGTTAGGACTGGGATGAAGCCATGTGAGTTTAGCGGATAGTGTGGTGTGAGTGTGGCAATGCCCCTTCTCGGAATCTTCGATATAGTAAGAATCTTTAATGGACTATTTTCGGCAGGGAAAGCAATATTTAGATTTTGGATTAATTATGCATTAGTTTTGATTTGAACTTCTGAAGGATTAATTCATTTGAATGTGATCGTAATATGTCTTAATTATTTACCAGGTAGGGTTTACCACTTACACATTTTTATTATTACTTCCTCCAATTTATTGGCCTTTTAGATTACACTTTCATCTTCAGTACAGGATTTGTGTTGTTGTTGCTGAATGTACGGTTTAATGCTACATGTAAGAGGATTTAGTAGTTTTTGTTTGTTTGTTTTCATGCGTAATCACTCTCATCGTCCCTCTTCCCCTGCATTTATTGACCCTTACGGTCTTATTCAAACCATTAGGTCTACTATAAAGTAAAAATGCGCGGCAAAAATCAAGGAGAGCTGTCCAATATCCAGCGGAGCAACAGTTTATCACTAAGTGCCAAATCTAAACCGAAGTACATGCAGGTCGGTAATAATATTCTTTTGTGGTCTCATCAGCCGAAGTCGGCTTGATCTCTCTGAGCCGCAGTAGTTCATTCTACGGAGCCGTAAAAAAGCTCCAGCAAACTTCGTTCGCGCTAGTCAGGATTGACCAAAGTTATGGCACAGGAATATCAAAAAGCAGAATGCTCGTAAAGGGTCCAACCCAAACAAATAGCAAGAAAACTTTTGTCTGCTGAATTGGATCTCCTATTATTCCTTAACATCAATGCCGAAAACCTATGAAGCCTTGAGATCGCGAAGAATTGGGAACTGATTGCGGGGCCAACCGTCTGGATGTTTTTTATTGCTAAAACCTGGTTCAATTCAGCAATAGATATTTCTGCAGTGTTATTGGGCAACACAATATTTCACAGGATGCTCAATACTTCATGGTACTGGGAAACATCATAATATGGGCGATTGTATTCATTTCCGTCACAGTTCGCTCACACAAGAAGAAAATGATACGCAAGAAACATTCGCGGATTAACATGCGACGATAATCAGGAACTTACTTTTTTTTTCGCAAATGGCGCATTTATCATGACTAAAATCTAGTTGTAGGATTTTGGATATCTTCATGTCTTAAGCAATCGGAGTCCACCATGTTTTTCATTCTGATATACTTAAAAGCCTCTTCACTACTTTATGTTTTATGTTTGATAAATCGTCGGTGAAGAGATACTCCGAACTAATTATCCCAAGAAGGACGTGCCGCAAGCGACAAAAGTACTACCGTGGTATAGTTAAGCTAACAGAAAGAGGTGGGTAAGTACGACAGTTGAGAGGGCTACAACAGAGTATAAAAGGGGCATGGTCTACTACTGATGCTCTGTGACCAGCCCAAGAAAAGTGGTTCTTGGGTCTGAAGTTGACTCTCAATTTCCTAACTACACGGGACTTGACTTGAAGTTGTCTGCAAAAATTGCTTTATCTCCACAAGAGGAAGCAGTTTACTCAGCTTATATAGACTTTTTGGCTATCCCTGAAGTCTCAACAAACATACTAAGTACCACAAAATGCAACAATTGGAATCATGTGGAAGAGAAAGACTAACAGCAGATATAATCAGGATAAGTATCTAGATTTCCTCTTCCCAATCTCAGTCCTCGAGATTAGAGCCAAAAATTCCTCCAAAATATCCATACCTCCAATAAATCCACAAGTATTCCTTCGATTGGTTCACAGCAGCTGCGATATCTAGATCACTAAAAATATCCTTATTCAGCCCTATGACAGGTGCCCCGGGCATCCCCTCTTACCTCCTTATATACTGTTACAACAGCCGAAATCTGTGGCACCTGAGCAGTACCTATGCTAGCGCACACCGCTAGTGTACGATGCACAAAATCCTCCAAAAATACTTGAAAATAAATTTGGTAATACAGTGCCAGCGCAGCCAGTACGGCATGTCAACTCAGCCAGCGCGGCATGCCAGCTCAGCCAGCGCTGAATAGTAATAATAATATTCTTTTTTCTCCAATTTTGATGATATCAATGTTTTTAAAACACTTTTCTAGCCCTCCATGTTCCATAGATATAACCAAGTAGCCTTTTAGCATCGAAACATGTCGTGATGTTATTCGTTTTGTATTTGAAGGGCAAAGAAAGTGATTGAAAATGGGTTATAGGGTACCGAAAAGACTACAAGGTGCAATAGCTGTCACAAATAGTTCCTTGGTGGAATTATTTTTGCTTCCTTGAAAGCAGCTATACAATTTTTCGTGCTATATTAGTGCTTATTTCTACTGATACCATAGTATGAGACCTTATAGACTCGTATAGTCCGTGTTCTTTAAAGATTTATTCGACGTAGTGGGATAGATGGACCTTGATACCGTCTTTCGCGCTGTATTTCTCATCCAAGAAAAGAACTAAGTTTCCAATACAAAGTCACGCCACATTATTCTATTATACTTCTCTTGAAGTAACCGATGGATAAATTTAAGGTTCTTGCGAACTTAATATAATCAAGAAACTCAATAGAATGGTGAGACATCTCCCAGTACATTTCTAGTAACATTTTATTTCTGTTTGAAGTCTCCCGGACTCCAAACTCAAGGTAGTTTTTTCAAAGGGAGATCTATAGATGAAACCTGCTTGGCGAAACCCCTTTGTTTATTTCAGAAACAAAATGTAAAAGGTCGCTTCAAGACCCATAATAATCTTTCTGCTATTCAATACAAACTGTGATATCAATTGAGCTGTAGACACTCGAAATACTAATTTCATCTCCCTGAAATCTGAGAACAGACTCTCCAATTAGGGTTAGGATCGATTATTTTGAAGCGAAACACGCATATATACAATCAGGACCAAAACGTATTACTTTCATTTGCTATTCATAAATCGTAAATCAGCCGCTCTGTAAGAAAGAATTGTTTTGATTGATTATTTGGACATTGAGTCGAAATAGCTATGAGAATAGGATTATGGGCATTTTGTGACTAATTAATGAATATCCAAAGTACCGTACTTTATAAATGCACTTTTCCTTTATTTGTGGATGCGCATCATATAAGATCCGCTGTAGCCCTCTTAGATGTGCAGGGGGTCAAGTTCTCCCTACATATCTTCTATAAGGATGAACTTGAGGTTTCTTGCATTGGAGTTTGTGCATGAATAAATTAAGGTAGATAAGTGTGGAATTACTTGACAAGGACGTACTTAAGAGATAAGCGGAGATGTTCTTTATAATACCCAATGAGTGAAATCACCCATAAATACTCCTTAAATGAACACAGGCAAGAACCTTGTGCCCATAATATGATAAATATATACATATATTGTATAAATATGTGATACAGTGATTTATCAACTTTTATACTTACCATGTTAAAGCTCTAGCAGACAAAATTCACTCCCTTCTTTTCGAAGTTTGATACGACAATGCTAATATTGGCGGACAATGGACAGAAATATTTTCATAATTGACATAAGTTTTTTATTTCTGTGACATAGTTTGGATTCGTGTTATTATTTTACAGAAAGCGGAAGATTAATTAATTTACTCTCTGTAGTTCCTTTCCGCATCCGGAAGTTCTTCAGGGAGACTCTATTTTAAGAAAAAAATAAGATGATATGGACACTCGATCCCTTCATCGATCTTTCACCAATACTATTGTTCTCTAGGGTGTTGGTCGATGTATTTTCCAATCTGATCGTATTTATCTGTGCTAATTCTTGAACTGAATTAGACATGCTTTCTGTTTCCTTATTTAAGCGAAAATTGAGAACCTGTAATCGGGTCATTGTATTAGCAGGACTATTTAAGTAGGTCATTCCTGGGAGCAGACATTATTTCTCCTCAATGAACTAACGTCCTTATATTATGCCACCTTAAAAGCATTCTAAGTATTGAATTTTTTGAAAAGATAGCTTTGAAATTCTGCCACTGATGTCGACTCGGATGATTTCAAGAGGATATCAGCTCATTTGAGGACGGTGAACTCAACTGAGAATCATGAATGGCACACGAAATACAGATCATATCATAAAGTATTTTCCCATGTAGTTTTGAAATATCGTAGATTTTGCGAGCAAAATTCGCATATCTACTTGGATTAGGATTAGGAGATCGACAGTAACCGTCTAGGATTGTCTCTATTTTATATTTTGCTTCAGTTAAGCTGAAGAATTTGGAGAAAATAAAGTTGACTGGTCTTGAACTGTTTTAATTCAAATAGCTCCTCAACATATAGCGCCAGAGTATTTTGGGAGAAGGCTTGCTTTCGCAATGGGTAAAAGGTGAATTAAATTGTATTTAATCACAAAGAAATGCTTTAATTACTTTACACAAAGCATTAACATACAGAATGCTCTTAAATTATTTCGCCTCCTAGAGCACCAATAGTGGATATAACCTTGAAACACATGGAAAGCAATCCAACTGGGAATTTTATTCTTTGAATGAAGGAATTAGAAGCGAATATGATGGAAATATATTTACGATATACACACTGAAATCTTCTTTCCCTACCGGGATGGTGGAAGTTTTTCTGGTCTCTGAGCCTATCAGTCGTGAAATTGACTGAAGGGCATTCTGGTGGGAAAATAGGTAAGATATTTAAATTCATCCTTGAAATGTCGACATAGTCTGCAATAATGTCGTCCAACCTCG
This sequence comes from Kappaphycus alvarezii, assembly GCA_002205965.3. NCBI lineage: Eukaryota > Rhodophyta > Florideophyceae > Gigartinales > Solieriaceae > Kappaphycus > Kappaphycus alvarezii. Next base: position 323,960 of record NADL03000044.1, on the reverse strand, counting down.
CTCGTGCTACCTGGAAACAACTTAACTTGGTTCGAACGATGATACAATTCTGAAAAACTGTAACTCTGTTTTAGGGCCAGGGCAAGTGAACGCATATCCTAGAGGAATACTACGATTTTTGGGAAGCTTACGTTCTGGACCTCTTGTAAGTGATTTTTCTGACCCAGACTCTGATTTTGTGCAGCAAGTTTGACTGGCTGGGAAATTGAGCTATGCAGAAGCTGGGTGGCTGGCCCTCTAAAAATCACAGGAAGGTTTGAGCTTTTCTTTCATTCTTGAAGTACAGTGCCCCGCAAAAAAATACATTCACGCTGGAAGATTCTATCTAGACGCTGGATGGGCACGGATTGTATCTTTAAGGAGCTTCCTTTGCGCGGGTTTTTAGTAAAACCTTGGGCCTTAGTGTATCGAAATACGAAAAAATTGAAAGCATTGATACCCACAATCGCAGACTTTGACACATTGGCCAGGCTCTATTTTGAGTTTTAACCCAGGTAATGCCTCGAAGGAATGGAACTGGAGTATGATCTGATGAATTATTTGTGGAAGGTGCAGAATGAAAAGATTGAAAGGAAAAATGGGTTTAATACAGCAGTTAAGGATGCGGACTTGTCCTTATCCGACGGGGAAACTGATATACCAGTGACTACTCCAAAATAATAATGGATCAATTCTGTACGAAAAGAGACGAAAGGGCGGAGTTCGGATGAAAAGCTTTCCTTCTGGTATATTTTTGAAGAAAGTAAAGAAGATGATGTGAGTACTGCAAAGGGTATAAAGCTCGGTTGAAGGGACAAAATCTCAGCAAGAGTGAATTGGACAAAGATTAAATGTACTAGAAAAAAAGTCAGTATCAAAAAATTCAGGAACATCTAATCTGTGAGCGGGACATATCTAGAGACTTTTGCATAATAGAGTTGGCCTCTGAGAGGAAAGGTATGATGTTATATCCTCTGCTTCTTACCAAGACCCTGAATTTGATTCGAAGATCAACTACTGACACGGAGAAGAAAAAGAAGAGTGTGATGAGTTGTAGTGAAATTTCATGGGTCGAGTGATCAAACATTCACACTCAAAACGCTAGTCGTCCTCTCACCATCGCTGAAAGAATATTGAAGGTTATTGTCGAGCATGATAAAATCGGCGCATCTACGGCCTATTGTTGAAATTGGGCCATTTCGGGTATTTTACTGCTTAGAGATGTAAGTAGGCTACTTTTTGGGGTAGTAATGATAGTTCAAAAATGTCCGAATACTACATTTTCTAAGTATTTCAAAGTCCTGCGAAAAAAAAGAGCCTAGAAAAGAGTCTATAAATGCTCGAATAGCCTTCGTATGGGCCTTTGTGTTGGATGTACGAGTTGCGAAGATTAGATGGAAACGGACCTGCACCATGCTTGATTTCTAAACTCACCCCTAAAATACAAGGTTGTATTAGGGCAAGAGTCTCAGGAGTTCAATCGACACATTGGTAAATATTTTGTTGGAAAGAACTCCCCAATCGTCGCATATTCTCAAAACCCAGCCTCTATTCGCCCTTTTGGTAAACAGAAGGAACGTAGAGGCGGGGACTAATAGGTTGGTGTCCCCGAAAATAACCAATTTGGATCTACGTGACTTTTTTCGGTGATTTTACTCATTCATTCATAACTTGAACGAATATAAAAAATTATAATGGGAACTTTGAAATTGACCCAGAGTTCTAAAATGATTACTTTATACTGAAGATCTTGATATAATTTTCTCCTAAATAAAATGTATTCGCGCCAATATCGTAATATAGGTTGCCGTAAGTTCGAAATATATAAAAATAATTATGAAAGATGGTACATCATGCTGCCAATTAATCACACCCTATTTGAGCTTCACAGAACTTAATGGTGCTATAAGCAATGGAATCTTTCTTACCAAAGATTTTATCCATTTATCTGTATAGGGCGTCAAAATAGTATTTTTTCGGAAGAAATTATATGTCATAAACAGGATTTTATAGGGATACTGTTTTGGGACCCTACGGACTTGGCCAGAATTATGTCTTCACTACGGGAACTGAGTTAAAATAACGGGCTAATATATTTTCTATACGACAAATGTCTTCAACTGATTACAAATATATGAAGTTGATGACAATTTGTGAGAACGGAAAAATAAACCCAAAAAAACACGTATAACACCTTTTTATCTCCCAAGTTTCCGTCACGTTTCTGCTACCGTGCAAGAGTTTCTTTCAGAACTTTCGAACGTTCAATGGCTCAACCAATCAATTTATGCCAACGCAAATCATTTTCAGGGGACGTGACGGAAATTATACATAAGACAAGATCTTTGTGATGCTGTCTCCAGTCAAGTTGTTTTACTTTATATATTTCCAGAACAAGAATGCTTTCATTTCAAGATTTCAAATAGATTTCATTTGCAATAGTCCTAAGACAAAATCTGTAAATCTTTGATGTTATCTAGTGTCTATTCGTCCTAGCGTTGTCCTAGTATGAGGCACACTTAGTCTACATATGAGGACAAATTTTTTCCAGTACTGTACTGTGGTAGTCAAAAAAAAATTTTTAGGCCCAATTTTTTGTAGTAACAAAGTTACTGTGTAAATTAGTAGTTAGAGTAGACATCTATCCCGCAGTTTCTACCATTCCCAATAGGATTTATCCCCATCCAAATTTAAATATTCCATAGCAACTTCTCCCATCCATCACTGGGACGGTGGCCCATGGTGCGAATCATAGGTTGTTTAACCAGAGATTGTGTGTTCAATTCTCGCTGGGTCTCTATCAGAGGCCCGAAAATTCCATTGCGAACTCGACTGGTTGTGAAAAAGCTGCTGTCTCAATGTGCCAATAGGCATCCACTTGAACATGAGACAGAATAAGGTGACATCTCATAAAAGGATAATTCAGTGCGCTATGGACAGCAGCTACCTTCGAAAATCACACTAATTTGCTTCACATCTGGATCCTGGTTAAGCTCCATATCTTGCTTTGCGCGCAAATGTTCCATAAAGCGACTCCTTTTTGTGCTCGCGTGACAGATATAAATATCACCAAGCCCATTTTCACGGCAAGTAGAGAAAAGAAATTTCGACTTACTGACCTCTTTCAGACCCGATAGAGACCCTAGTAAGATGCGTTAGTGTACTCTCCATTACCTGAATTCATCTTCTTGTTTGTCACCGCGAGATGGGTTCCAATACCTGCACCTAGATCCAATGACGTGTCATCATCCTCATCTCCTACGCAATTAGATGCGCGACGAGATATAGAATCAAACCTGTTTTCAAAGCGTTCCTCGGCAAGAATCTCACAAAAACTAGGCTTTTTCCCGAAACCTTTCCATTATTAGATGTAAACACGTCCCGATTGGTCCAAAATCACTCGTGAGCGGTTAAAGTTGCATCTGATTGATTCATCGTTGAATCATCTGAATTCCTTTCCGAAGCGTTCGGAGACGATGGTGAAGTATCTAAATCTTTATTTTCGCGTTCATTCGGCAATTAAGCCAGTTCAACCTCCGTCAAAACGTCTGATGGAGGCAATCCCGCTTTGATATTGACAATTTTCAGCATAACGGTCTTGAGAAGGTCGCGTATCTTCCAGCTTGCTTCCACAGGCTTCCTCCTTCGCCCACTTACAATGTGAATATGGACTGCAAAGACGGTTTCACTGAACAATTTCGTCATCCAAGCCGACCCATATAATCGCTTACATTCTGCCGCTGACGTAAAAAAGAAACCCCGGTAGTGAATTATATTTAGAGGAACGGTTTATGGATCCATTTTTGGCGAAGAATTAGGGAAAATTGAGGGTTACTTCGAAAAGGGAAAGTTGTCCTTGCTCTGAGCAGCGTTGAAATTCTCGAAAAGTTTGTTTCGATCGAGCATCTCCATGCATTAATGAACAATTGCGGGCGAAAAAAAGGCTGCTGAAAAGTTTCGTATTTTCAAGAAATGTTTTAGAAATTTTTCCTCATTTTAGGACAATGGTCCTATAGACACTAGGGGCTTGGATGTTCCACTGTGGGGTACTGGTAGATTCCAAGTCTAAGCCTTAATTTAAATATGCAATGTTTTGTTCTTTACGGAATTTTACAATGTATTAGTACCAGCAGCTGAACTAAATGAATCTCCAAATATTTTCATTTATACCTTTGGTAGTGTTTTCACATGAAATAGAACAATGAAAATAAGAAAGGTGTTTTAAACGTTTGCTACATTTCTGGTCCAGATGCAACAGGAAAGCTTAGTTCACGTTTCAATGTTTCTACAGAAATATTTTTTGGTAACTTTTACGAAATATATCCTTCCTGAGCATTCGAAAAAACATAGTCACACTTCAAGAAAATTGATTCCACACCGGCCATATTGCAGCATACATTATTTTATTCTTTTTAGCATTTTGATGGGTACAGTATTAAATAACGGTTCTTTTTTGCACCATAGTACCTTTCAAAATATTTTGAGACGAATGGCTCTTGCATTTTTATAGGTGGAAGAGAACTTGGAAAAGAGAAAACTTTATATGTTTATTTTGTTAATTAATTTAATTATTGAAGAAGTTAACTAAACAGTGCCATGAAAGAGTTGTGAGCGGTAATGAATCCAATGCTAGTTTATTGTACTTCTGCGGTTTTTTCAAAACTGAAGAATCGTCACACTTCTGTCACTTCATAGATCCACTAGTTATACGTATTACTCCAAGAACAGAGGTGAGGCTTAAAAGAGAATTTAAAAGGAATATAAAAAATTAGGTTATGATGCGGTTGTAAAGAACTGGGTGCCCCTTGTATTTAATGGTGAAATTGATGTGAAAAAGCACCAAGAAGGCTTTATTGTAACTATTGTTTCCCACATTGTCCCTTTGAATTCAGAAAATACTGTTAGATATACGCCAAGAAGCCAAAAACTCATGCGAAATGGAGAATGGCTGATGAAACCGGGCGATGAACTTTGCCAATTAAAGAATGACTGTTATTCGAAAAGAAAAAAAGGATGGAAGGCTAAGAAGGATAAAAATTGGCTCGAAATCTAAACATGAACAAAATTTTTAGCTAATAGAAATTTGTATAGGTATTTACAGTTTTAAAAAAATCTCTCTTTTCACTGAAAACTAATGAGCAAACTATAGCTCTCAAGTTTTTCTCCCGCACATTTTCTTGGAGTACATCAAGAAGAAAGTTTTACTAAATATTAGATTAAGGAGGGTACAAGTAAGTAAAAATTTGCGTTTCAGTTCAAAAAAGTTACCTACTATGCACGGTACTCAGATATGCGTTCAATAGAAAAATATATGTTTATGAAAATTTCACCTCTAAATTGATAACATTTCCTGGAAACATTTCATCCGGAATAAAGCTTTTAAGTATTTTTCTCATTTAATTCCTACTATTCACATTCAGTAAGTAGAAAGATTTTTTTTTATAAATCCATGTGTCAGAGATAATAAAGGGTGGCAGCTACAGTGACTTTGCCTAGTTTTATTTTCTTTTTAAAATAAAAATTCATCAATTGTAGCTGCTAATTACATCCTCATACCAGCTAAATAACTCTTCGTGTAACAAAATAAACCAAAAAAGTAATTTTACAAAGAGAAACAAAGTATGATGATAATTTTAGAACAATTCGGTATATTCATTCCAAATTTCAATTTTCACCCACATTGTATTTTGAAACAATATCATTTCAAAATGTTCTCTGCAATAACAATTAGGAAACTACTTTTGAGAAAGTGATGATATCACAGTGTTATTTGTTCTACATCAACTCGAAACATAACATTTGCAATCATAATGATCATAAAAGTGACAAAGGGCTATATTCGTCCTTGAAAAAGTTTTCTAGATCATTTGGAGAACTCCTTTTCAGGTTCTGCTAAAATTTTGGGTCAAATGATCAGCAAATAAAATAATTGTCTGTAATTATGAACATAAAATAGAAAACATAGAAGTGATTAACATGTTGTAATACTTTAAATCAGTCACAAATTTCCGAAAGTTTTTTTATGTGAAACGCATAGACTGGTAAATATTTTAATAGGATAAAATTGATGTTCAAATGGTATTTAAAGACGATTGCAAAAAAATGTAACGGAATGTACTTAAAGTGATATTTTTGGAGCTAGCAAAAGTACAAAATCAATCGGTCACTTTCAATTCTCTGAAAGATTATTATTTAATCAGAAAAGATATGCTAAAAGAAATATTGTCTATAAGCTTTAAATAGTTTGTAACCATTGAAACAGTGGGAAAATACGGCAGTCAATGACAAGCGTTGATAGTTTTGTTTGTAATAATTTAACTGATAAATTAAATGAAATAGACAGCACTTTACACTTATAACGATGGAATTATGTTTTAATGTAAATTTTCATAATTATATGATGTTTTATTAGTAGATAAATTCATTATGGTAATAAACTTTTACACAAAAGCTGTATTAAAATGTAGGTTGGAAGCCTTTTCGTCATACAGGATTCATACATATTGTGGATTATGAAGGTAAAGAATTTTTTTGAGACTGCACGAGTTCACTAGATTTTGGTCGTTCAGGTTAGGTATTCATAAGTTCCTCCCTACCATTCTACTATTAATGACTAAAATTTATAACTACCATTTTCTTATGTTATTTTGTGAATTTAACTACTATTAGTGACAGAAAAGTCAGTATTGGGTGAGTATGTCTCATCAAATGCTCGATATATTTTCTGGAAACAAAAATTATATACAAAGTTGAGTTTTTTCGTTGAAAAAGCCATAATTTCTGACTAATTGCGGAATTTAATTTCCCTACGAAAATATAATATTAGCCTTTTTATAAAAATAATGTCCCATCCCAAATCACGCTAAAAATTGAGGTATGGTCAGTCTATAAGTTCACAAGATATGAGAGTTATCTTGAGGTGTCCATCCTTCTCACAGAGGCTGTATTTGGATGTACGCAAGTGCCTCCACCTGTCACGGGCCCTTCGGATCGTCACTGTAACACGAATTTCACGCCAAAGCCTTCTCGTGACGATATTCGTTCAGAGGACCTAGAAGTCGGTTGACCACTAATAGACCACATAATTTAGCACCCTCGAAACATATCTCTCTTCTACGGAAGCTAACGGCTTGTCCATTTGACGTGTTTCGAAAGCGATACTCCTGCAATCGAACTTGAAAAGAGAGCGGTAACGATGCGAGGTATGATACCAAATGAAAGAGAAACCTAAATATGCAAATGACACGAGATACTTCAAATCACAATGTAATGATCGACCGAAGGACGTCCAATTTTGATTCCACACGTGTAACAGAAAACAAATACTCAAATAAATAAAACAAATGAAACGAAGAACAAAGATGACTTGTGATTTGGCCATGAAGGATGAATGGAGGGCAGGAGGTGGGAGAACAAGCGATGAATTGAGGAAACAGGAGTTGCGCTAGAGGTTTCCAAGTTAGCGGTTATATAGCCCTGTTGAACCGGTCTTTACCGTAACCCAAGTACTCTTGCGAAAGCTGTATGACTGCTACGGGGACATAAGAAAGCACATGCGGCCGCAATAGCGAGAAGCTTCCTACGTGGCCATCAAAAAGGTTACTTACAGTCAACCGATGCAACCGTGACCGCCTGACTTGTTCGAAGTTGCAGATCTAAGCCACGTTCAACCCCCTTTTTTCATATTCACCCATAATTTTCCAATCATTCCACCGAATTAAACAACAGAGAAAACCAAATGACTGAAAGCAGTTCGTGTAAGAGTGCGGTCAGAGCAAATGAACGAAGAAAAAGAAAGAATCATTACATTGCATCATCCTAGCATCCAGATAGGACTCGCGGAATGTGCTTCCAGCAGACCATTCCACCCATATTAAAATACGATATTCTTGAACCCTAATCGTAGCACATTCTGATGCAGCACCCATGCGCAGCGAGTGCGAGGACCAAGAGACTTAGGGGAGATGTAACTTGCGCACGAGCGAGCAAAACTGGATCCAAGAGTAATGATTATTGCGCTAGTAGGAAGGGGAGTCCCAGGTAATGGCCAATATTATTTGCTTCCAGAACGGTTCGAGCGGCGTAAAGTATCATATCGACAGACCAGCTCGATAACGCTGGTATCGAAGCGAGTATTTCGGCGGTAAGCAAGAGTATTAGCAACCCGGTTACGATTCTTGCGTAGTTCGATGGCGATGTTGATGGAATCAGGAGTGACAGTGATATTGGTCAGCAACAGAGGCATCCCAGCTTCGCGCAACGTTCGAAGAAAATGTAGCTGACCAGGACAGCGCGAGCGTTACGTAGGAATTCCAATCAGTGTCCGGAGAGGCGATTGCGAGATCGCAGATTGACGAGCAACGGAGCTTGGAAGAGAACGTCGCCCTGTGAGCTGGTCTGAGAGCAACTTTGGTCCCTGTCCACCTTCTTGAAAGGCATCCGCAGCCAATTGTATGAGTGGTGTGAGTGCTATGGACCGCCCAATACGAGTATGTGCCGTAGTGACAGCAGAGAGATAGTTACTTACCGAGCCTGCACTGGTCTTGTTTTCTCCGAGAGCCAACCCAGATACAGAAGGATAGAGCCTTCATTTCCAGAGAGCGGGCCACTTCCATCTTGAGGAGAATACCAGCCATTGCTTCCACAAAATTTCATTTGACCTCCACGAGTTCGGTGCTCGCGCTTTGGCATGAGATGAGCGATCGTAGTACCTCCAGTAGTCACCCAGCCCAGTTACTGTAAGCACCAATTATTGTAGCGTGACGGCTAGAGGTAGAGTCCAAGCCTCTTCTGCTATATTTCCAGACGTCCAATATCCATCGAGGAGCGGGCATTGTCTTCGGCGCCCAAATTGCGGGAAGTAAAGAACTTCTGGGGCGAAAACGTGCGGACAAGCTAAACGGAGCAATTTTGTGTACTACTGCTGAGCGTACCAGCAAGGCTTGACCAGCAATCCTTTCGCATTTCGTGGCAGATCTTGTTCACGACGATTGGGATCAACTTGAGAGGAGGGTTCCAAAAATTGAGTTCTGAGCGCCAGCCATTTTGTAGCGCGTTGATCCCCAGGGAGACAGGACACGCGAATTCGCTGTTGAACTCGGCGCAGACCTTGTTTCTGCTGTCAACGAATCGGTAGATATTCGGACGGTATGATTCTAGCAACGGTGGAGTGCCTCCTGATTGATTCTCAGTCGTCGAGAGTGTGCAGTCGTGACAACCGATCGGCGAATCGATTGACTGCTGACGGAGGTAATGCCTCTATGAGATTCCCAGTTTCTGTAACAAGCGGTGTAACACGGAGTTCTTCCATGAGCGGTCGGGACTTGGTTCTCATAGCGTTGAGTATTGACACACTGCTTGGTTGTCCTCCCATACTCTGAGGTGAGTCCCTGACTGAGCATGTTGGCGAACGACCGGATGTTGTCCGTCACGGCGCGGAGCTCCAAGAATGTTATTGGCTTGACGGAAGAAGAGGATCCCATAAGCCACGAGCTTCCCACGTCCTTGGGTCCCTGGTTGCAAATTGGAGCCCAAGGTTCCCCCTTGACCGATGGTCGTGATGCGTCCGAGTGGACGCCAGCGTAGGGGATGGGGTCGACACGGGCCTCTCGGGAGGGCTGTGAGCTAGATCGCGCCAGTGTTTGAGGTCCCGAATGCTGAGTGAAGCAGCTTCACCGTTTCCCTGAGTTGGATGTGTTCAGCTTGAGCGAATCGTAGATGGATGTAGAACCGTGCGAGTGGCATGGCCAGGAGCATGATATGCCACTCCGCGAAGTGGCGTAACAGTTGGACGTCGACCAGGCGGCGGTTCCGACGTGCTTGGCGAGCAACTGTTGCGAGATGCCCTTGAGTTTTTCCATTCGCTTTGCGGTTATTCCAAACATCATACGAGTGGTGTCGATAGTAAAACGAGATGTTCGATACACTGCGTTCCGGCCAGTTTCCCTTGTCTTCCTTGCGAAGTAGTCCGCAAGCCTTCAAGAGACGATCGATTTGCACACGAGCCTTGTGAAGACGAGAGCGTCGGCGAACCGCGACCAGAAAGTCGTCCATGTACGGGTGCATACGCAGACGAAGGCGATTTCGGACGAAGCGGACGAAGGTCTCATTAGCTTGATAAAATATGCCGGCGAAAGCTTCCATCCAAAAGGGAGGGCGATACAGCGGAAATATCGGTTGTCCGCCTTGAAAATAAACTAGTTGTGAATATCGGGATGTGATTGAAAATGGTGGTAGCCCTTCGCGATATCGAACGAGAAAAGGTAGTCTGAACGCTTGAGATCCAGAGCGAACCCTTCCAGGGTTTCCATTTTGACAGGCATGTCTCGAAATAACGTAGACTGGCGGGAAAGGTTTACAACCAACCGCTGTTTTTCCCCGGTAACTGACGAATGCGTTGAGATCGGGTAGCCATCCTTCCACAGACGGAGAGCTTCGGCTGCTGAGATTTTTCGTAGTTCGGCGGTCAAGAGCGTCTCTGATTGCGTCGTGAAGAATTACCGGTCGGAGGGATCAATTGGGATTTGAGGGAGGTGGATTGAGTGTCTGAAAGATGCTCTCACCTGGCGCTCATTAACAACAAAGCGGAGTTCCAAAGAAGAATTGGAGGTTGAAGGGTCTGGGACCAAAAGGGAGCGGCACGTTGGGTGTTGCGCCATAGGACTTGAGACACATAACAAAAACGACGGCGGGATGACCGCTTTACTTGCACTAGGTTGTCGGCCGGCCGGACTGGTTCTTTCTAGGTTCCCTTCGGAGGGTGGCGATTCCCGGCAGCTTGCTGCTTTTTGAACTCCTTAACGTATGGTTGCGAACGGATCTTAAGAAAATTCTGCTTGGTAAATCGGTACAGTCAGACGCGTAGGGGAAGTAGTCTTCTCTGAGGTACTTCTGGAGAGAATAGCCTCTGATTTACCGGATTCCAAGAGTCGGTGAAGAAATCAACTCGTTCCAATACCCTGGAATAGGAAGCTCAAGAAAGTGTGTAGAAGCGAAGGCCTCGGTAGCGGCTTGGACGTCCTTCGCAGCCAGGGCCTCGGTGACTCGATGGGAACTGGCGAGGCGTTTTCACAGTTGTTGCCCACGTTCCAGAGGACTTCGGCTTCCCACCCGTCCTCGGTCGGCTGTCTTGATGCGTCAAACAGGCCTTCAGGTTCCGGAATGAACCTTTTGCGGGAAACGAGGACTTAAGAGGTTTCTCGAACTTGTTGAGCTTACGGTAGCGGCGTAAGCTCGCCGAGTAGCGAAGGTTTCTCCCACCTGCTCGGCACTTGGGGCGGCAGTGAAAACTGCAGTTGCCCAACCTTGAAGGCCTCGCGGCGGCCGTGGCTTGATCGGCGGGATCCGACGGCGGATCTGCGGCAGCGGAGGGCCCAGCGGCGGGAGCGGCTTGGCGGAAGGACCGGCACACCCTTGAGCAAATTGACGACTTCAGAGAGTTGATTCTCGAGGTGGAAAACTTGTTTGCAAGGGCGTCGATACCGGAACGGTTGATGCAGCAGAGTAGTATTCTGCATGAGACATGTTAAGGGTTTTTACTTGTGTGAATGTCGGCTTAGACGGTGATTCGTCTGGAGCTGGGTCGAAAAATGAGAACAAGCGGCGACTTGAGGAACCAGGAGTTACGCTATAGGTTTCCAAGTTTGCAATTATGTAGACCTGTTGAAACAGTCTTGATCGTAACCCAAGTCCCCTTGCACAAGTGGTACGACTGCTACGTGGACACCAGAAAGCATATGCGCCTTCTGCAGCGAGAAGCTGCCTACGTAGCCATCATAAAAAGTGCTTACAGTCAACCAATGCAACCGTGACCGCGTGACTTGTTCAGAGTTGCAGATCAAAGCCACGTTCAACCCCCTTTTTTCATATTCACTCATAATTTTCCAATTATTCCTCCGAAGTATCACTGAACAAGCGACGACTTGGGTTCCAGAGAAAATAGCGACTGTGACCCAAGTCGAAGGTTAAAAAGGCCTGTTCAACGGGTTGACTTCGTACTTGCCCAATAGCGCGGGTAGCAATAGCGCGGGCTCTTAGAGTAGAAACCTATAAGTTTCACGCGTGCTTAGATTATTGACTTGGAGTAGTGCGGCCGTGAAACCCATTTTACTTAGATTTTACACGATATCTCCGTTTGTAGTAGAAGTCAGCCAGGTTAAAGCCCCCATTTTGTTGAAACTCCGCGATCTTTCTAATATACACTTTGATTATCATCAAATTTCTTGCTTCAAGCTGAAATGTTTCAAGTTAATGTATATTCTTTTTTTATAATTTTGGAGGGCCACAATAATAGGTCAAACTTTTAATAGAATCCTGCTGATAGCATTGGATATTACCAAACGGCAATTTATTTCTCAATAAAAAAACTTCACAAACTCTTTCATAAATTATCGGAGTCGAGTTCTAAAAGTTCTTTTGGAATATGTTGCACGTTATTTAAAGAATTTTCTAAAAAGAACGTGAATTAATGTCTTAAAGTCCATACTACTCATGCATTTACTCTACTTCTTAATTTTTGTCTATAATCCAGCAATCCCATCAGTAGGATAACCTTTCCACCATTTTGTGAATACGTTGTATGTGCAACTTCTGGAGAAAATCTATCATCGACTTTAAAGATTTGGCTACTTGTTATATAATCACAAGAAATGGTCAGAGTAATTTTTGTTTAAGTTCATTAGTTTTCCCCCCTCAAACTGAACAATCAAGTGGCTCTATATTTAATGAAATCTAAAAGAAGTTTTCAAGACATTAAAATACTTGAACCGACCCAGACTATGTATTGACTAACTCCCTCGTTAGATTTTCCTATTTAATCCAACTAAATCTTGTTACGATTTTGTTCTTTTTTAAATGCTACTTCCAAATCGTCCTAAATCACATAATTTAAGTCTCGGCGTTTTACAGACCCCAAAAGTCTCGCAGCTTTTCACTCTGTTTATGTTTAGCTCTTTTTCAGAGCTTTGAAATTCAATTTAGAAGGCCTACCAATTTATCAATTAGCAGAAAAGTTTAGATTATTAAGAATATATAGATTTCATCCCCTGAAGATAGAAATACTTTCAGGTTTCTCGAGAATATCCCTGCTTCCTTTCTTCACATTGTAATTATTACACTCACATCAATTATTACGGTTTAAATTTCTATTTATTTCAGAATCTTTATTAGCTTGAAGAATACCTGCGCATTCTAAACTATTCTTCAAACAAAATGAACTTTCTCAGTTCCAAAAATATACATTCTAAGGGAGCTATTAACATGAGTGTTCAAAAACTGGAAAGATTAGTGCAGTTGAGTAATTAATACAAAGAGGTCTGAGAAAAGTTCTCCATAGGACGTTCACGCCTCTGTATGTTGAAAGCGCTAGAAAATGTCACAATTCCGATTCAATAATGACTCAGTAGCACAGATTTCAATGGAAAGTCCTTCACAGCCATTCAATACTTGCTTGCCATACATTACTGCAGCGATAGCTTTCAAATGCCTCTTGTAGTATGATGCAAAAGTTGTGAAGATGTCCTGAGTTGGGCTCGAGGTAAATTTGAATTATTTGGCCAAAAAACATTCTGGGTCCTCAGATTGCAACAGGAGTAAATGCGAGACATCATTTAGCGTCAAGGCTACCTTCATATACTTCATATGCGGTATGAAATGCTCGCGAGTATTTGAATGACTGCTCAATCTATGTACTTTCAATGATAATTCCGCACCAGAGCCAGTGTATACTTCGTGAATGCTTGTCAGATCCATGGCAAGAAACGAACGCCGATGCCCGTTTTCGGTATCAAGATGAACGTATTTGCACCAAACATATGGTGGCTATTGTGGTAGGTAGCAACAATTCTGAAGGTGTAGCTCTCCCGGTAAACTGCCACCTCCACGTGCCTTCCATTACTGCCTGCTGGTCGCCTCGTTTCCCTGTAAATTGCTTGGCAACTCTTTTTACTCAACACAATACTTGAATGCATTTTGCTTATAAAACTGTCCACAAACACGAAAATGCAGTTCATACTTTATTTATACGTTCAAAGTATAGTGGAACCCGGAGTGTCATTTATAAAGTCAGTTGTCTCCTATGCCTTGTAGCCTCTATCTGCAGCAAATATAGCATCACTCATAGGTGCTGTGGGTCATGAAGTTACCGCACCTTGAATGAGGTACACCAAGCGCTGCCATATTTGAATGAGCTTCTGACCGGGCCCAGAGTAATAGCTAGCCAAGAACTCGCAGGTCAGTGCAGAAAATACCGCCTTGTTTACTGGACCCAGCGCCTTTTGCGCGTTATTGAATTGAGATAGATAGGCTAACTCGATGATAGCGCGTGAAACTAAGTCGCTGGGATCTTCGTCCAAAATGAAACCCGTCCTTCCCAGGACATGGACGTACGCCTGGTTTACGACAGCAAGCTTTGCACCATTTCTGTGATGAAATAGGTTTCTTCGACCACCCCGCACCTATCTGCTGCACATGATGTCTCTATTTTAATTCTACAACAAATTGAAGAACATATTTAACGAAATCGATACCTAGCCACGCCTTTCTGGTAAAATAGTTCCCAATTCTCGGGTACAGGAACAGCTACGACACTATTTTGGTACAAATCGGCAAGCGCATGGGTCATAACTACTCCATTCACCTCTGTAACCATATTAGGCCTTACTTTATAAAACTTGATTACACTGCTGACGTGAGTTTTCGGTTTTTCAGGGGCGATTTCCAGTAGAAATAATTCTAGCACGCTTGGACTCGAGACTGATACAGATGAAATAAACACGGTCGTTCTAGCGCCTAGGCGTATCTCACGCAATACTCAGTCTAGAACTGTATTAGATTCATAATAAACAGCTCCCCTAGGACGCTTTCAGAATCTTTCAGTCGAATCTCTAAGGCTTCGAAGGTAGATGCGTAGTACTACCCCAGCAGAACCACCTTTTGCCGAGCATTAATTCTCTGCTCCACTCCAGACTGCTCCTATTCTATGTCGCCATCAACTTCGCTTTAGAGTGCGGGAAAATACGTCTTGAAAAAAAAGGAGGATGAGTCCGCAAAAGAGAGGACAAATGGCCATCAATGTTATATTCATTGCCTCTATTTCGTTAACCAAAGTTCAAACGCTAAGAACAAAGTGGTTTGGTGTTCCTATATCACCAAAGAGTGACATTATTTTGGCGCCATTGACAACGACATAATCGAAAGAGAAGGAGTCTTCTAAAGCTTGAGCCTGGGTTCGAACTACGTCCATCATGTGCTGCTCATGAGCTTTTGGATCTGTACATGGTGCGTACGAATAGTCAGATACGCTAAGTTTCTCTGGCTCATCCGTAAACCCTTGATAGCTGTCACATAAAGCGTTGAAACGCAGGTGGTGGAGCCATGGCTCATCTTTTCCACGTTCGGCCCGGGATCTGGGGCGATTGCGCTAAGAATGGAGTCGATCAGGGTGAAATTAAAGGCTAATGAGGCACGTATGTCGGCTTCGCTGGGTGCAAAGTGTCAAACAGTGTTGAATTAAGCTAAATGAGGTTAAAGTCGCCACTCAATGTCTGATCAGGACGAGTACTTGGCTTTGTACAATCTTGTTGGCGGTCTTCACTCGCGACGGCTCAAATATGCAAAGCACAGTGGTATTGGAAGAAACCATAATTCCGTCTCTGAGCCGTCGGCAGGTGCGCGTGCTAACGCGGGCGAGTCACTAGTAAAAACGGAGGACGGAAGTGACGGAGATGATCAAGAGGGAAAGAGAATCGGAGCGTGATACTTCCATACTGGGTGATAATCGGCGGTCATGTGTGATGCAAGCTCACTGGATGTACTGCGTGAGGTTTCGAGTGAAATCACTGTCGGTCCACTAGGGACGTTAGTAGAAGCGGCGGTGTAGTTGAGGTGATGTTCAGTACAGTAGATGCTTATGCCCAGTCCGTCCGCTACTCGGTAGACTGGGTCCTTTATATAGTGCTAGAATAGGTCTAGACTATAGTTTCTGTGGGGTAGATGCACTAAAGGATAGACGAAATTATTACACTAAAGAGAGGTGTTGCATTCGAGAGAGGAGTTGCACTAGAGAGAGGAGCTAGCTAAATAATTGCACTAACTTTGCACTAACTATTGAACTATTGACTGCGTCTGTGGTCTGAGTACTGCACTAAACTTATTGCAGTGTTCCTATTAGGGTGTACATCTACACTCCCACCTTTTGATTTGCGAGGAACGCAGCGACGAGTCAAATTGTAGGGCTTCTACGAAAGACCCATTGTTCAACAGGAAGATCGCATTTGTTGAACTCAAGTATACGTAGCAGAGGGGCGCAATTTGAGATTTTTGTGAAGGCGTCTGCAGGGTTATTAGCAGTGCGAACAAAGCCCACGTTAGATATTTCCTCCTGAATATATGCGTTTCGAACGCTCGTGATGTCGATCATGAGTCTCTTTTCTTCGGTTGTAGAGCATTTTGTAATTACGTCGAAGAGTGACTTTGAATCTGTAAACATGTTGAGCGGTATGGTTTGACCGTATATTGATTGTAGATCTCTCTTCAGTGTGTAGGCAAAATCAAATGCATCCGCGAAGGCATAGACTTCACTACCGAGAACAGAGCGAGTTACACGACTGCTTTTTCGACTTGAGTACGCAAGTACGTGACAATTGTCATTTTTGTCTGCGAGGAGGATGATGTATCCAAGTTGCGATGTTAAGTCAGAGTTGTTTGCGAACGAAAATCCGAGTAAACCTTGAGTCGAAGGCTAGATTTGTCCAATGTGGGATATTGAGATGAAGATGAGGTGTGCGGTGGAGTATTTGATAACCTTGTTGAGTGATTTGATGTCAGCGGTGCAGAATTTGTTCTCAGTAATTTGAGCCGCGAACTGAACTGCACAAGCAATATCTGGACGAGTGTGAAGAGACCATGAAGGGTTGGCGGAAGATTGGAAGTCTGAGAAGTTGAATTCATTGGTAGTTCCTGATTGTTGCTATGAATGGTTTCTGATGTAGAATTATCCTCCTGGAGTTGTTTCCACGTTGACTCCAGCGAATTTGGTGTTGTCGAATTCGCTCTCTGATTCGAAGCGTTCTAGGGTTTTCCGTCTCTTTCAAGAATTCTTTGTTTCCACAAATAAGGGAGTCGTCGACGTAAGCACCAATTAAGCCAAGTAGCCCATCTTTGTTATGTTTGAAATAAAGCGACATGTCAAGAGACGTCGGTTTCATTCCAAGTTCCTCAGTAATATGATGAGAAATGGTACGATTCCAATAGTCTCCGGCATCCGGGAGGCCGTATAATGGTTTCAACAGTTGGAGAAGCTCTTCTGATGAGAGATTCACTCTTTGTGGGTTTGATATATACTTTGCGCATAAGCTGTTCTGTGGATTGAAGATATGCTTGTCGAACACATAATTGGCGGCTACTGATGCGATGGTACGAGTTGATGATTGGCGAAGAGGAGTGTAGTCGTGTACTAGGTAAGCCTTTTCTTTGTCACGGTGACCTTGCACTACGAATCTTGCTTTGAAGGTTGCTGAGTCCGTTTCGACGTCCTTAATGGAGAGGACGAATCGCCCGTTCAGTATGTTCGCATTATCGGGTATGTCACTTTGAGAACAACTTTCCAAGTACCTCTATCAATGAGTCCTTGTATTTCCTTTCGTTTGGCATTGATGAATTCGGGTGATGAACAACGTGGATCGGAAGGGTGAAGTATTTCGGTGATGAGTGAATCGGGATACAATGATGGCTGTGTTTCATGAAGTTTCGATGCAATGGGTGCATATTGAATGTAGGATGTATGAGTACTTGTCTTCGAGTCGGTTAGGTCTCGGATGTAAGGGCGGAGTTGCGATATTGAATGTTGAACGATTTCGCCATTGCGATCCAGAAATGCTTGCTTTTCATCGAGACGAGTGATCTTGAAGGGACCTGTCCACTTAATTTTTTCCTTTTCTCGATACACTAGAACTTCTTCTCCAACTTTGAATGGAGATTTCGTGGCCGCTGGGAGGTTCGATTGAAGTGCCCGTTGGATTCGGAGTTGGCACGTGATCGTTTCCATTTCGGCACGAGCTGCTGCCAAAGCTCTCATTCTGTCTGCTTGGTTTGGTAAAGATGTATTCACGGCGGGAAATCTTGGCATAGTACCGTAGACGAGGAGGGAGGGACGAGTCCGTCTGAGTTCATTGTGTCGTTCATAGCTTTGACGGAAGCTGTAAGGCGAGAGCAAATTCGATGCCGGGATGGTCGAGGCGTATTTTCCGAAGTATTCGACGAAGTGGCTCGTGGTATCGTTCTCCGGGTCCAAGAGAATTGTGAGATTCGATTCCAGATAATTCCAGTTTTATTCCGCCATATAGTTATATCTCGGAAGCGTGGGGAGATAAAGGCGGATCCTTGATCAACTTTGAATTTATCCGGGAACCCAATGTACACTGTGGCCCAGATTTTAGAAACACGCCATATGTCGTCGACAGATTGTCCTGTTAGGATATCAGCGGCACTGAAGTGAGTTTGGCAGTCGACGACGTGAAGTATGGCGCGTCCTTCTTCAAACATGAGGTATAGGGCTAGAACGACGTTAAATACTATATCGGGTAGGGATACTTTGAATGATTGTGGTTTCGGAGAGAAGTGTTGACAGGTAGCCAAGCTTGTGAGATGTCGTTGAGAGTTTGTATGTGCCCTCGGATGCTTGATTTGGGTGGGCTCGTTTGATAAGTTCGTAGAGTTTTTTGCAGAGGGATGGAAGAAGTGATAGTGAAGACGTCTCAATTCTCGTTTCGTGAAACAAATTTCGCTGAAATTCCAAACGACGTAGAGATGACCGAGTTTTCGTGTAATGGGAATTTTCCAGCCGAATTGTTTGCTGATGAGCACATTGTCTACGTTGTCTGCGACTAGACCTTCTTGTCGAGCACGTCTAGTCCGAGGAGCATTGGTATTTCTGCTCTCACGACGTCCATTAAAATGAAGAGAAATCCTCCATTGGGGTTGGTATGCGAACTGGGATTTTTGCAACTCGGGTAGCATCCGTCGCCGAAACGGAAGTATGTTAGCGTTTTTTTGATGAGTTGTTGATAGGTTTGGACCTTTGCCATTTTGTAGTAAGCTGCTGCCTGGCTGTGGCCGACGACAGATCTCTGGGCACCTATGTCCAAGCATATACCTTCGAATGCTGATGAGAAGGGAACGCTGAGATCTGAAATGTTCGTGGTGAGAACGTTTCACAACTTCTTTTTCCTGTGAGTAGTCATTTCTTTTTTTGACAAAATAATGTTGTCAAGCCTTTTTTCTGCGCAATAAATGGTTCCAATGGAACAAGGCTGAGATCGGATACCCAGTATTTAAAAAAATTTATCAAAATCATGAAGTCATTTTCGATTGTATCTTGAGGACTTCTGAGCTGTCTGAGGTGATTTAGGACATCGAATTGGGATTCGTCGTTGGAACCAAGGCTCCGTTGTTCGTTGTTAGCTTCGTTACTAACTGGAGGTCCTGCTTCAATGAGCTTCTCAAACTTGTCGAATTCTGGTTCCATATCGTCAGAATATTCTTCCTGGTCTGCGGGGTATGATTCAATCTCCTGTAATGCCTCGAAAAGGACCCGTTTGAGGGCTTTGTTGTCGTTGCCGAATTTGTTTCGGAAATGGGCGACTTAGATGCTGCTGTCTGTCTCGGGGTACGTTTAGGGCAATGGGTCAGGATGTGATTTGGCGAGTCACATCCCCAGCAGCGGCGAATATCGGTTTGATTTTCAGAGCGACGGTGCCGGTGAGTGTAGTTCGCGGTTGGTTACGTGCCCATAAACGGCTTGACGGCCTTAATTCGTGCCATGGTACGCTAGTTTCCAAAATGATTGCCGTACATAAACTGATTTGATTGAGCAAGCCGGGTTTCCTCCAATGTTTGAATTGTGCAATGTAGCTGAGTGTACATTTGTTGGTAGTTCATTGCCTAGAAGTTGCGCGAACAAGAGTGTCGCGGGCCCAGTCACAGCTTCTGACTGCGTTTCTCAAGTAATCCACCTTGTTTCCTTCCGACCGGCAGTGAGGAGAGGCTTGGGACCAATACTTTGATCAGGCTGTGTATTTTATCTAGCGCTGCGCTGTGAGTGAGTCCTTCCGAAGGAACTTCTGAAATGGCAAATTGGAGAGAAAGCGAAAGAAGCGTTGTTGGGCCGTAATGCTGTTAAATTCGCGGTCCATAATTGCGATGGCTTCTCCAAAGTCTCTTATATGTCCTTCAATGTGGGTCTGGTAGTATTGCATGGCGTTTCCAGTGAATAGTACATGTAGAAACTACATTTTTTGTTCTCGGCTAAGGTTAAAATCTAGACAAGCGTAGTTGTACTCCTGAACGTATAATTGAAGAATTTCGTGCATGCTTCCAGAGAATTTTTGGCAGTCCTGGTTGAACCTTGCGGACATAGCTGATGCGATTTGGTAACATCAGGTTTGATCGGTTCATGATGTGCGATGTGGGGAGAGTACTACACTAACCTTATTGCAGTGTTCCATATTAGGGTTTATATCTACAATCACCAAGGCAATTGGTGAATGATTACAAGGCGCTGCGTGAAGTTCACACACGGCGACATGACGCAAATTCGCGCTTTCGAGCGTGATGGCAATGTATCACGCAGCGTGCATGGGGCTATTTTTCAATCAATTTAATGATTTCAAAACACTCCAATTTTCTCCTTTACAGTGCTTCTGTGCTGTAAGCGCAGTACGCAATGTGAGACCGCTACAGAGTCCGCAGCACAACTTGAAGGCGTACAACACTCTACTGTACAAATCGAATTTGCTGAACGATTTATGAGCCTTACGTACAGTACTAGGTACTGTACCGCGGCAAAATCCAACTCAAATTCCGAGACGACCTTGAAACTGCCCAATGCACCACCAAGGCAGCAACTGCTCAAACACAATTCGCCACCGAAGCGGCAAAAAAATCTCCCCAACAACATACACACAGCACGCACCGACCAATAACCCGCAACCTCCACCATCATCCCCTCCCCAAACCACAAGTAGATATCTCACCCACCCTCCCTGCAACATCCCCAACCGCATCACCCCCCCGCCCCCCCCACAACCAAAAAAAAATATCCATCGCACCCGCCACCGCCCCAAAAATCCCCCACACTGCAAAGGTGACAATTCATGCGCAGTTGGAATTTTTTTCGCTGCCCACGCGACACCCCGGTGGAAAGGGGATGTACATGACACGGGAGTGTCCCGTACGAATGAACGCGCTTTGGACTTTGGTATGCGGGGTGGTTTGTTTGGGGCGGAAACTTGCTACTTAAAGGTGGAATGGGGAGAGTGTGGTTGAGCAGTGGGTGGCGCGAGGGTTTGTTGTGGGAGTTGGGAGGGTTGTGGAGTTTTGAGGGGGTTTGGTGGTGGTTTGTTTTTGGGGGGGGGGTTGAGGATGGTGGTGGTGGGGGTGGGTTGTGGATGGAGGTGGGAATGGGTGGTGGTGTTTGCACCCTTGTCCGATGTGTGGATGACAGGAAAATATTCTTTCAGAGGAAAGTTGCGGTGTGGTATGCAAGAGGGGAAGGGTGGTGGTTGTGGTGGAGCGGGGGTGGGAGTAGAGAGGGTGGGGTGGGAGCGGGCGGATGTTGTGTGGCGGGGTTATGTGGAAGGCGGTAGGTGGGTGGCTGGTTGAGCATGTAATCTGCTGGTATATCTTCCTGCCAGATTTGTATCGGGCGATGGTGCAAACACCCCTGTGCGTTTCCCATCTCTCCAGTAAACACAAAACAAACATGGGTATACTACAATACCCGTTTCTTACAGTACCCCGTACAATACTGTACGTACAGTACAGTACTGCACTATGCAGCAACGCAGTAAGGTACGGTAGCAGCAGAGCAGCTTGTACATTTACAGTACAGTATTGTACTTTTCTTCTCGATACAGTGTGCATATTCAATAAAATGTACAAACGTCTGGCAAATTTCGATCTGCGGCTCCTCACTGTCAACCGAGCAACCGCCAACCAGTACAACCGCACAAAAAAACCAAAAAAAACAGATTGTTGCAAGAGTTTTTCCCCTCATACAGTACAAGCAATGGCCCAATTCACCTCATCCAAACTGTCAGACTGCATACTCTTATCTACTGTTTTTCTACTCCAATGCCAATATTAGCCCACTCCCCTTATAGCCGTCTCGTAGATTCCGCTAACTTCCCCTGTCACCATCTTCTACAACAATACGTTCCGCGTCACCTGTCCCACCACATTCGTCCATTGTCATCAACCCACTACCCTTCTCCGCCCTTTCCCCCCCTCCTCCACCAATTCCTTGCCCCCCCCCCCCCCTCAAACACCCACAATGCCCCCGCTTCTCCTCCCCTTCTAACATCCCACCCCCCCACCGCACCCAACCTACCGCCCCACCCATCGCCATGCCCCCCGACGTCCACGTCCCAACCGTCCCCTTTTCCCACAATCCAACAAGCAAATCAAACCCCTCCCCTTCCCCTCAAGCACCGTCCCCGTCTTCCCGTCACTCTCCTCTACCCCTATCTAACCCGAACCACCCTTCTCACCGTCTCATTCTCATTCTCCTCCTCTCCTCCGACCTCTCCCTCTCCAACATTCTAATCCCCATTCCCCTTCGTTCCCTTCTCCTCACTGCCCACCATCACAAAACCCTCTCCTGTAAAACCCCATCCATCTCGGCACCACCTACTCCGGCTGGCGTGTCTGTCAACCCGTCCGCTGGTCCCTCCAACATGCACTCGTCTACTCGGTTGGCATTGCCCGTTCCATCGAGTGGGAGCGACACATGATTCAAACCTACGCTACAGAGCATCACGGCTGGGATCCCACCCCGCAGGCTCTCCACTATTTTCATCATCACCCACCCCCGCACGGCTTTACCTTTCATCGCATCGGTCTCGGTCTCACCGACGGCAACCAGACCATCGCCATTCACAATCCTCAACATTCCCAACATAATTCCCACCCCTCATCTCACCCTCTTCACCAACAATTCCGCCCCCTCGTTGCCCTCTTCACCTCATCATAACCCTTCCCAGCCCCATCATATTCATCCTTCCGCTCATTCCCTCGCACCAAAGGATGAACTCGTCGATATGCCCATGCTTACCGTTTCCAGCATGATGCGTCGCCTCGGTCATCATTGGTTGGCCATCTTGAAACTTGACATTGACGGCGCCGAGTTTGATGTCATCGACCAATGGGCCCGGGAAGGATATCGCGTCCCGGCGGACCAGGTTCTCGTCGACTTTCATGAAAGCGTCTTTTGGAAGCGTCCGGGCTATCGCAATTTGATTCCCAATGCAGTTATGAAGATGGAGGGGCTGGGCTTTCGATTAATTGCCAGAACCCGCGTTGAGTACACTTTTGCAAGGGTTGACGCCATACGCGATGATGACCGCCTTTGATACCGACTGGTAAACGTGCCACACACACACCCTAATCATCGTCAAAACCATTACCAGGGTAACTACTTTGCGAAACGTGACCCATATTTTGCGCCCTTCTCGGAGTGATATCAGAGGGCAAGTGGGTAGCGGGCAAACTGGCATTCCCGCACAATCATTTTAGCAGTTCAGCCCGCTTTCATGGGTTTAAAAATGGGCCAAAAAGGGCTGTTAACCAGTGCACCTTTTAGGTGCGTCGCTGTCACCACGAGGGGCGGCAGTGCCCCATTGGAATCATCTGTGTTGTAAGTTCGTGTACTTGGTCGTTTAGGGTAGTAAAATGGTTTGTCTTAGGAATGGGACAGCCGTGGGATGATTTTAGGAAACCGTTCCACAAGTTTTTTGCATAGCGTTCCTCCTGGGCACTTCCTATGTTTCCATCGTGGCCATCATAGCGTTCGGGGCCCACTATGGTATTACACGATCCTTCCCCAGCTAGCATTTAAAGGACCAGTTCCGCACTGGCACAACAAACCTTTACTTCTCGAGCAAAAAAGACCAATCGCCAGTTCTTTTGCCTTACTCAGCTCATAACTACCGCGCCCCTAAACCGCAGTACAAAACTATAAACGTTATTAACCACTGGCTTAAATCTCTTCAAGTGCGACCCATTGCCCTTACTACAAATCAATCTCACCATTAAGCTAGAGGTTCTTTTTCAATGACAAAAGGAGCTGGAGAAACTTATCACAAAAACAAATCCAGAGTCCCTAGGCGTCTTCGACAAAACAAACATGTATCCAAACAATTCAATTTGACATCCTCCACATCACAATTTGAGTAGCAACATACCTCGTTCGACATTGCACACCCTGCATTCTTGAGCGCAATAATCACATCCCAAGCCAATTGTATCCTAGTCTGCACTATCCAAACCTGACCTAGCAGTACCCGCCTTCCCAAATAAGAAGTCAAAGTTACATGGCATACTTCATTAACCTGTATGCCTGATTTCATACATGGATCCATGCAATCATCCCCACAAGTGTCCTCCTTATCCGTGCCCTTCAGCTTCCCAAATTTTGCTCCCTCAACCCCGACCACGATCCCCTTTACTCGCAGTCCCGCCCCTCGACATGTCCCAAAAGTCCCACTGAAGCGACAAAGCCTCAAACATCTTCTACTTTCAACGCTGAGTCAGTACATACTTGACTCACTCTCTTCAAAACAGCACAGAAACCGCTTCCCCCTACAGTCCTATTTTTCTACTCTTTTCTTTTTGTTAAAACCTGCCCACGCGCAGATGTTTAGGATTCCGACGGGTGTAACGACCGCTCCGATACGCCATTTCCAGCGTTCTTTTGCCATGCCTTCGGGCCTCCGGCTGCCCATGCCCCCTCGGAGTCACTTGGTTCCCATTGGAGTTAGAAGTGAATTTCTTGGATGATATGGCGGATGCAGAAGGAACCTCCAAATTGTGCGACATGTTCCTCGTACCCTTATCTATACTTAAGTGGCTGATGTCTGGAATCTCGGCTCCATTTGTGCTGCAATCCGGCAGATACATTGGACCCAGTCACTGTAGACTCGTTATCGCCGCCATGACTGAAGGTGACTGACTCTCAATCGGTATCTTCTCTGTAGTTGTGTCACTCTCTGTGCTGCTGACCGGAGATGACGTCTTACGAACTTCAGTATTAAGAGACGTGGTGCGAGCAGCAGGTAATGCCGACGCAGGCTGGAACAAAGATATGGGAGTGTTCGCCCAGGCAGAGTGAGCCGGGGCTACCTCAGATGCAACCTTCGCTCTGCTGTTGTCCGATTCTTTTGTATTTCGCTCCTTCACGTCACCTCCATTTCCACTTTCCTCCACTCGTTTGCCTTGAATAACATCAACACTCCCAAGTGGGCTACCTTTAACGTTATCCCCAGATTGAGACTCATTGCTACGGACATTTTGGAGCTACTGCTCGTCTTTCTCCGCCTGGAATTGTTACGATCCTTCATACCGTGTTGCGGCTGTTGGGACTGCTGTGCTGGCTGGTGCCCATTCGGTCCGCCTTCGCACTACCTCCAGTTTCAACAGCTCTCGTTGAGGTCTGGGAGGAGCCGCGCTGCGAGGAGGCGACTGTGCGGGGAGGCGCAGGTTTTTTGGAGATCAGTATCGCCGCGTACGACATGGTTGACCCATTTGTAGCGCTACTGCAGACGGGATGCTCTTCTTTGCACCACCGGGGGACCGCTTATTCTGCTCCTCAACTATGGCGTTCTTTCCTTCGTTCCGAGACACAATCGTAGCGGCGCCTTTGTCCGTCGCTTCATCCGACTTCTTGGATCGACGCCCAACGAGTTCTTATGATCTCCCTCACTAGATGACACGGTTTCCGAGTCTGCCACATCTTGCGCTTGACTCTTCCCATTAACTCACCAGTATCAGTCCCCGAAGAGACTTCGGCACAGCATTTCCATTCATCACAGCACTATCTTTGGTCCCAACGGAAAGGTCGGCCCCGTCTCCATCAATCTCCTTCTTCGCAATAGAACTCTTGTTTCCAGCCTGCCTAGCCGCTGCGAAGCAGAATCGCTAGCTGCGGGCAACGGCGGGAAATTCATCGAGTTGAAATTAGGCTCCTTTGGTTTCTCCTCTCGCGTTGAGCGACGATCGTCTTTGTCCCTAGGGGATCCGACACCGTCACCCTTGCCGTCATGGAACCTACCATCACCTCCATGTCGATCACCATGTGCATGTGTCGACCATTGCTGTTGTTCCTATTACCTTTCCTTCCCTTGCGACTTGCGGGTCCCCTCCCTTGCATGTCCATACCGCCGCCACTACCGCCACCACCTCTAGCAGTGCCTCCTCGACGCCATCTCCAGACCCTCTCTGCATATTCCCGCGATCTCCACGATGCATTCCACCGGCGTGATGATGATGGTTGTAGTGATGGCCCGGATGATGGCCTCCCATCCTACCCGATCCACCTCTACCAAAGCTCCCATCTGCCAGTCCACCACGATGAAGCTGGTGGTGCTGATAATGATGCCCATCTAATTCCCTAACTCCTGCTCCTCCGCCTTACCTTGAACCCCATGACCGCCCCTGTCAGATCCGTGTACTGGTGCCGGAAACTCCTGTGTTCACATACCTCTCAGCGGATCTCTCAGCGTCTCCGTCCATAGCTCCAACTTCCACATTCAAATTGCCACTTGCGTTGTCGACAGGGCCGGTTCCCGTGCCCTTTGTCGTATCTCCGGGCCTCGTGTCGGATCCATTCCCCACAGCGTGACCATTTCCGCCGTCAACACTAGTGCCCGGCTGCACAGACTGGATGCCACCTCCCACCATCCCTCCCTGCGTATCAAACGGAACCCCACTTCCGTACGGTACCATGTATCCCCCTCCAGCATTGCTCATTCCTCTCGGCGGCAAAAAACTGCGAGGAACACCAACACCAACATAGGGTGGCACATACGAAGGATAGGCGTACCCTCCATGGACGTCATGTGCGGAGCCGGGATGAATGACTGGGACATGCATCATAATTGGGTTGAGATGAGGAGGATATGAGGGGGGATCGGGATGATGCATACGGGTTGTGGGAGTTGTTACGTGGAGGATAGGTTGAGGAGGGCGAGGGGGAATGGGTATGAGGGGACGTCGCGGCAGGTAGAGGGCTTACCTGAGCGGAAGGATGGGATGTAGGAATGGTCGCATGGGGGGCATTTGTGGGGGGAGCCGGAGTGCGGCGCGTTCCATGTGAGGCTCAGTACGGATTTGAACGCCCTTGATGGTAGAATGATTAAGTTGGGCATGAGCGATCTGGGCAGCATTGGGGGTGTCATAGATAGCAATCCACTTGGTTTCGGTAAGAGGGTCGACCGAAAGAAGCACGGCGGTGCGGAGGGCGTCGGATGTGTAGCAGATGTAGACATGGGATCGGGGTTTGCAAGAGGGGGATGTTACATCTACGGACTGCAGCAAATGAATGAGATCGTCTGCGTGGCATGTGTGGGAACGTCCGAGAGGACGAGAGTAGAACGGAAAGCCCAGGCCGGACGAATACGATGATTGTGGGGGTCGACTTCGACAATGGCAGAGCGGGATGCGAGAAGATGAGCAACGTGATTCATGTCACGGACGCCCATGCGTTGCATTTTCGGGAAGTCGAGATGACGGAAAGGTCGACCCACAGGGAGTCCGGGTCCATGCGAGATTTGAGGTAACCGTCACCTTCTAGGTTGACACGACCGAGGTACCATTCGATTTGTGAGACGATCATATCGTCGAGAGTAGCAGGAGGATGAGAAGTCATGATTGGGGTAATGGTAATTGCGACGAAGAGTGAAGAGTGAGGACGAATTGAGGGAAAGGAAGGCGAAAGATGAAAAGAAGCGAAAAGAGGTTGGAGGGCCGGAAAGAAGGGGAGGGAGGAGAGGGGAGGGGTGAATAAGAAGCGGGTCTCTGTTTTGGTTTCGGTGGGGAAGTCTAGAAGAAAAGCGGAAAGAAAGGTACGGGTGGGGTGGGGAGGTTAGGCGGGTTGGAGGCAACGGTGGAATGGAAGGAAGAGGGAGCGGTGAAAGGAAAATGGGTGAGGAAGGAGAGCGGGTGGGCACAGTTGGGACGGAGGGGGGGAAGGAAGGGAAGGACGGAGGGCGAGGACGAATGGGAAGAAGAGTTGTCAAGGGGAGGGGACAATGTGACGGCGAAGAGGGGAATGCGACGGGAGAGGAGGAGAGGGGACGACAAGGGCTGATGGAAAGAATTCGGGTGGGAAGGGCGGCGAATAGAATATGGCCGACGGGAGGGCTGAGATACGGCGGATGAAAAACCTCTGCAAACTACCCGCCACGAAGGGGAGGGGGGAAGAAATTAGACCCGACCAAAAAAAATTGAAAATCGCAAAATCAGGAAGAGCATCGAACACCTAAAGACATTCTGCATTGTATTTACTGAACACTAAAATAAACATGTGTATTCAGAGACACAATGAGGAAGGAAAGAATAGTACCGTGCAGTGCATGGGATTATTAAAATAATAAGAAATTGTCTATAAAATAGACTAGACACTCCCGAGGTGCCAAAACAGCCCATAATGAGCTATTAGCTTTGGGCACATTTTCCGATTGTTACAAAAACCAAAACACAACACAATAATGAAAATGTTTAAGCGGTTTACATGCTCTATTTTTCCTTTTTTTCTCCAGCATTTCAAACCTTTTGATCGGAAGCTCTGCCAAAAAAAGTCTTGCTGTGGCCTGGAAAAGAGAGAGTAATTATGGGGAGATATTTCCTGCACCAATCAAATTTCTATTTTTTAAAATTTTCACTTAAAATAAGCATACGTCTCCTCGATGTCCCCCGCTCCCGGAGCCAATTTCCGCCTCCCACATCTCCGGGGGGTGCGGAATTTCCCCCACCATCACACGTGTAAGTGCTACACTTACCACACTGCCGTAGTCGGCGGTCATACGTGCGAGATGCCCCAAGCCTGATGCTCAACAAGCGCATTTTTTAAAAAGCTGCATCTCCCCGACGGCGATGCTAGACAATAAACAAGTTGTGCCCCTCTGCCCAATCGCAGTACGACAAGTAACAAAATGTAAGAAATTGCAAACTTTTTGAAATACCCTAATTGGGCACAATGGGCCTTGCCTACCATGACTTGGTTTACACTGTCAGCTATTGACACTATCACGTGCTGTGTGGATTGCCAGGATCAAGCGACGGCTGTCGGCGGCGGGTCCATGAGACAAGTTGTTGGCCAGCAATGCCCGTTGGTTTTTTAGGTCTCACCAACGAGTGGTACTGTAGGTGCTACCGCTGCAAACCCTTAATCTGTATCATTTCGAACTTCAAAGCAATTGCCGTGCCAACGTAAACCTGCTGACTACCCTACAGTACTACTGCCTGGAAACATATTGTCGGCTACATGTGCTGACAGTGCCCAAAAACATTCACCAGACAGTTCTTAACTTTGTACTGTTTCAAAGCTGTTGACTTGGTAGTTCTATTCGGTTGTACAGTAATGTACTGTACAGAATTGTTCCACTAGAGTAGATACCGTACAGTACTGTACAGAGCATGACTGTATAGCACAACCGTAAGCTAGTTTTCAAAGTACAGAACCGTTTTAGATTTTTACTAAATCAACTATTAATAAAAGTTATTGAAAATGGACAAAAAGTAACAAAAGTCAACTTGTTGGGTGCAGTGTGCACACTACCTGTTACAATTCAGGCTTGCCGGATGTACAGTATTTCAGTGTAGAGATGTTTCCTCTGCAGGTCCCTGGCAGGGTGAGACTTCAGGCGATTGCCTTGGGGAGGGCCAAAGAGCTCATGAGTGCAAACTGGTTACACTTAACTGTTCTTCAATACTGACGATTACAGAATCACCAAATACAGTAATATGTAAGCCAGGAAGTCCTTACAGTACACACAAACCAATTGGATATGAAATCCACTGTTCGCAAGGAATTCAATCGGATTGCCAACAGACCTGATGGTGACTTTGGAGCTCTGGTTCACGGTTGACGTCAACAGTGTGAATGCACTGTACAGTACAGTACTGTAAAGAGGGGAAGAATGACGCTTTATTGTTTGAAGACTAGCCCGCAATACACAGGACCTAACCCTAACCTAAACGAGAAGAAGTAACATACTGTACTGTATACTCATGGGTTGCATTGTTATGAAAAGGTCGTTCCAATAAAAAAATAATACACTGGGAAATGCGGGAAATTCGGAATTTTTGCTGTAACATGAAGTTCATCCTACGACTTCAAAAGCTTGGTCATCGTTAAGTACACCATAGGCGTCGATAGAAGCCTTAAGCTCAACATACAGTAACTTGGTATCATCTTGGCGCCAGGAAAGATTGTACTTGTATACATGGGTCTACCACAAAATGGAAGCGGGATCTTCCAAATAGACAATACAGCCTCATCCTTCTTGCTTCTATGCTTCTCTTAAGCCGCTTCAAACGCTAACAGTTTGGGATGATAATTTGTAATCTTGTCAGGGCCATTAGACAGCAACCATTTAGCATGCAGAAACTTTGTACTCGTGAGCGGTTCTGGCCATGTAATGGATGGCTCAAACGTAGTACGCCTGACTGGCTCCACCCGGTAGCTGAAACCACCCGCTCGCACTCCTGAAGACAGTACTATAGCTATTGTAAGTCTCTTAGTAGTCGTTTCAGATTCGACCCAGGTCGCAGTGAAGTAGGATGAAGAACGGCAATATCACAACCCTCCACGGATTCTGTACCATCCTCTGACTCGCTCTCCTCCTCCATAAGATCCTCTTACAGGCGCTTTTGCCCTGTCGCAGATTCACTCCGCAATGTACAGCGACGACACAGCGTGATTGTAGGAACAGATTCACCCTTGACTTAAAAACGGTCAATAATAGAACAAAACGAGAGCAACCAAAGTAGGTCATATCATAAAAATTACGATCGTTTGTGACACCTAGAATCTCGTGCCTCATGCGATTGTAACAAGCCTTGAAAGAGGACAAGTTATGCTCTTGAAAGAGCTTTGACATAGTATACAATGCCTTGGGCTTCTCAGTGCCTATTTTTTTGTATCAAACAGCATCCGCAAATGTGCGGCAGCATCACTGTTCTTCGTGAACTTTTTTGAGGGAACCATGCTTTCGTTTGTTTGCCGAAGGCAAATATATGATTGTTAAGATGACCGGCATAAAAATGCTGATTTGAGTTACTAGCCTATAAAGAGTGTGTGTCAATAGAATTGAACATTAAATGTTCGATTGTTTTATTCGCGATTGTTCGGCATCGTTTTTAAGGGCCGAACAAAAAAGTCTGTTAGGGCCATAGTGTTTCCTTTTCAGTCTCTTTTCCCTCGAATAATGGAACATCATAGAACCACCTATCATCTCAAGAAGAATGCTGAAATGCAAATAAAACTAAAAGAAAAAGTACGGCATTACAAAAAAACGAAATGTTCGGTTTTTTGTGAACTTTTCGATTTTGAGAACACTTCTTTCTTAGTTAGAAAATTACATTTTTCTAATTTAATTCATTCAATCATTGTCTACCCTTAAAACTGACTATATTCGCATGTTATTTATGCATTTATCTTCGCATTGCGTCCCAATTGGAAGTTATAGGTTGAAAAAGGCGCAATTTTTCAAAAAAAACGCTTTATAATTTTATATTTGCCATGTAAAGTAAGAACTGACTGCTGTGCAACAGATCAATTATGTTCTGTTGCACGAAACATTTTTACGTTGGCTCCAAGCGGCAACCGACAATGGACGTCTCTCCGACTACGGTTGATGCCTTCCTTACGGCAGCCCTTTGTCTCCGGCTCGGCACTCAAAACATAATGGACAGCACCGCTGCTCGCCGCTTCAGTGGGGCTTTTGGCGTTAGCCCTGAGACTTCTGCTAGAACATGGAACTTGTGTGGTGCTCTGCTCCCGGAAAGAGAGGAAATTTTTTGATGGAAAGGCTAAATTGTCATTATTGAATAAATTTCGGTTCATCCTGAATTTCCCGCATCTTCCGGGGGTTGAGACATTACCACTGCATGACACGGGCAGAAATATGACACTATTCTTCATTGCGCACTATTGGGCGTGCAATTCTACTCCTGGTCCCCACCCCCGCCCAATCTGCTGTTTTAATCATTACATTAGCTAGTTACACTACCTACTTACAATATAGAGTCAATCAAACTCATCTCAGCCGCTGTGGCTGCCACGGATTCTTTGTTAAGTACAAATTGCCGCTTGAAAGTACACGATAGTGCACTGATTTGAAAGAACTCAAAATCCATTGGTGAAATTTAAAAACAAATTACCTCAACGGAATCAGTGGTCTAAATACTTCATTGAAATGAAAATTTTCTACAAAGGGGAACACTAAGCGCTACCTTGTCGTGCCGAGGGTATGTACCTTCTACCTATGGCCATCGACGTTTACGGACAAACTGGGGCAACCGGGCTCCAGGCGCTCCACGACATGAGTAACTTCACTGCTGACCGCCGAGGGAAGCATCCTATGTCTGAATTTCGGAATCTTAAGACACGTGTCTCGGCATTTGTTCTACAGTACACCGCAGTCATGATTAATCACCGAAAACAAAGAACATACCCCACCAGGACGTCCAGACGGGGCTCTTGCCTGATCCCCTACTAGAAATCATGAATTAAAAGGCCTCTTTTCTCTCTACACTCGGATAAAAGGGGCACTGCCACAATCTCAATGAAAAAATAAATCTGCGTGAAAATATACCACCCTTTTTCACTCAGAGCAATAGAAGCAGTAACAATGCGGTATAAGCCCAACTAGTACAGGTTATGACCCCTTCCACGTTGAGACTCTCGAAAAGCTTTTAATCGGATTGAAAGCAGGAGAGTGGCCGGCAGCTTCATCAAACGTCTCCTCCCGCCTTTAACGAGGACATTGAGTTCTTGATCACATTAATAGGGATACTGTTTTGCTGAAATATCAAGTTGATTTCCAAAACATAATCTGTTTTTGGAAGTAAAGCCTCTTCCGTTAACTTCATTTAACTATCCTGTCTTTGCTATCCTGTAAAAATTTGCAACTCCCAAATAAAATAACTAAAAATGCCCCCTTACCATAATACCAGCACCACCTTGCTACCGTATTCCCCTTTAAATCATGCCAATAGCTATGCATTCCACCTGGCCTATCTATATTGAACCTTTTCATCAGACAATACCACATGGGACCACTTCTTGAAGTCCCATGTGACATTTTCCTGTTTCCAATCCATTAGAGAACTTTTGTGAGCTTCGGTGAGATGCGAGGCGCTCTGAAACTTTTGAAGCGCAGATTAGAGTTTCCACTAAGATATTTTCGGGTTCTGTATACCGAGAGGTCTAAGTTGCGCTCGTCGTGAATCTCCCTGTCTGTTTTGTCCCCGCTGTTTGTCGCCCGAACCAGTCTCCTTTCTGCTTTATCGGAAACTTTTCTAGGTCTACCAGACCTGCTGGCCTCTCCAAAACTCTGCAGAGATTCAAGGAACTATTTCTAATTTTATATCTGCTCCTACTCGCCTTATTGGCTATTGCTGGAATAGTGAGGCCTTCTTCCTCGGAGGAAAGGGTTTTTCGGCACTATAACTAGGAAAGTTGTATATTTGTTGGCATTTTTGAATGCCAGTCGGCTGCTTGCTCGGTAAGGGAGAGAATTACGGCCTTTTTGCGCTTACATGTTCTGTATTTTGCGCTTAGGGGAAGATTTTTAATCCAGTCGTATATTTTCAGGCGAGATTGGTTGCTTTGGTCCTATTTGATGGGTCTGTTTTGATTTGAGTATAAATAAAAATCTTTTCTTCCAAGTTTTTAGTACCCCTGATTTCAAATGTTAGATTTTTTGTTGATTTCAATGGGCACGAATGGAAATTTAAAATTTTTAGGATTTGTTATATAGTACTTTCAGTCGGCAGTGTATTCTGTCGGCAGGTGCCGCTTCTGGTAACCCCGGTCTCGAAAGCAAAGAAGATTCACTAATCTAGTTCTACAAGTAAAGTAGCTAGGACTCTCCGCGTTCGTTCAACTTGGCCCCGACGTTCCCTATCCTTTACAAACGCTTCTACTCCCGGGTATTCCTTTCCTTGCTACCTACAACGAGTCCTTACTGTGACACTTCCTGAAAAGCCGGTTATACAGGCCGAGTCCCACTTGTGTATGACAGCAAGTACGATACATTTTTGGGTGATTTATACTAATTTCTGTTAGAAAGACAACTTTTTCTACTCAGCGGCCAGTAACATTTGAGATCTATGTTGGATTTATGTATGCGTTTCAATATGAGTCTTATAGAATCATTTATCTCTTCTATATCCTACGGTATACCACCCGCCACTCCTCTACATTGTAATATTACAAGTAGATTGAATGAAGGGAAGGGAAGAAGGAGGTACATTAGGCTTGGCCCTAATGACAGTAAAGGAACGATCTCACGAAATAAACAGTACCGCACCAAGGTTAGAAAAAAAAATGGAATCCAAAACCTCTCACCTCTCCGTTTATTTATAATTTGTCCTTGTAAATCAATCGCTTTTTTGTTTCTGAACGTGGAGCCGCGACATAATGGCGATGCAAAGAACAACCTTTAGATTCTATGTCATTTGAAGGGGGCTGCTTTCGATGGTCAATGCGTGTAATTTGCACGCGGTGGTTTCTGGACGGAGGAGGCCAAGGATTGCGCATTGTTCAAGAAGAATCTACTACCGTAATTTAAGAGGAAAGTGAGCCGGGAGCAAGAGGTTCGCGATGGCGAGACTTCAAGATTGGCTTCAATAGATATAGGAGGGCCTCTGAAAAGGTTATATGTTTCTAAAAAGAGATTTGACTTAAACGACGAAACTTTATTTGAACATTTTCGTACAGTAGTACCAAGGAACTAGGATGGAAAAATTTGTCATTTGTCGGACTCTTTTCGATTATGAAAGACTTAGAAAGTCTATAGAATATTTTCGAATTGGTCCGAAGGCTCCCTTCTAGGAACCTTAATCTGAGCAGAAGGACTCATCAGCGCCGAAGAAGATCCTACCGAGCCGCAATAGTAAGAAAATCTATTCTTATCATCCAAGTAGTAAGGTTATCCATTTAGCTGATCAGGTCAAAGAGCTAACATTGTTGGTGAAGAAGCAATTATAGAAGCATAGATCGATAGCCAAGATTAACTGTGAATTCAGTTGTAGCTACTATGGTCAAGGGGGGCTCCATTCATATCAGTGAACACAAAGTCCGCATCGCGATTTCCTTTGTTCAGTTTGCGGAGAAAATGCCACTTCAAAACCAAGCGTCTGCAGCAGAAACATCGCGGTGTACTTCGTCTAAACACAATCGTCGGAGCAAGACCGGAGTCCACAGAAAAACCAAAGATGAAGGCGAGGAAGATGAGCCTTTGACCGTCTTCCAGTAGTCTCTTAACGGTAATGTGGTGGTTGTCGCGGATAGGGATGACATAAGCCAAGCCTTTCGGAAACAGAGGGAAAAAGTCAGGGATATTTACATCTTGATGAATAAAAATTAGATCTGTCGGGCAACGGTACTCACGGCGCTTAAAAGGAAGAGAAAAAAGATCAGGAATGTCAAGAAGTAATCAAAATGTATAAAAGAGCACATATGGAAGTATAATGTGACCGCAGAGGTTGTAGCTGCTTTTTTGGGTATGAGTCTTGGCCTGTTACTTCAAGTAACGCTGATAAATCCAGGAAAAATCTTTGTAATTTGATGGCCTAGACAAATTTCAGTGATTAACATGTCCAAGAAAACCCTTCAAGAGAACTTCTTATCTTGTAATTTTTAGTCTTTAAGGTTATTAGTAGGGATAATTACGCTCTATTGGGCACTAAAGCAGTTCTGAACTTATTTTCTTGATATATTTGAAGAAGTTGGCTCTTTTCTCAGTATATGTCGACTGTGACGCTAAAGAGGCGGACGGAACCGTTGCGCAGGTTATGGGCTGCCTAGAGAATTTGAAGTTCTCGTATGGGTCTTCGGTGGCGCCCCTACACTTTTTCGTGGTGCGCAACGCTCCGTTCGATGCTATTGTTTTGGGTCCTACGTTGTGCTCGCTGTGAGCTCGCCAATAATACGGTTGCCAAAAGGTCTCTTCCCTCGTAAGGGAAGTATGTTCTCTTGTCGTTGTTCAATGAGCCCTTCATCACATATTGAAATAACACTGCTAGCGCACACTTTCGCTGTAGATAAGTAGGAAGCTACCTTCCTCTTCCTCTTCCGGTTCGGAAAGGAGTGAGGATGGATCTGGTATTGAGGAGAACCTAATTTTGGCATTCGTCAACAAATAAACCTATCATCCTGAGTAGGGCACATAAGGGAAGTATAGTTCTCTTCGCTTAATATGAAGAGGCAGCTCGTTCCGCTTTTAGTGCAGTGAAATTGAAACAACTTTAGGGAGATAAACAGAGTCGCTTGCTCAGGAACTGATGGACACAGGTGTTGTCTCTTGAGATATTTAAGATCTCAAATAGGCTAAATTGTCGGTCTTTTACTGTTTCGAGCTTACAGAAAATCCGAAGATTTGTTCAATGGCAAGTCGGGTGGCTCTGAAGCCCAGCGCCGTTGTAAGAAAGGAATTCGGCGGACTACTGGAGGATGGCTCCATTACCCCGTCGAAGTTATCTTAGTCTTTTCTTGTTGAAACGGTCAATTCAAGAGGGAAGTGATAAGCGCAAAGGGCAGTACAAGCGTATAGAACCGGTACTCAGATGGATAGAGTCCGCACGGATGAGCTGGTTCTCGGGGCTAGTTGTCCGCCTGATGCAACGGGGTGGACCGAGGAGGTCCTGCAAGGTTCTAGCTTTCGCCTAGTCTGAGCTGTGACGGGATGACACACTGTCTCCGGTCTTCAGCAAGGAGCTGGACTAACTACCTAGATAGCGGTGATTCTTGTCCAAATTGAGTGTGTTGTTTTTAAAGTCTTTTTTCTCTTCCCTCCCTCTTCACCAGGAGGCTACGGTCCATGTATCGGATCGAGCCGATTATGCGCGGACTACGCGCGGACCGATTCAGCAAAGGTGTTGTGGCATTACAGGCCGTGCATTTGTGTAGGTCCTTACACAAAAATTGATCTAGAATATTGTATCAGAAGGTCTAGTTCTACATTTCTAGTAGATAATTCGACGAAAAATGACAGTAGGTCTCTTTTTGGTGTTAACTACCTCCAGCACAATCAATTTATGAATCAAAACTACTATCTTTGCCGAATACAGAGGAGCTATTCTGATATCTCGACGTAGCTCGTTTTTCAAGGCGTTGGAGCTGTGGATTGGTTATTATAAAAAATATGTATATGTTTTTGGACTAGAAAGTCCTAACTGATTACGTCCCTATTAATTAATGAACGTTCGAATTTATAAAGGACAATGGAAGATTTTCTAAGAGGATTTCCGTTTGTAATGTTGTATGTGGATGAGTTGGTCATATTCTTTAGGAAAACGGAGGATCATTTCTGGCACTGGTAGGAATTTTTTGGAAAGATTCAGAGAGCTAACCAGCGGATTAAAGTGAGTAAATGTAGCTTTGTTCATTCGGAGGAGAAGTTGCTCGATCACTCTATCAATGACGCTGAGGTGACGATGGACGCTCAAAAGTCAAAAACATCTTGGAATCTCCCGCGTCATCGATTGACACAGAGCTCAGAACGGAAACTATGGCCGGTTCACACAGGTAATTTTGAAATAACTTCAACGGCATTAAATGATGCAATATTGGTGGAGAAGACTTCGCAAAGGACGGAAGTAATGCAGAGTTGTTACGAATACCTTGAGAGGACGCTAAAGACTGATCCGTTTCCAGTCTTTTCTGACCTATATTCTTCTTTTCGTGTAGAGTTAGGCGTCCTCTTTGGCTTTGAGATTCACACTGACCAATAAGTAGTATGGCAAAAAGGACCAATCAATTTCGCATCGCGTACGATGACCGCTCAAGGGCGCCCATATCTACGAGTGACGGGGAGGTCTCACCGTTGTGTTCACGTTGAAGGAATTTCGGGTCAACGTATTCTTAAAAGAACCGTTTGTTGTTTACTCCGATCATCAAGCCCTTCAATCTTCCTTTGAAAAGAATGGAATCCATGGTTGATTGGCGAAATGGGTATATTTAGTGGCAAAGTATGACTAAATAAAAAAGACGCCCATTGTCCGCAAATCAGTTGGCAGGTTACTTATCAAGAAAGCTCTTCAAGGACAAGAACGGGAAAGAATATTTTAAACCGACGGTTGAGTAGGCGGCCACCGCGCAATGGACAGAACCCAAGCAGTCCGGGCTGGAAAAACTTGCTGGAGGTGTACATTTTTTTAGCGGGAGATCGGGTTCAAGAGATGGACCCAAAGAAAAATATGGTTGTTCGCATAGAAGTGAGCAATTTCATGTTGAGTAATTACCCCTTTTTTCACATAGAAGAAGAATATAATTCACCTCGCATCGCCTATTGGACAATATGCGGAGATAATGGTGACTCATGACTGCGATATAGTCCATAAAGACTTCGGATCGACTACAAAAGTTCGTTCGGGATCGTTTTTAATTGACCAATGTTTATGGAGACGTGCCGCAATAAGTCAAGTCCTCTGAAGTTTTTCGACAAGCGAGAAGACTCCCTACCTATCTACTAGGCTTGAGAGCTCCAGATACGGTGTTATTTAAGACGTTTTCCATTGATATCATGGGCCATTTGATGCCTTCGAGGACTGGAAAGAGGTTTGAATTGGTACCGATGAGGTTCATGACAGGTTAACCTGTGGCTTCTGCAATCGACGATGATACTTCGGATACTACTATCAATATTGTCGAGCAAGAGATTAAATTGCCATTAGGGCTTCCGAGAAGTATTTTATCGGAATGTTCCATTTTTTTCACCGCAGCTACGGTGCATTATTTCGTGGAGAGCCGAAGTATATAATAAAGTGACGTCCTTTCTTATGCGCCCATCGAGAGCAGAAGAGCTGAAGGATGGTGGGCATGATTAACCAAGCTATCAAAAGCACTGCGCTGCAGAGTGATGGCTACTGAACGGATGCTTTCCTTCAAGTCCTGTACACTTAAGAACGACGCGATAGCGTTATTATTACTTCTACTTATGTTCTGATGTAGAGATCAACCCGAGAACGATTTATAGAGATGCAGTTATCCTGGTCAGGGAAATGGGCCAAGGCCATCGTTTGATAGAGATTATAGGGGTTTATGAGGTTTTGGGAGTCGCATAGGCGTGTAGAGGCAGTTGAAAGGTCAAAGTTGTCGTGAAATCAGAAGAATAAGGACAATATTCTCAATGGCGGGACGATGTGCGGGTGGCGCTATCCTGGAAATATTGGAACCACTTGTCAGCCTATGTATGATCCCCAAGTTCATACAGTCCGTTTGCTTCGGAAAAGTCTTGGCAAATATCGGTGGTATTTGCGAATTCGGCGCGGATTAAGTCCCCGCAATGGTGTACGAGTTGATTTGCGGGAGTCGCGCGCGACCGGATCGAAAAAGATGGCAGAAAACCGATCGCTGGCGCCAAACTCGAGCATGCTGATGCCCACTGATCGCATGTTATACGTCATAATTTTATCCCTATAAAGCTACCATGTACAAAAGAATGGAGTGCTCGACCGCTAATTCGTCGTCATTAGCCCCCTACACTTGAATATCGCTGCACAACCAGACTTTTGCAAGGCACCAGAGGTTTTTGCATACCGACTGGTCATCGCTTTGGTTTTTATAGGACTCTTTGAAGCCGAATGATGGGAATCCTTACTTCTGAGCTCGAAGAGATCATGAACGAGGGCAGAAATGTGACGGCCAAGAAGAGTGGCACACTCCTCGCTGTTTACTGTGATCAGTTTAGGAAAGCGCGTCGTGCATAACTTGAAGAGGACTAAGGACCAGTTACATTCCAAGATCTTCATGAGGGTGCTCCAGGCTAGGCTTTGGGCTCCAAGACTGGTGAGGGATGAGATCGAACTTAGCAGGTTTCGCGCTTTCTTTATCGCAATGGTATCGCAAGGTGTACGCATGACTTTACTTTCCGCCGCGATTTGCCTTGTTCTGGCCTCAAGATTACATCAGAAGGGGTGCTTTTAAAGAGCAACTCATCATTTTATCCGATTTAAGCGATACGAGCAACAAGAGCTTGAAAAGTACGCGAAAAGTGGATGGAGTACGGATTTGTATTTAGAAATCGCAATAACTGCCAAGGAATCAGTATAAAAATAATTTATATCTAGTATCATGAATACTTTGCTCGATTTCCCATTTCATATCGCTCCATTTTCGTCCGACAGCCTCTCTCATCAGAAAAAAAATCTAAAACTGCATTATCGTCATTTCCATCCGTCTACGCGATATGCCGATCAAATGTAACCCATTATTTTTCTTTTTGGCTCTAAAGCAACACTTACCATCTAGATTCATATTCAATATCTGAGCCCTAGGACAACTAATGTCCTGGCCAAGAATCCCATAATAGCGCTGCCGTAGAGTCCATTTCCAAACACGAAATATGGGAACTCTCCCCTGTCATAGTAACGTTGCCGTCTGCACACCTTAATCATAATTTTTTTGTTGGAGATCCTTTATTGAAAAATTCAATAATCTCTAATATCTAGCCGCGGGGATTTTTTCGTATTATTGCCATTCACCACAAGTTGAATGTCGTTTTCCGGCCTATTCAGCGACTCCTGTCCCTATTAATTAAAATATTGAAGTAGAAGATTTCCAACGGGTTACATTTCGTTTCGGACTTTTATCAACCTGGAAGAAGACATATATCATATATATATAAATCCTAATTTTATTTATATAAAGTATATTGCTTGTCTAGTTTGAGATAAAAATAGAAAATTTCCACACAGATACCCAAGATAAAATTTCTTTCTGATCTCCTTGGACCATACGTCAACCCTAAATCAACGCTTCATTGCTCTTCCCAATGAGACGTGAGTTTATTGATAGGGCTAAAGTCGGAAATAAATGGAATTTTTTTATGTGGTAATGGAGTTCAGAAACCAAGAAAAATTTGAATAAATGTACCGGAATACTAGTTAAAATTCGCCGCGAAACTTTCGGAAATGAGTCAAGTAGCTGTTTCGTTCTCCTGATTTACTAACTACGTTTTCTTTTCATCTGAACTGTCATAAACTATCTTCTTGTTCCATTTGACCCATTCATGCATCTACACATAAGTGACAGGGAGACTCCGGGAGAAAGAAGGAAAACTCTTGTATAATCTCATTCTTAAGCCAGTGAAAATCATCAGAAGCTTGAATATGGCGATTTGTAAATTTATATCTCATACAAAAGTCAATAACAGCGTATATTGTATGCATCTTGTTATTTATAATTTATCCAAGCCTTACTGTATTATCAGAACAATTACACTTAGGATTCAGATTGCTGCCGACATTTCCATCATTTATGAAATTTGAATTACGTTGCCAAAGATCACATGTCTGCTCGCAAACGCCATAGGGGAGATCAAATAACTTCTGTTGCTATTTTATATTCCAAAACATTCCAGTCAAGAATCAATACACAGCCTATTATTATAAAATATATGATTTCAGTGGGCGAAAAAGTACAATGGGGAGTCCAGCATGAGCTCGCAACAAAAGTAGCGTCAAAGGCTACAAGTTAAATAAATCTCGAAAAGATGATTTTCAAGGAGATAAGTCAGCTTAACGATAGAGAATTAGAACCAAGTGTAGAGTAGTACAGAGATTTTTTCACTGATCCACTTCCCGTAGAAAAAATGAAGTGATTGACATTGAAATGATTTTCATGGCTCAGGAAGAAAATGAAGGGGTATCATAGTTAATAATATGGACTTTAATATCAGTATGCTTCTTCTATGCTGTATTATTCTGGAAGACAGCAGAAAATCGGGGTATCCCATTCTCCGATGCAAGGCCCAGGCCAGATCACACTCTTCTAGTAAATAAATATGCCGAAATTATTGTTCTGTACGAGATATTATGTCAATTGCGAATCGCTGAGGAAATTCCGTGTCAACGATTTTCACTATTTATGTTATGCATATACCAAAATATTTCAACCTAAATACGAACAGAAAATGCATCCACTTAGGAATTTTATTGTTCATGTGTAGTATAAATATACTTAAAAGGAATCTTTTCAGCAATTGATATACCAAATAA
The DNA here is from genome assembly GCA_002205965.3 of Kappaphycus alvarezii. NCBI lineage: Eukaryota > Rhodophyta > Florideophyceae > Gigartinales > Solieriaceae > Kappaphycus > Kappaphycus alvarezii. The sequence continues at coordinate 281,924 of NADL03000044.1, read as the reverse complement.
TGAGATACTCTCTAAAGAATTTCGAAGAACGCATTTGTTGATCAGGAAAGAATCGCAGGAAAACAAAAACCGCAGAGAATTTTTCTTCTCCTCGCCCGTCAGAGCACAGCAAAAGCGAAGTGAATGTAGTCAGAGCAGCTATTATATTTTGTTCATATTGGCGTTGAATCATTAGTTTGTTCAGGGAAATGGCCTCTCAATAATGGTCCTATGAGGATCATCGCCACCCCTTTCCTTTATCCTGATGATGAATTCGTTTTGGATGGTTTACTCGGTCCCTGAACTCATGATATCGAGGCTCATAGATATATCAAACCGATCCCATACAAAATATCAGTGTAATGTAGAAATATTTTGGAAAGGGGCATCATTAACTAAATAATTAAACATTTTCTCCGATTCTAATAGAATATTATATTTAATATTCCCCGAACGGATCTATTCATTCGAATGGGTATGTGGTTTATGTGTTGGATTTTATTTATATTTCTGCCTGATTCCATAAAATCTTCTCCTTGAAATAAGTCTCACTGATACAAAAAATCGCTAAAATAAAAAATACAGTGATTTTACTCAGTACTGAAACGAATCTCTGAACAGATGCCCATTTAAGGTATTACTTTGTTACTACTCAGTACTGAGAACAAAACTTTCTAAAATTATGTCTAGGTCATAGTGAAACGATTGGATCCAGCCAAGGGTGCCAATGAACGGACAGACGTACCGTTTTAAGATAAGTGTAAGGTTAGAGATCGAAGCGCCCAAAAGTAAAAAATTATTTTCAAGGTCTGTTCGGGTGTTCGTTTATTCTCAAAGCGATTTTCGACGTTACTAAATCAAAAAATAGCCCTTATAAATTCCCAAGACTCCTGAGTAAATTTTGTACAGTATTATTGCTTAAAGTAGTGTAAATATATCTAAATGTAGCTAAATTCATCCGATAATAGGTGTCAAGAACCTACTGCTGAACTACGTGCATGCAATTTTCTAATAAAGAAGTTCTCGAAACTAGGGGTAGGAACAAACATTTAAGATAGTGCCACTACTAAGTACTCTACAGAAGGTAATGAAATATTGTATCGAGTTATACTGGAAAAAAAGATTATTATTTTTTTCGTATTCAAAAGAAATTTCTATTTTTGGTACATAATCATCCCCAAAATCTGAAAATGGTTGCCATTCTCATCATAAGTGGGCTATCGTTCCACAAATTTCAGTAATTCGTATCCTCTACTGTTCCTTCGATAGTTCAGCATAGTATTCAAATCATAGTCTGGGTATATGGGGAGCTATGTGCATATTTAGTAATCTAGATTTGAACTGATGGCTTATGCTTCCGGTGAGCAGACTTGAGCTTCAAACAAAGTTTATTCTCAGAATTACTCAACAAGAGTGGTGGTAAATTGTAGGTAGGCAGCACTTTATTAGTTTTATTCCATTGGTTTCCTCACTGTGTGACGTGATTTTCACGGTCATTATAGCTTTAATCTATTTCCTGCATATACTACAGACTCAAGCCATCGGTAATATCATTTTCAGGGCTACTAGGAACTTTGGCGTCATTGGACCCTTGCTGGCAGTTCCATGCTAAACTGTTTGGCTCTATTTGTAAACTCGAAGTACTTATTGGCGACTCTGAGATATTTTATCATGTTTGTACCAATCACAAGCTTCCTTGCTATCCATACCACCTGAACCATTATCCGTCTTACATACTGATAGAGTGCATCACTCATGCCGACTACAAGTTCCGAAAACCCTACATACGATACCTTCAGGGCTGTTTTCGGGAAAATTTGCATTTTCTACTGCACAATTACGTTTTCCGTCAGCAATTAGGTATCCATGTTTTATAAAAACTCTTTTCTGGAGCGTTCAGCTAAACCGAGCCAGCCTTAACCCAAGCTTTAACTCAATTTCAACCTAGATCTGCCCGTGTGCGCCTATATCTCAAATTATTAGAAGTTTTTCTAGAAGAATGACACGAAGTGTATCAATATATGTGATTCTAAGGTTTTCCGTGGTTTCAATTAGTGAAAATGACGACACAGAACATCATGTAACATTTATTTCTCAACTTGGAGAGAAGTCAAATAGTAATACCTGTTTATTCAGTTATGAGGTATGAGATTTTCTGTTGATGGCAACAAACCGTGTAATGGATTCATTCTATTTCTCAGCACCAAGTTGCACGAACGAATATTTTCGAAAAGTTAAAATTGTGATTTGATACAGTAGACGCATTGCATTGATTTTTTAGTAAGGGTTTCAAGCCTCGATAACAGTTGCTTACAGTATTACATAAAGGAAAAGGTTGTCAGGAAGTATGTCCAGGCATTCTTCACAAGGCCATACGACTCCTAAATAGGAGCAAATATCGGATCTATTAGCAAGTAAATTCCATCTGCTTTTGTCACATAAGTTGCGTCATATATTATGTGAGAAAGCTTAATATAAGCATGATGTTGAGTTAGGCCTAAAAAGCAAGCCTACCTGGGATTCCACAGAAACATGTTTAAAAGTTAGAGTCTCAAATTACGAGATGCCATTTTTTCGTTCCGTTTAGCCTAAACTATATCATTCTTAGATATTTATCGGTTGTCTAAAAGCTTTAAACCAACAATGGAAGGCTTATTCTGTGTTTGCGTAGTTTTTTCTGCCCTAATAGTTTTAAAGAAGTACTTCTAGTACTGAGAAAAATATTTTAATCTCTACATGAAGTCATCGATAATTTTAAAGTGTATTTAAATAACATATCGCAAGTTTACAAATTATTTCTTGTATCTTAGAAGATAAAATTCTAATGGTAGTATACAAAGATTCCCAGAAAAGAAATAGTCTTGGCCAAATTCAACGGCTGGTATCTATTAGTCACAATATTTCTATTTATATTTTAATAGCATTTTCGATCGTTTTGAATCATACAATTAAAGATATTGGATGAGCCATTCATCAGTGGGTGCTCTTGTAGAGATTTTAGCACTTGGTTTTCAGTGCACACCGCAAACTCAGATCTTTCTAAGTAACAGTTGAAGAGCCATAAAAGCATATGAATACTAGATCATTTCTTCGATTGCCACAATATTTCGCCTCAGAAGAAATTAATTTCTCTAAAATAAATCGATGAACCTATTTGCTCCATGCTCGACGAGATTACGCAGAGCTATCGAACAGAAAGCTACAATGGAGCAACTTTTCCCATATTATTTTTCAACCATGTACAACTAGAATTGGAGAAGGTGTAATCGCATTCATCCGCTTCTGAATCATTTAATCTCAATTTTTGGTTTATTTATGAATTCCGCGTATTTTTTCTCCAGCAATAATAGAAGCGCAGATTTCAGAGAAAATATAATTTAACTGGCAGATAAATTGTAGAGGACAGATGACACTTCTACGATGGGAAAGAAATTCTGATTCTGTTAAGGTCTTTATTAGTTATTGCTTTCCCATATGCACTGTTAATCATTAATTTCCCAAAAGGAAGCCTAGAGACGCAAGCTCCGCCTAAAATGTTTTTAATTTATTCTTTGCAATATGTAAGTTTTGTTCCTTCAGATCTTGTAATGTAATTTTCGAAAGTAGGTACTGACTTTATTTATCCGTACTAAGGAATTTCAGATATTCTGTGTAAAGAAGTAAAATAGTAGATAAAGTACTGTAAATATGACTCATTAGAAATTGGAAAGTCACAAGAGCGTCAAATAGTCACAAGGACATCGCAAGATATTCAAAATGCCTGTTTTTCGTTTCGAAATCATTTCTGTGGAGTTTTTTGGGTTAAATATGGAATGAGGGTCTATTTTCATAAATATAACTTAGGGAATTATTTAGCTTCCTCGACTGGATCAAATATCACACTTACGCAAATTTGAATTAATTTTTTTGTAGATGCGATTAAAATCTTGATAGAAATATGCTGTTCTTTTCTTTCACAAGGGAAACAAAGTATTAAATGGATGTTTAGTATATATGATCTCCCATTCATTCACGAATTCTTTTGCTCAGTCCTTTTTTCTTTCATTTCTGCCGACATAAACTGGAAAGGAGGATAATGATGTGGTTTACATACGTCCCTCACGTCAATCTCATAGTTGAAGGAATGTTTAGGAGAATTTATCTTGACATAGCTCTTCATAACGATCGATCACATTTTGAACTCTCCTTTTGGAACGGATCCTGTAATTCTACTGAATTGATTTATTTGATAAATTGATATAAATTTGCTAAATCCGTCGCAACCTCTTCATGACTGGGTCTAACGTTCAAATTTACAGGATGCTATCGGGATCTTTATATGGTTAAGAAAAATTTAGGTAATCTGTAAAGTTCGATTGAAATATCGATGCACTTGCTCAGCAGCGTATCATAGAACACCTAAGAGCTATAATTATGTAGCCATCAGAATCAGTCGTCGTGTTTTTTGATGAAAAGCTTAAATTTTTCTTCTTAGAGCCCTTTTTGGGTATTAAACTTGGACCTTTTCTTTTTGAATCATAAAATTACTTCGTATTTTTGTGCTAAGGAGTAAATCAAGACTGACTACGTTATTGTGACACCCATTATTTTAGTAATTTTCCGAGGAGCTTCAGTCTGCATATCCTGTAATACGCACAAGGGATATACGGTTATGAAGTCATCAGTAGTGATTCTCTGTGATGATCGGCTAGAATTCAAAACTAAAAGCAGGATTTGATTCTCCTTTCAGTAGTCATGGCTCATCATGGACAATACATGATGCCGTTCTTTTTATTAGTTGTATTTTCGTTTTATTCGAATCTCCTCTGTTTTTAATACCTACTTCTAGTCCTTCCTGTATGACTAGTTTCAATATTATGGACTACTTATTTTTTCCCGTTTGATTAATATTTAACTTTGAGTCGGACCTCATTGTTTATTGCTGGCCTTACATTACTTCTTCTTGTGGTTATAAGTGTTTCTATATGCTCTTAAAACAAGATTATGTCATATGAGAGAACTGTTATTTCTTAATCCCCTTCTCATAAATCGACCGATGAAGTAATCCCTTTCTATATTTCACAACTCCATTGGAACGACCCAAAATGTTTTAAAATGTAAACTTTTCATTAAAAATTTTCATGTAAAATATTCAGAGGAGAACATGTCCAAAATTTAAAGGTATATTTGTAACTGCAAATAAAATTAGTATAAATTGATGCCGAAATTTTGGAGAGGTGTGTGGTTTCAATCCGTCTTAGAATGTTCCAAATTTCTCCACTTTTCTCATATTCTGAACATTGGTTACCGTGTTTTTTAACTTTTTCAAATCAACAGAAAAAATAGTATTCTTCTTGAGACGATCCTATTTTCCCCGGCTTTCATAAAGCGCTCGTCAGGGTCGAACTAATAATATACTATTAGCTTGAACGCTTTCCTATTTTGAGGAGTCATGATCGTACTGACAACCATGAATGATTGGATTGTAGCAATTTCAGTTGTGGAAGTTAATGCGAAGCCCGTAGAAATTATAGCTCCTATTTGAAGTAATATCCAGTGTGAATAGGAAGGGGGTAATTCTCAACGAGTTGAAACCATTTCCGGACAGTTAAAGCATCATGGGTACCACAAAAGCAATTTTTGTATTTTTTCAGAGCATTTAGCTACGGGCACCTCCATTAGCAGTGCATAAATCTTGGTTTCATCAAAAAATTCTGCTTCATTGTTAGTTTTACTCACAAACTTGATGATGATTAGTTTCGATGTGATTTATGTTGTCTTCTTATAAATGTAACATTCAAAAGTGACTGAAGTCCAACATCGTCCTAATTTTATTTCCACTATATGCCCACCAAAATTTCACTAAAATATTTTTTTCAAAATGAACGGGAATAACTGCTTATAACCATTTACTAATGTAAGTAAAATTAACCAAATGTTGGGAAATAGTTCAAGCTTTTGACGGTGGTTATTCCTATCCTTCATCTTTGAATTAAATTTCGAGAACTTCAAGTGTCTGCGTTTTCAGGTGACTCTGATGGGTTAAAACTAGTGTTTTTACAATAAAACAATACTCTGTGTTACGTTAACCAAATTTATCCACCTCTTAGAGACCCTTTGAGATATCTTTTGCCTACATTTATTTGTCTTTCCGCAGAAGTCAGACTATGCATGTCGCTAAGTACTCCCGTTCGAACCATATGACTAGCTTAAACTCCCATAATACTGCACTTATATACTTTTCCCTCATCGTGACAAAAACATTTGTTTCTTATTTGAGTACGAATGATTTTTTTCGGGATATCTCAGCTTAAAGAGACGCGAAATATGTCGAAGAATCTCAACATACTTACTGGGGGAACTTTATATGCTGAGGGCCTTTTTTGGACCTTGTAAAATACGTGGTCACCGATCAACTTATTTTGGTGTGGTCATTATACCATTTATTACTCTGCCCTATGTGCCAATTTGTGAAGTGAACCGAAAATGATTTTGAAGTAATGATAATTATCATCTGAGAAAACAAACTAGTGTCTCTAAAGCCAATAAATTCTTTGCATATTCGTTCTTTCTGTTTCATGGATTATTGAATTGTGACTAAAAATGTAATATCCGTCCTGTACAAATATTGACTCGACTTGCACCATTCATTAATCAAGCTTTGATATCCTTTACAGTAAATACATATTTCGATAGAATTGGATAGCTTAAAACAGCGCGCTCCACCTAAATGAGGTATGTAGGAATTTTTTCGTGTTTAATGACCTTTTTAGATAAGCAAGCAGCTTATGTGATCATTTTGACAATATTTTGAATACTTTATCTGGGACTCAGAAATCTTCCCAGTATATATTACAGTGGACGCGTAAAATAGATGTCTTTAATCTTTTTATCTTATTGAATAAGTAGATGGTGCAGATTTTGAGGTAATGCAATCTGAACTGGCTCAGTAAACAAGACTCCAAACTTATGAGTTCACGAAATGTGAGCTACTTGAATATTTTCTGACTGGATCAAGTTATTGAAGCTAGATCAATTAACTCAAATGTGAGTTTTTAATATATTTTCCTGCGGGGATGTAGATATTTTAAGAGCAGCTGAGTTTTTTGACTTAATTTCAGATGTTATTGTTCTTGTGTGATCAAATGGAGGGATAAACCTAAGATAATTCACAACGCAGCCTGCACATTCAGTTAGAATATTTGTTGCATAAAGAGATCCAGTTTTATTACGTCTCAGATGAGAGAAGTTCCATGAGTGTTTCTAGAGTCAGAAAATGCGAGGAGGCATTTTACGCTTCTTTTATCATTCTTTTGGAAAACTTTTTCTTTGAATATATCCAATACAGTACAAGTAAACTTCAGCAACTGGCTTGTACGCATCCGCCCTGATTCGAGCCTCAAGTGTATTCTGAACCAAGTTTTCGCGTACTTTTCAAATATATCAAGACGTGGTTTATGGGGCAAAACTACTCACTATCTGCACTATCTGCGCGTGAACTTTTCGAAAGAATTAATTTGCGTGACTAAATAATTCGATGTGCTGTATATCACGAGGGAAAGATGGTCGCCTACTGCTTTGTGGTAGAAAGTATGTACACACTTATCATTTTTTTCTTTTTCAGAGCTGTACTGTTGCCAGAGTGAATATTCAGGTTTTTTTTCCTCGAAAATTCCTCTTAATCTGCCTTCAAAGTATTGAAGTCTCAAAATAGAGTAACGTCGAAGAGGAGGGAGCCCAATATGTTTCCACCCCGTTGCATTCCATGCAAGAATTTTATCAAACTTAGTACTGTGTACGGCTTTTCCTCTATCCCATGAAATTCATCGGTCGCTGGATGTGTACGGGCGACTATTTATTCCCGTGTATTTGAAAGCAGTAAAATACCCTCTGTCAAAGCGAAACCCTGTCACAGTTGCGATAGATATTTTTTACGAACATGTTGATTTGAAACATTTGGGGACTATTTTTTTCACAGTCATACTTTACTTACACATCATTTTTCTCAGCTCCAACCAACCTCTTGCCTCTCGTAGGAAAAAATGGTTCATCAATTGTATTCAAGCGCATCAACAAAATCAAATGGAGTATTTTGGTGCTAAGATTCCTTGATACGTAGACCGCAATATTTCTGACTCACATATCTAAGTACTTTGGATTAATCGCTTCGAATCAATAAAGAAAATCGATATTGGCCCTCTTGGGGACCCCAAGGTTTAGTTCAAGTGTTCTCATTTTTTGAATGCTCAAGATCGCAGGATCCTTTTTTGTTCTCCCATTTTCAAACTGATCACCCACGTGGCTATCTTCAAATACTGTAGTACTGTGATCTTCTCCAGTGTGCTTCACCTCATTGTATTAAAAATGAGTAACCTTTTGAACTAATTCACCCTCTTTCCAGGAAGTCTAGTACTGACGATATTTCTAACACAGCTAACAATCTCAATGCGGATTTCAGGCGTATGACGGACATTTTTTTATAGTGAATCACTGCCCGCGGTGCATGTAGATGGAATTTCGACTTTCTTCGAGAATCCGCAAGGAGCACGAAGCTCATTATAGGTAATGATATATAAAAACGAGAAATGTAAGTGGAAATGATCCTGAATAATATTAGTGGTTTAGTCACAACAGCTCATATAAAGATCGATGACCAGGTGAGAGGCATCAGCGTACATTCAACACCAATCTTAGAAGAAGAACTCATTTATCAGCTAAATTCAATGCAATACAACAGTTTCAAATAGGATGTCGGAATAAATCAGTTATGTCATGATTTATTCTATCAGCATGATCAATATCGAGTACTCAATGACACCTTATCCCACAAATCCAACGCGTCACTGTTTACGCATTTTAAAGGGATACTTGCAAAGCATGCAGAGATTCTGGACAGGGAAAAACGGCTGATTGGCCCTAGCCTTCCAGTCTTCAAAGTTAGCAGATAAAAGATGAGGCTAAAAGAGAGTCTCTTATCCTCTTCCTATCCTGGGGAATATCCGTCTTTATTTAACAATCATAAAGAAGGTTAACTTTTGTTCAGATTCGCGGAATCAAAAGTGTACAAGAAATCTTACTCATTGCACTCCTATTTCAACTCTGCCAACCCGTTTCTACTCCATTTACAGTGATATTTTCCCGCGAATATTTTTCCCGCGCAAAGGTGGGAAAATATTCTTTAGACGCCATGGAAATACTCCTAAATCTCACAGTCAGAGATTAAATCATATATTAGAGACTATAAGTCAATGTATGAGCTAAAATGACGATCTCAATACACTTTTCGGTAAGTAAACATGTAAAAACTATCCACATCCTAGAAAGGGTAAAATGAAAGTCCTGCAAGCGTAATATGGCTCAAAATTAGCTTGATAGAGGGCAGCGAGACATGCTCAGCTTCTACCGAAATATTTCCAACAATAGTTTGTCTCTGAATCTGCTGGAAAACAGCGCAAGAATTATCCTCACAGTAGTTCCATCTTCCATCTTCATTTATCCGCGAGAATTCTTGTAAGCTCAGCAATATTCAATGAGACTGTGCATGACCCTAGTTCCATCAGGTTGTTCCAGATTGAAGGGATTTAAAAAACACAATGCCTCCTATTATTTTCAGCTCAGAGGCCTACCTAAACAGGAGTTTGAAAGACGATATTCCGTGCTTCTATTGTTGCAAACAGGACCATATGTCATCTAGTTGTGAAAGTAAAACACAGCTAAATCCCTGTAGTACTGTTTTACAGTGAAATGCGCGGTGCGCACTCTTTCCGGTCGAGTTACGGAATGTCTTCAGAAAACGAGGAAAAAAGCACACAATCCAAGAACCTAAGAATTTTGGCTGTCAATATGTAGATAAAGCTTTTGCTCCCAACAACAACCTTGACTGTCTTATCTTTATGTAGACACGAGAGCACGTGGCGCCACCTATGTAAACATCACAGAAGTATAATAAAAGGGGTAGCATTATATGGGATGGAAATCGTTGGTGAGAGAGACACCCGGGCCGATGAACGTAGATATAGAAAAAGTTGCCGTTCAAAAGTTAGTTACCGAGGAGTTAGTTTGGATTCACTTTCATAGCCCACACCAGGGTCGCTTTTTTATGGTTTTCTGGTGTACAGTTAGTTATTCGTACTAGTCAGGTTGCGTAGGGCTATTCCAAGACGGAGTAGTGAATTATGTCAGTATCATCTAAAAATTAAATATCAAAGCTAGACACGATTATGGTTGCCACCTGAGATAAGGAGAGCCCCTCGCCTGCGAAAATATCAGGTACAATTTGGGTAGTTATTTATCCAAACTGCAAGCGCTCAGGTCCGTTCTGGTTGGAATGAAATAACAAGAGCAATGCTAGCTGACAGTAGTCTAGAGTTCCCAGAGAGTACTTGCTGTTAGAATTAGCTCGACGTGTTCAAAAAATATCAGCAAAATATCAGCGAAATAGTTTCTAGGATTTCAATACAGCACTAATTCCAATTTCAGTACACGGATTTCCCGCTTTTGTGCGGAATAACTCGCAATCAACCATCAAATAAAGGCCAATAACTAGCTTTTACTCATGAAAGAATAAAATTATATAGTCTGAAGGCTATCTCTGTCTTCAATGCCCTTCATCAGTCCGCAGAGTGCTGGAAAAATAAGAATTAGTGAATAATTAAAAATTTTAAGACGTTATTTATCTTTCCGAGACCTTCAACTCGGAAAAATTATACACTTTGGCCTGATAAAATCCCCATCTATGTTCCAGAAAATAATGAAATAAATCTTGAGAGACGTTGATTTCAGTCTGGTATCCTTGTGATGTGTTATAAGTTTCTTTTACTTGATTGAAGAGCATCAGAGACTATACTTCATAGCCCCAGGATCTATAAAAAATCTATGCTAAAGCTGAAAATCTCTTGGAACGATTTCGAAAAGCCTTGTTAACAGGCTATGAGAAAAACTTGTCAATATAGAAGAAGTTCAAGACAACGACGACAAAACAAAGGCCATAACTGATGCACCTGTACTGACTAACACTAAAGTCATGAGGTCCTTCCTTGATCTATCTAAAAATTATTGCAGCTTCATCACTTTTTTCAGAGTTTTCAGCTGACTTTCGCGATGCGACTTCATACAGGAGGACTTTTCTCGGAGTAGGAGAAATAAAGGACTTGACTATTTTGTAGAAAGGCCTCAGCCTATCCCTTTAGCTGCTTTTCTGTAGTTTGAGCGACCATTAATCGCCAAGACCGATGCCTCCAGTGCATTCGTAGTATCTTTCACAGGAATGAAGGAAAGTTGAAAACATCGCCGGATAAAGTAGGAAAGTTCCAGTAAAAATATCTGCCGAATAGACTATCCCTACATGCTACGGAGAGTAATCAGTGGGCATTTTCGCATTATGAAAGTTTTTGATGAATTTAACAACAGAAGACCTGGCGATTTCCTTTTTTTCATGAAAAACCTCAATAATTACATTCTTGTATCTTTAATGGGCTTTCTAGCGTTGTGTGAGTTACAAGTCTAGTACAGAAAGAGGTCCAGCAATAGTTCTGCTGAATACTTGTCGCAGTTAGTGCTTAGGAAATTTCGGTCTCCCGTTCAGAATAGTAAGAAGGAAATGTTTCCCATTCTAGCCGTTCTTAGTGAATAATAGTTAGGGTCTTTATAATCGTTTTTGGTGAAAGAAATCCGCTCCTTACAAGGGCAAGGAAGTTTTGGAAAGATAGTACCCGTCGAGTCACAGAAATATTGCTAAGAACTTTACATTTTGGAAGTAGGTACATTCAGGTTTAGAAAGAAAAATTTAAGCCCGTTCTCATAGATAGCGATTTAACTTTCGTTCTACCCGTTTTTCATGATGACTTCGAATATTAGGATTGGGAAAATGCGAATAATTTCAACTCAATCTTTTCAGTGATAACAAGTGCAATTGTTTACGTACGAATATTTGAAGAGTTTCAATGGAGGCGTAGACAGATTTCCATTGATAAAGTTTTGTAAATGGATTAAAATTACCCATCGTCAAGAGCTTTTAATCTATTTTCAATGATTGTAGCTGAAAAATAAAAATATAGAAGTTATTCCTTCTGATATCTGTTGCACATATGAGCACAGAGTGTTTCGTAGCCAATGTAGAGATTAAATTCATGATATTCATTATAAGGTTTATCGGGGTGAAATAATTTCAGTTTCTGGATCGTGGAAATCCACTATATTCGAAAATACATGTACCTCGACGCCACTTCACCTTCAGGATTCTAGTACTATACAAGATATATTGAAACTGAGAACAAATTTCTGTCAAATTTGAATCTGCCAATGACATACAAATAGTCATCCTAGCTTTGAACTACTTGAAAGGAAGGTTCTCATTCGAATATATTCTCACTTCCTGATTTGTGTCTTTCATCACTACTCTCTCAGTTTGGAGGGGACATAAAAGTGGAAGAATAAAAGAGTACAGAAGCAGATCAAGAGTTTTACTTTGCATTTCCAGCTTCTGTCTACCGCCCTCAGTGGATGTATTATTGGTGGCTACAAATCAACACCTACAAGTATGCAAGATGACAAAAACTGTACTTCTACGCTTCTTAGCTTTTTAATATCACTTCCATTCTCGATTTGAAGGATATTTCACATTTTAGGACTCAAATTGATAGAGCGAATCAGATGCCTGTACCAAGAGCAAGAGATAAAAGTGCGAGTCTAGAGCGCGACCTGAAAATTCCAGTCGACACTCGAGTCAAAACAACAAATTTTTCATGTGCGATCAGACGGGTAAAGCACTAAAGCTGGGGTACACAAATAAAAATGCACTAAGTTCCAATCCAGAGCCAGAGAAATTAAATCGGTGTTTGAAAAGAATAATAACAGCTGAGAGTATTTTTTTTCGTAAAGTTGCGGCTTTAACAAACTCACATCAGAATCCTATTTAATCTGTTTAAATATTCGGTATAATATAAGAGCAGGCTTTCCGTAGGGAAACGAATAATTGTAAATGTAATTAACAGGACCTTGGATTGTAAACGTCTACCAAGGAGAAGCTCCAAGGAGGGCGAAGCCCAGGTCGGCAACCGTGCTGAAATTCAACTCAGTATAGTCCAACCAATTCTTTTTCTTATCTTCTTCGTCTTGAGAGAGCGAGCGGCTTACATATCAGTGCCTGCAGTACGTTGTCAGATTAGTGTGTGACATAGCATTCTATCGCACTTGTCATATTCACCTTAGTTTTCGTAGTCTAATACTGAACTTAAAGTTTACTGGAGGGAGAATATTTTAGTGTTTTCAAATATTTGCACCATGCAGGAAGTGTTTTACACTAGACTAAAGATATATAAAGGCGACGGCTGAACCATGCACCCACTCCAACAAAAGGAGGGACCAAAAAAAATAAATCATCTGAATAAGAGATAAAGACAATTGAAAAAAAATCCCCTGTAAGCATGAACGCTTATAGACGACGAAAAAGGCAGCAAACGAAAACTAGAGATGAACGATTACTGCAATATTTGTATGCTTGCTGGTCCTTTTCATCTCGAAAGAGAAGCTTTTGAATGATTTAAATGTTCGCGCCTCATTGCAGTCCTCCGTAGGCCTTCAGCGGTCATCACTTATTAGCCTTTGGCAGTCTCAACTCCGACCGACCGGTGCACCGTATTTTTGACTTTTTTGGCGATCCTGAAAGATTCTTTGTACAGAAAATATGCTGTTAGAGGTTCTAGCTCGATTAGCGGTGACTGCTGGTATGGGTATTAGGTCAGTGCTCCAAAGTAAATAAATTGGCATAAGATATCGACTACTTTCTCCTATCTCTAGGGAAGGCCCGCAGTTCTATCCTTTGTTGACACGCATACTGTTTAGCCCTCGATTAATGCATTCCTCAAGTGAACCTCTGCGTTTACAGTCATCTTCTATCTCAAATGAAACTACAATTGCTTCGTATTGCATTTCCTTATCCTGCATTCCCCTCATAACAACCGTGTTTTCTCAAAACGACACGAATTGGAGAAAATCATCGTTTTTCCTTTTTGGCTTTAGCTGCGGGTTTATTTGACACGTGTAAAAATACCTTGTCGGAAAAAAATGTCCCCTCACTGGTGGATATTTTCCGCCTGGTTCATGTCTACGTCGCCGACATGAATCGAACTCACGGTCCCCGTGCCAAATTTAGAGGGACTACTCGCTCTGCCACTGGGAGCACGCTGCTGTCAGCATCTCCCCTGAAGCGACTTGATTGTCCCGTTCTATTTTTTTTAAATTTTAAGTATGCTATTTAATGAACATATCCGCCGGCCGCCGAAAGACAGGTGGTCGGTCAGGACTCACCTGGGAAAAAACCAAGTAGCTCAGCACGCTCACATCGCTTAACAACGATCGTCACTTTCCAAAAGCCGGCATGACTTTGCCATGGTCTTTCCACAAATTCTCCCAGCACTCAGTGTACCACCTGTGCATTTTGTACACATATTATTCGTATATCTGAAACTCCCACCATTCGTAGCGATCCGTGGAGGAGCTAGCTAATTATTACCTTAGATTTTTTCTACCACATTCCCTTACCAACTCTCTTTCCAAGATGCGTCTGAACGTCTAGCAAAACACTGGCGAATTTTCTGCTCAGCTGACTCCACATATTAGTATTCCTCTTCTTCAAAGCTTCGAAGAGATTTTTCGGACCCGGGTTCCAGACGACGCCATTCGCTTTCTTGCTTTCGAAGCTTTTTCTGACATGCTGAACCGTTTGTCGTAATCTGCATTGTTTGCCCTCATGTAGTGTAGTAATAGTATTGCATAACACCCCACTATCTAAATTGAGCTCATAATTAATGGACCAGTCTGAAAAGAGAGTGTCTATCGCGAATTTCATATAATATCCGCAATCATCTGATGAGGTCGCAGCGATAGCTTAGCACCATACGGAGAATAGCTCACCCTGGCTTGTTTGTGAGAACTCCAGTCGATAAGATTATATATGTCTTTCCAACCCCTTCAACTCCGCGATAGTAAGGAAAACTTTGTTGACCGATTTGACCTTCGAAAAAGGATGACGGGGTCTAACTTTCTAAATTCCCGGACCATATCATTCGCCACTATCATATGTGAGAATATAAATCCTTATATATGTTGCTACATGAGTGAAACAGCCAGGGACGCCTGCGAAAAGACAAAAATTTCTAGATAAAATATGGTACCTGCTAGGCTCTGGTACCTAATTGTCTCATCAACCGTTGCCAAGGATTAAGTAGACTTCCTTCTGTTCCTCGAAATCTTTATGGGGTTCATCCACCTCCAATAATTGTCCATTCTCTTGCTCATGCTGCCGTTACCGTGCCCGTTGATATCACATCCTTCAAACCCGTGCACTGTCCCATGTACAATCTTTCCAACTATGAAACTTTTTGGAGATCTGTCATGAACTTTTCTATGTATGGTAACACACTTGCAAAGAGGAATTCGTCGCTAATCTTGACAACGTGGATGGTGATAGAACCACTATTATTTCATTTCACAAATACCTGGCTTATGCCAAAGACCCTCTTCATACAAGCAGATGAGCATCCAATGTTCTACCCTCAGCACCCGTCGCCTACCGGCCTCGACTATGCTATAGGGCGACTTCAGCAGCTTCCGGAGGTATTTCCTCGTTCTTTAGGAGGTCTTACGAATATTTGTCTCTTAATAGGACCACTCTGACGATATGCTGCCGTGATGTCAATGGATTGATGGAAAACCCAGAAAGGTAACTAGTTACAAAAGATGGCGGACTATTGCCAGTTGCACGCTAGATGAGTCCTTTTGAATGCTCCCCTTCTTGTCATCTTCGTTTTCATGCGGCAATATCCTCACTTTAAGCTTGAGATCACCTTGTTCATCCATTTTTACTTTACATACCGCATGGGAGCTTAATACATTCACATTGGATACTTCACATTCCTGGAACTCTTCGTATGCCGCTAACCAGTCAGACTCATGCTTGGATACAAGGGGCTTGTCTAAGACCTCTGACGGTGCAAACTCTAACTATTTTCTAGGGACTTGTTGAGAGCCTACCTGTTCGAACATTTCATGTAATATTCTAGGCTTATCGGTTTAGAATACCTGGCATGGAGCCTTCGAACCCGTAATCCATTCGACTGCCTTGTCTTTCTCCATCAGAGAATCAGATCTACGAGTACCGTTGGCCCCATCCTTTCTGTGTTCCTTATGTTTATCAGTAGTCAAACCTGTTTATTTATCCAGCTACGAGTATTCGTCCTTTGGTCGCCCTGCTCCATGAGCGCCTGTGTCCATATCACGGTGATGTGCCCCTTCTGCTATTTTGGTTGTCAGAGGGTAATAAATTGGTGGATCCGCATGGGGATCCGTCATGTTAGTATCCATCTCTCCCCAGTCCACCGAACCAGAAAGTTCTTCCTCGATAGAGCCGCCCATAAACTCCCTTGACAGCGGGGATTGTGGTGCTAGTCTGCAGTCTTCACATGCTATCCTCAAAGGTGGTCAATTGACTGTATTATCGTCCTTGATGCGTCGCGCTTCCATGTAGTGGGGAAACTTGCGCTTTATCGCAGCTCAAATCCACCCGTTACGTTCGTTTCTGCTCCAAAACTTGTACCAAACCCACAGGCAATCTCCAGGTCGGTAATCGAGCTGGGATGAGGTTCTGTTGGAGTTAGACTTCATGGTGCAGTGTACCTCAAGTTTGGCGCACTGTTCGACATGTGCCATGACGAGCTATTGAGGGGTTAACGTCGCGGAGACACCGGAGATAGACGGCTGATACCATCTCACCATCTGGAAAGAGCTTAGTATACTCAACATTAAAATAATTTACAAAGTAAGATAACCCTTGTAATGATCTGATCAGGAATATATGAGTAAATCTCAAGGTTGGAAATGTGAGGTAATTTAGTATTTGAAAGATGTGGACTGTTTTGGCCTGTAATATCCTACAGGGTGACCAGTGGTACCTCTTAAATTTTCCTAGAAAGCCGTCTCAAGGCCGCCCAGCAGACAACCTGCGTCTAAATGGATAGTTTCCTGATTATGGCCTTGATAGTCCGAAGTTGGTGCTCTACGATTTTAGTCTTACTCTGACGACGTGTGGGACTTTCCTTAAAGATAACGTCGTGAGCATCGAGAAGGGATCGGAGCTTCCCTTCACTTTATTCTTTATCGGCAGAAAAAGTAACTGTTTCACCACGTCTCATTATCCAGTATGATTTTAAGAGATCATATCGATTCGATATTTTTACCTATTGCAATGAGCACTTCTGGAAATGAAGTACCGGTATCTGTAGTGATCACTGGTGCACGATTCTGCTCACAGACTATTCCAAAGGTAAAGTAAATCTGGATCTACACGTTGAAAGACTTGTTAAAGTGAGACAGGTATATCTTAGTGCTAAGAGCGCGGTATCCAGTGCGTGCGCAAATGAAACACGCTTCTTTGACCTTTTCAATCACCCTAGAGATGCCTTCATAGATTATACCATCCAGCTGGTATACAAACTTCACCTGCCCTGTCGGAGCGTGCTTGAGTCTATGAATCCGTGTCGCGAAAATCTTGGGGTTACGTCTAAATTTCACCACCAAATTTGTCTACATCAAGGCAACGATGCATTTTTCGTAAGCATTCAATTGCTGAACCTTGAGAGATGAGGTTTGGAAGTTATTTTGATCGCTTCAACCGTACATATCGAATATCCACAAGGGATTATCTGATGGCCGCTCAGTGGAGAGGAATGGAATACTTGTGATACAATTTTAGATAGTATTTTTACCTACATCCGGACCAACTATAAAAGATGTATAGTTTGGAATCAGTGCGAATGAAAACGTTAATGGTAGCTTATAAAAGTCTAGGAAAGTTACTTTTCAGGATCCAACGATTGGTTTGGGGTTAATTATTTCCTCACCCCAGCAGTGCATCAGTTCTCCTTGGGGGATATTATCCCTACGTTTAACCCTCGATGAAATCTGTCTAATATCCCATGGATACACGGATCCACGGATACTACGGCTTATTACTAAGTACCGCACAGTTGCCAATACTACCATACTCTATACTATACTGTAGAATATGCCCATGGATTCCCTAGGGTGCTGTAATGCTTGTAACGGTCTTTCCTGCCAAGCGGAACCTACTCTTTTTTTCTATTCGTGCACGAACGATACAGTACAGCATATACAATATATACCGTGTTGTGCCGTGTAGCAAGTGTACAGTGCTTAACATATGTGATCTGGAAGATACCATACAGTATCTCCCCAGGTCGGGAGGTCTGCTCGCGTCACCCACAGAGACCATGCAGCAGATGTTTATAAAAAAGGTCTCGGATGGACCACCCGACACACAGCAGTGGTGAAAGTATTCGGCGGGAGATATATAATGTAGCAGGAGTTGGCGTCCAATACGAGATTAAGTACCTACCCGCTGGACTCAATGCGCGAACTGCATATACTCTAGTGCATCCGCGGTCTGACACAACGAACGCCCCGCCCACTCTCCCAGTGGCCTACGGCATCATCGTGTCCTCTCCATTCCAGAAGAGCTATATTTCAATGGGACCACGGAAATAGAGAGCCGTTGTGGCCCGTCACGGGCACTCCACTCACAGGAGATGTGTCAGAATAGATGTTCTGGAACTTCTGGTCGGTGGACGGATTGTTTTTGGATCTCTGTCTTTATATAATTACCCTTGACGAGAAATTAAGTAGACGCAGACAGTATTAGTCATGGAAGTATTTCGGTCTCAACCCGACACCTGAACTGCTTCTTTTATAAAATATGACTTAATCGTACTATAGCAGTAGTGCAACCCACGAGGGAGCAGGAGAGCCACAACTTAGAAAGAGTCGCCCACAGAGGATTGATAGAACCACAATCTGAATTGCACGATATCAACTTACCAGTTGTTATCTTACCGAATCGATCATGGTCATTTCAGCTGACCACAGCAGCAATGGCATGGCATTAGTGACGCCAGTCTAAATATTCTCTCGGACATGATTCACGAATTTGATAATTTTATCAAGCCCAAGCTTGATGTCGGAGAGCCCGCTGAAGTAGATCCGCTTCGCGTCAACGTAAATAACAGAAAGGGAGAACCGTTGCCAATGCAGCAAAATAGCGGAAGAAGAGGGACCTAGGGGCGATCGAGGCCAGGATGTAATTTTTTGCCGCTAGCTAATGACTCGCTTGGATCACTCTCTGAGACATCATCCAATGTCATACGGAAATACAGGGCAGCTTCCGCGTCTCGCAGCGGGTGCTCTACTGGGGAAGTGATGAATCGCTTGTATCAGAAGCATAGCTATGTCATTTAGGCCAAATGTGCGGCGTCTGTAATATGTTGTGTCCCGCAACACGCAGAACTCAGTAAATCGATAAAAATAGATTTTAGGGACTTCATAAGGTTTCACGCACTTACAACAGTGATAAACTAATGAAAGCTGTATACTGTACAGTGGTTACATGACTTATATCAATTGTACCTTCGTCCGGACCCAGCCTACCCCTCTTCGGTTATAATCCTACATTTTTTGCGCTGAAAACACAAGTGATCCCAAACATGCTGAACCCTATTACGAGCTTGAACGCAGCCAATGCGGACAAGCGACGAAAATACTAGGCTTATATCCGGATTACCTGGTTGGAGGAGGCCCTCCCCCATTGCTATCACCACGATCGGAGGGTGATAGCCCGGTGCATTTTTTACATCAAGAAGGTAGCCCGATCGGTCTCAAGCAGAGCCTCGGAGCAATGTTCCAGGTCGATGGCGATTCTCATTCAACGGTTTGCACACAACTCAAAGCCTTCCCGCTTGTTGACTGGGCTATCAACTAATTTCTAGTGTTTAGTAAAAATAATCCACGTTTCCCCCTTTCTAGTGGGTGGAGACGCCGCCGCACTTACTTTCCATACCCTGCCAATATTTTGAACGCAACTTCATACAGGAATCATGCATTAACCTTTGCACCAATGGCAGTAAACAGTAGGTCTCAAACACAGTTGTCCGCTAAATACGTAATTATTCAATCTCAATCGTACAGCGAAAAAATATAACGAAAAAAACCACATGGGCAACAAATCGAATTTACCAAGCAGCAGTTGATTGTATCCGGAAAACGGTAGAAACTACTAAAAAAGTCACTCCTCCACAGTTTCAGCACTCAATGGATACAGCGCGTGCACAATTGATATGTACTGGGCATCCTTCCTTCTGCGTCGCTTATTTCGATATTTCGCCTGCTTTCTTGCCCGCTTCGCAACTCGTCTGCAATTGCATAAAATCATTTGTTCACTTGATTAAACAGTAGATATTCGGATGCACGAAGCGAGCTCTACAAAAAGGTGCTTGTTAGTCAAGCCAAGACACAGACTGAACATCTCGCAGTATAGCTTTGAATTTCTTCTGTACTTGCTCCACAACACAGTACACGATCCATACAAACGTCCAAAAATTTTTCAACAATAATCTTTTCCAATGCAAATATTTTTTTGAACGCTTTTGATCCCTAGTAACGCCACCATTGCGGGGTTTTTTGTGCGGGTGCACGAATCCATTGTCCCCTAATATCTGTTGTCCGCAACAGTGACCCAAGTTCCTTATATGCAACACAGACAATACCTTCATCTTCGAAATCCGTCGCTGTGGCCCTTCTTTAGCATTCTGATCCATGGATATCAACCATTTTATGCGTAATGTCTATGTCTGCAACTGACCCTGGGAACACCGACCTGCGTCCTATTGCTAATCCAATCGGTACCACTTACACTTCAACTTTTAGTCCATCTGACTTTTTTTACCTCTTAAATTTTTCTTACCTTCTTTCATATTTGTAATAGGCCTATTGCACTACTGAAAATTGACATTGGTGACGTAGCGAGCATATGGGAAGCTATTGAAGAATTTTACATCCTCTCTCAGTTTTTCAATCTTCTAATCTTCACCCAGTTTTACATCTTACTTATTGTAAACAGTTTCAGATTTTAGATAAATAAAACTTGAGATGGTGCTTTCTAAAGTCGGACCAGGGACTGCGAACATTTTCCAAAGAAAATCCCAGGCACCGCAATGCTTAAGTGTGTTAAGTATAATGAAAAAAACATCTTCGCTGGTAAATTGAGAACGTCTCACACGGCCCACATTGTAGTTGATAATGAAAAAGTCGGAGCAGTGATTTCGTGTAGCACAAAACTCGGTGGCGAATAATTTAGTCGTCTCTCTCATATTGCTAGACCGCCCAGCATCATTGAAGGCGTCAAATAACGGGAAAGGACTATCAGTCTCTTCACCAGTATAGTTCAGAATTTTTTTGCGTGCTAAATTTTCTGAATTCAGTTGCCAGCTCTTCTGCTGCTCCAGCCGAAAGTGTCAGAGCACAAGCACCTTGAGTTCATGTCAATGTGGGTGAAACAGGTGTCTGTAAAGGCATTTTTGAAGGCAAGGGCAGTGTGCTGACGGGCGGGATAGGCACGGGTGACCGAGAAAGAAGCCAACAAAAGATTTTTTTGCTGGAAGGTCGGTGCGCTGCACTGTACCGACAGAGAGCGGCACATTTCGGAATTGAATTGCTGTATACACAATAAAACTGCATTTTTTCTAATGCAGAGCTGCAGTAGTACAGTATTTCTGGTGTAAAGTCTTCAATAAGTCTGATTATCTGTCTTTTTTATTACGAGACGGTACTAAATCGGGATATGCTCATTAATTTTTAATATTTTAGGCCCCCCTTAGAAGACAAGGCATAAAAATATCAATAATTTTACCATTTGTGTTACTGCCACTAAACTGAGCTCAAGCTCTCTTAAATATTCCCTTAATCGATAACAGTAAGTATAAGATACCACCGAATTTACCCAACCATTTAAGTAAACCACCCCATATACCCTATTAACCCAGCTGCCCATATTACAGTAGGCCTCGTCTGCGCTGTTGCCTTTATCAGGAAAATTAAGTATACAACCCCATTTGATCAAACAGTGAATTAAACTACCCTAATTTTCACCATTCACACAGCATATGTCAGTGGCTATTCAAATTAGGCCTCTTCTGCGCTATTACTTTCATCAGGAAAATTAGGGGGGTAAAGTGGGGTGCTTAAATGTTTGAAAAATATGGCCGGGAAATTAAGTAAACCGCCCCTTTTAACACCATTAAACCTCAAATTGACAAAGTAGTAGTCCGATATCTCTTTATTCTGTAGAGCTTGTGCCCGCACAGGCGGGCCTTTATACTATTTCTGAGCTATGATAGTCTGCCTTGGTTGTTTCGTTCGCTGTACGGGCGATTCACGTTTTCCTTTGATTGTCTTGGTTGTTCCGTCAGTCCGGGGTGAAACGATGGATCGTTCTTATAGCGTATTTGCGTTAGTGCGGCCGCTGCGACTATTTTAAGTTTGTGAATGGTTGGTTACGTCGTGCTTATATAGGGCGTTGGGGAATACGGAGGTAAGCAATATGGAGTTCAGTTTTGATGCGGTCTAGTGCCTTTCTTGGGATATCGGCGGCGTTGATGTGCGTGGGTATATGATGTACGACTATTTTTCCTTGTCTTACATGATGGGAGGTGATGGTGTGCTATATTGCTGAGTTTTTGCCGTTTGGTTGGTGACGTACTGTTGGCTACCTGGATTGTGGATGTTTGTCGATTAGGGTTTAGATGGTGAGGTTTTCTGGAATCCGCAATCTCGTAGTAGTCGTCTTATCCATAGGGCTTGCTGCGTTGCTTCTGATCCAGCAAGTTATTCTCCTTTGCACGTGGATTTGGACACTGTTGATTGTATGCGGCTGCACTATGCTATTGGCGATCCCCATACTGTATGGATGATTCATATTCTAGAGCGTCTTTCCCTGTGATTCCGAAGTCAGCATCGCTGTATGTTTTGACGGGATGGTTCTTTGCTGTATTGAGTATGACATGGTCAGTTATTGCCTGGAGGCATTTCATGAGCCATTTGAGCAGCTGATGATGGCGTACCGTGGGCTTGTGCATCTGTTCAGCCAGTTTGTTGACCATTAACATGATGCCGGGCCTTATGCTTTCCGTGAGGTTTCTTAGGTCCCTATAATGCTTTGAAAGAGCTTGACGTGAGCTTTAGGCAGTGGTGGATATGTGATTGCGTCATTCCAGTTTGTGGTTGCCAGGGTTGGGGAGCGCTTTGATTTGCACTGGCTTATTTTGGTTTTGTTGAGTAGACTGTAGATGAAGTTTGGTTTTGAGACATGTATAGCTCCGTCTTTCGTTGAGTTTATGTACCATTTCATGTATTTTGTGGGGTGGCCGACGTCCGAAATGTTGTACTTGAGTTGAAGGACTTTGAATAGGTCTTTGATTAGTGTCTTGCTTGGTGAGACTAGTAGAAAGTCGTCCACCAGTATTGGTTGGTTGTTAGGCACTTTGGAGAAGAGACAAGGGTGTGCATGGCTTTGCCGGTATCCGTGGTTGGTGAGGTGTTTTAGGAGGCCGTTGAACTAAATGGTCGCAGCTGGTGGGGTGCCGTAAAGGTTTCTTAAGAGGATTGCTATGTGTCCGGGGTTCTTGAGGGTTCCGTCGAATTTTGGTTGTTCTCGTACATAGATTGGCTTGGTGTGGGAGTAGGGCTCGTGCAAGTAGGCGGCGCTTATACCAAAGTGGCTAATAGAACAGGATTTTTTGTGCGGCAATAGCTAGGAGGAGTCGCACTGTATACTTCTCGGTCATATATGATGAAGTTCTGTTGGATCATAGTAAAGGTAGGGTTGCATACAGTCGCCTCGAACAGCGCATCGTGTCCTTCGATTCAGTGGCAGTGTGGGGTAAAGTTTGTAGCCGTAGGTAATTTGAGCGGTATGACTTCGGCTGAGATTGGGTTTTTGCTGTTGTGGATCCACTTGAAGATTCTGGATCCTTCGAGGATTTAGAGTTCTTTGTCATGTGCCACGGCCCAAAAGTGGGCGTCTTTGTAGGTGGCTGCGTGTTTCGGATTTTGCGGTTGGTCGGGGAGTGATGGGTGTAGTTTGCATGGCGATTGGTGTGGTCCGAGAGGGATCTTTTCTGGGGTCGTATGGTTTGAAGTCGCTGGCTCTGGCATGGAAATACTTGCCTGCTTTGGGGTCCCATACACGTATGAGGCCGTTGTCGAGCATCTTCATGTAGTGGACAGATAAGGCTCGTGGTTCGAGTTTTTCTTTCGGTTTGTGGTTGGGAATGTGGCCGACTTGGCCGAAAATGAACATTTTGGCGGGTTATGTGGTCATCACACCATAGGGTTGCAGGTGCTTGTTGAATAGCCGAATGTTTCATAATTTTGAACTTATTGGCTGCATCATGGAGGGCTTCTTCTCATAATTCGTCTGGTAGTTCCGCTTTGGAATGAGAGTATTTTTTGCGTTCATGAGGATGAGGTTTATCCTTTCGGTTCAGGAGTTTTCCTAGGGTTAGTTGGGCGTGCGCGTTATGATTTTGGTTCCGTGGAGGATGTATAGTTTTCGTAGGTCCGCTATGGGGAATTCCTTTGCGTTTTCTGTTATTATTGTGTGGGGAGGGCTGCCATGCCGCGTGTTGAGAATTACCATCCGAATTTTGATGAACCGTGTACTTTATTTCTTGTTTTGAGGTAGTAAAGGCTGAGGTATCTGCTTCCGACATCGATGAAAGTGAGAAAATGCTTGCTTCCATGCTTTGAGGCGGGTGTGATTGGACCGCATGTGTCTGTGCTTGTGTATGCTCCGACGGCGTAGTTTTTTTTTGTTTGGGGTTCTTGTTAGCTTGGCGTGTCTGCATGGTATGCATGTGATTTCGGAGAGTGGATGTTTGAGGCCGGTGTCATGCTTGGTATGGTGTTGCGTTTTGCCACTTCTTGTATACCACGTGTCGGGGCGGTATTACGGATGAAGTTACATTTTTTATGGCGGCGGATAGCCTGTGTTGGGTCGGGAGGTTGCTGTGGGATGTTTGGGTTTGGTGCTTCTGTTTTCGTGCTAGGTAGCAGGTAGAGTAAGTTTGGATTGGGTTGTAGTGGTTGATATGGTTGGTAGAGGTTTGTTATTGTCGGTTTTGGTGGTGCTGGGTTTGGTAGTTGGTTGGGGTGGTGGAAGTTGGGTTGAGGTGCGGGGTTTTCGTTTACACTAGATGAATTTATCCCAATGTTTTTAGGAGCGTTGTGGTTGAGGGGCGGATGGGAAACTTTCTTTGATGTATCCTTGATTTTCATGCTCCATTATCCGAGCGCGAGTACCTTTGGTGTTGTGCGTCGGGTTTCCGTGGCGATGGCCATTCGTTTTGTGAAAATGACGGGTCCATAGCGGGTTACAAGCGAGTGCAGAGAGAGGAGATTGCATCGGAGTGATGGATCGGCTAGCGCGGGGACAGAGAATGTTCTAGTCTTTATCTGGATGGTTGTTTCCCGGGATTGGGTGCATGGGTAGGATTGAGACGTTGCAGTTGTGGTAGGGATTAGGAGGTAAATTTGGTCATTTTCGGTGTGAGTTTACGGAGATTTGTGGATTGAGCCCTCGAGTCGCATAAGAATTAACTTTCGGTTGTATTGTCTTTTGTGGTGTTTTGAAGTACATTGGTTTCTATGCGGTGATGCAATTCTGCTGTGAGGGGGTGGAAGTCAATGGCGATGTCTTCTGTAGTGGCCTTTCTTTTTCTGTGGCGTGGGTGGTTTGGGTCTCTGCACTGGTCGTGTGGGTGCCGCAAGTTGGATATGCCGAGTGACATATGGTAGCGGCACGGTTTGCAGGTGGGGTGTGGCTGGCGTCGGTTTTGGTGGACGGCTTTCAGAATTTGGTGGAGGGCGGCATTGGTAGGACTGGTGCCACTGGGGATGTGGATGAGCTGTCTGTCCTGTTTCTTTTTTTGAAGCTTGCGATTTTGTTGTACTTGTGAACAAAATCCCTCGGGTCTGTTGGTTTGGTGGGGAGCATCTTTACCCCTATGCTTTCTGATTCGACAGTAGTCCCGAAGCCCGGGATCAATAAATCAACAGTTGTTCCGGGGTCGGAGTTGCTAGGATACTTTGCGGCTAGCATTATTGCGTGGATTTCTTCGTGCTGGCGGTTTTGCTCTTTTATCGGCATGTCTGACGTGAGGATGACGTCTTCCGCTAGTGATTTGAGATACTGGTGGTCTTCGGTGCGGGTGGAGTCCAGGTGGGACTTGACAGCTTCAATTAGTGCGTACGGAGTTGGTGGGCCGTTGTGGGGGACGATGAAGGTCCGGATGTCTAAGGGGATGCTTTCGATGAGCGCGCCGAGCAGGATTTCACGGTTATTCATTTGTTACATGAGTAGCGTGGGGTCTTCTGGTGGTGTTGGGTCTGCGCTGAGGAGGTCTCCTGCTTTGAGGGCGGCGACGGCCGCAGTCACGGAGATGAGCCATGACT
This sequence comes from Kappaphycus alvarezii, assembly GCA_002205965.3. Lineage (NCBI taxonomy): Eukaryota > Rhodophyta > Florideophyceae > Gigartinales > Solieriaceae > Kappaphycus > Kappaphycus alvarezii. The sequence continues at coordinate 255,611 of NADL03000044.1, read as the reverse complement.
CGACGTCGTCCTTGTTGAGCTGTGTGATTTTCGGTATGAAGATTGACGTAATGTTTTGTGTTGTGTAGTGTCGGACGGTTGATGATTATGTCGTGATGAGATTCTTGTCAGTTGGAGAAGTTCTCGAGTGATGTCTTGGAAGTGTGCTTGCTCAGCCCGTTTTGCGGGTCGCTGGGAGCGGAATGTGGGCGAAGTCGGATCCAGGAGTGTTGTGTACGCTGTGTCGGCTTTGCTATTGGAGATAGAGTCTGGATTGGTGGTGATCGGCGTGGTTAGCGTAGTTTTGCCTATAACCTGACCAAGTGGTCGTCCGATATTTTTTTTTCTGTAGAGCTTGTGTCAGCGCCGGCTGCCTTTTTTTTATTTCAGCTAGGACAGTCTGCCTTGGTTGTCCCGTCACAAATTAGGCCTCTTTTGTCTTATTGCTTTCATCACGAAAACTCAGTAAGACACACCATTTCCCCCATCAACCCAAGTCCTTCCCATTATTGAAGAGTCATTTTTCTCTAGATCAACCCATACTGTATCTACCCCAGCTCGACAATAAAAACCCCCAGTAACCCCTCTGCAATAAAATTGTTGGATTTTCAATATTTTGGCACCTTTATCCTGAACACGCCTAGCATGCACTGGGGGATAGCCGAACCGCACTTTTCAAACATTAAATAACCAAATCGATCCTTTTGTCGCATCCGTGTACACACCTCGGCCGCATCTAACAGGTTGCTGGTCCCAGGAATGAGGTGGTATGGAGGGAAGGAAACCACACACCACCGTGTACTGTCAACACGCGTAAGAAAAGGTTGAAAGTCCGCTTGCACGCAACCTTTCTACTGGCAGCACTGACTGTATTGGCACTGGCATACAGTACAGTATAGTGCTGTACAGTACTGTACTTTAGTACAGTGGGAATTACTGTACTTTACTACAGACATAGGCAGGTGCAACATGGAAAGTCTTGAATACCCCAATGTAACAAACCTAAAACGATTAGGTTTGAATAGGGTGGCTAATAGTAGTACAGTATACTGTACACTGTGCAGTGCAGTCACTCTTCTCTCTCTCTAAAAAGATTCCCCCCCCCTCTCTAAAAGATTCCCCCTCCCTCTCTAAAAAGATTCCCCCCCCCCCCACCTCCTCTCTACAGCCACTGTATTACAACCGACAACATCTTCCACTTATTAAAATAACCCCTAAATTCCCACTGTATTACAGTGGTATGAAACACTTATATTCTTACTGTACATACAATCCGTGGAACACAAAAATGCCACCGTTAATACAGTACAGTCCTGTAATACTGTACAGTACGTACTGTAATTCTGTACAGTACTGTACTATATACGGCATTTGTCCGAAAACCCGCGCTGTAATACGTTGTCACGCTCAAGACAGTCACCACCAATGCCAGCAATGACAATCGTTTGTTACGATACCGTACTGTACATTGCTATATAGTACTACTGTACCCCAGCGGCTGCAACTGGCAAAGCCCCGCTGCGTACCTGCAATACAAAAAAATCGGATACATTTTTATTCTTTTCTCCTCTACTATCTAATAAAGTGGTGGTAAATCTTTACGAGTTGTACAGTGAAGCGTGCGGAGGGTATTCAGAAAATAAGGTCGCGCAAATCTTCGATCATAGTCGACACATTCTTCGCACCAATCGTTGTAAAGCTTGGCTATCACCAGTGTCTCATGTTCCTGTAGTGTATCAAATCCGTCTACATCTGGCGGGAGCGCCCGTTTCTAATCCCCTGGCGCACGGGTGGATTCTTTAAGTCCGCGCGACTGCCTGCTTTCCAACGTTCACAACACATCATCAGAGCCAACGCGACTCTCATCTCTCAATACCACATACTGACCAACTGTCATAGATTCCGTTCAGGTAAAACCAGTTGTACAATGCATCCCACTCTCTCAACGACCAAATACCTGGCCCTTCTCCCATGCTCCCAAAACGTCATTGCTTTCCACGCTCCCAACGCATGAAAAAAAACAGAAACACCATCCCCACAAGACAAACCCCTTCCAACACGGCACCTCACCAAAAAGAAACTCATGGAAACCCGTTACACCCCATAAACACCATCCAAACCACCCTCAACCATACTCCTACCCAATCATCCCCCACATCACAAACCGCCACCCCACCCAACCACCCACACCTCCCGCCACCAAAACCCACATCAAAATGCCAACAAAAATCCGTCTCTCACTAGCCTCAATCTCACACCACACTCCCCAAAACGGCGGTACCCCAACCCCAAACACCCAAACAACCGCACCCGATCCACTTCCAAGCCCCTACCCCCGCACCACACCCACCACGTAATCCGCTCCCGCCAAAACAGGCCCCTCGTGAAAACGGCGCGTGAGAGGTATGGCGTGGGGCTGCACGATGGGGGAGAGAGTGGATGGCGGGTATTAGGCGGGGTGGGGTGGATAACGATCGAGTGCGTGTAGAGTGGTTTACGGTACTGTGGGGTTTGGCCAGGGTGGTGGGGAATGGGGATTTTGTGAAAGGGCGTTGTTATGGGGCGGTCTTTGCGGGTGAGGATTCGGTGTGGTCGAGGTCCGATCGGACGGGTAGGGAGGTGTGATGGGGCAGTGGGTTTGAGTGGGCTGGATCGAGCGATTCTGCGTGCGGTAAAGTACAGTATTGTTGGTTGGGAGGTTGGTACATGTAGCGGTGGGATATTGCACGGTTGTGGTTGCCGGTGCAGGTGTGGTTGGCTACTGCAGTTGAAACCAGGGTTGGGCTGTTTCAAATAAATGATGGTGGATGGGTTTTTCGCAGCGCTGGGAACAGGCACAGAAATGCGGCACTAGCTATCAGCCATTCAAGTGTGTAACTGAGGATGACGATGCTGTGTATTGACGTTGCGCTTTGATCAAAGAGGAAGCGATGCAAGCCATTACGTGTATAGTACTTCTGGAAGCTTATCTTCTTGCCCCCTGCCGCCCCTACTGTAGAAACGCTTCGCAGACGCCGGTTTTTACTCCGTTAGGTGGGATAAACCGTATATCCCACCAAACGTTCGGGGGAAAGAGCGGTGTGGTTAACTTTTGAAAGATATCGTGCCTGTTACCCTACGTTGTGATATGCAGGGTGCCCGGAAGTTCACTCCGGTCCGGTTGAGCAATGCATGAGTTGAACTCTAAACACGTCCAGTGTTTAGAGTCAGTTGCTCTTGGGACACGGTGTGCAGCCGGGAAACAGCAGGCCCTGTCTATTACAGGATCCGCTCGCAAAACGCTGTTGGTTTCAATATCTGTTCTGAGGCCATGGCAAAGGGCCAAATACACGCAGGCTACACGGAAGGCCGTTCGGACCATGTAAACTATGGGGTAACTTTATGGCATCAGGGGGCAACGAAAATGGTGCTCTGCACAAAGTACGGCCCGGTAGTGGCGCAGTAGGATCAAGAGGGACCGATTTCTCCGATGTCGGCAATGTCAGCCCTCTTGCCGCTTGCCACATGGTGAAAGCGAGAGACGTGAATTCATGACCGCCGACGATTCACACCGCCTCGGCGGTCACGGATTTACGTCCTTCGCCCGCAACTGTGCGTGCTTCACATGCGACTACCCTCACCCAGTCCGACCCATACGCCACCCTGAACGATCCGCCGAGTTCTACATGCGATGAGCTTCATGGCCACTGCGGTCGAATCCCCCTTCCAATCTGTCTTCAACAGCAACTTCGAAACTCCCTTTCCTACTCTCTCGGACACTTGGAGCCCGAAGCCCTTGCAATGCGACCTCATGGACCACACCATTTCCTATTTCAGGCCATCACAATTAAGCGGCTTCCAAGCTCTGGAAGACGACATATGGATAGCACAACCACGACCTGCCCGCCACTTCAACAGCTCCATCCGACTTTGCGCGAGGTGTAATTCTCTCCTCAATGCATGCGCCAACGCTCGGTTCACCACCTATCCATCCAAAGCCACTCATGTCTCCCCCAAGGTGTGGTCCATCATGTTTCGACTTCACCTCGACCTCTGTGTTCGAGTCTACGATTCCTTTAGTTTGCACCCACTACCTGGCCTACATGGACGCACAAGGCGACCGTGCTTCAACCTGCACCTCTGGTTACAATGCCTCTACCCGGCACGAATTCCTCCGTGACCTCTCACAGACAGCAAGTCCGAGACCTTGTGCCAGGTATCGATCGCCCCGCCGACAACCTTGTTCAATGTGGACCAGAGCCTAGCGACACGCTCGATGCACCGTCGCGAGTCGCCTACGATGTAACTATTCGAAGCCCCAAGCCCAATCCTACTTCAGACGAGCTGCGTCGGCACCCTGCGGGGCAGCTGAATCGGCCCATGTCGACAAGCTGAAGACCTTTGACCGCTCAGTGAGAGCTGCGTGTAAAGGGCCACTAAAATCGACTAGCCTTGGAGGGGAGGCAAACATCTGCATGTTGCGGGCTACGACCAATCGCTGAAGCTGCACACGTGGACCAAATGGCATAGCTAGCTTTTGATAAAGCCGAGAGGATACCTTCGCCTTGAGGCTTCTGATACGGGCCGCGATGGCGGCCGCATACTCGTCGACCACCTTGGATGTGGTCTCCGACGGGCATCCCAGGGAATCAAAGGCTAGCGGGCAAACTGCCAGCCGAGTTGCGGGCGTCCCGGTGCAGCATGGCCAGGAATGGCGGCGATTTTGGTCGCAAAGTCCCTCAGTTTGCGTCGTTCTGCCGCATTGGCGGCAGCGCGCGCTTCCCGGGCTCCCTTGGATAGGAAGCATTGTTGGAAAGGTGATGAGACTGTGATGACATATGCAACCGGGAGAGGGGAGTGGGGTTTTCCGGAGAAGTAGTCGGGTGGACGAGTATGTCGGCAGGTCGGGCGTCCAGTCCGGGAAGTAAATACGGGACTTCATAGTGGACGCCAGCTCCAGCGGCTTTGAACAGGTCTTTGCCGAGGACTTTTGCCACTGCTTCGTGGAACCTTACCTCGGACGCAACCTTTCCCAACCTTGGTTTTCAGTTGGTTTCCCTCGCCTTCGACGCCCTTGCAGCGCCCTGCAAGTGTATCTCCGTGGTGGTTGAGACACATGCGAAATTGATATCTCGACGACTGCTCTGTACGCCAGTGGCCTGCATTGACCAGTTTTCCCAAATAATCTCGGCGACGATATGCTGTATATTTGGTACATCGAAACTAGCTGAACGCCAAAGGTGGGCAGCGACACACTCCAAATATCATAGCTTACACTGTAAGCTTGGCACTGTACGCTCTTTATAAATCATAAAATAAAGATGAGAAAATAACAAGAGGTTGCTGTTTCAACCCGTTGACTTGCTTGAACGCAGAGAGCTGCAAAATGTCGAATGCACCGTAAGTTTATTCGACTTTTGCAGAATCAAGGCCCGGCACAATTCCCACTTGCACACTCGGAGGCTTGCACGCAGACGGATATGCTGTGGTAAAGGCCATTGTCCAGAATGCAGCTGTAGCAGCGATAGAAACGATTACAAACGTTGGTTTAGTTGCCATGCAAAGACACGCTGCAGCAGCTTTGACGTCAAGCGTGCATGCCTACAAGCGGTCGCTCCGTTGAGGGGCCTGCAAAACGTCCCTTGCAGACCATGAGCACTTGTGCATATCACAACGTCGGGAAACATGTGTGATTCTTTCAAAAATTAACCCGGGGCATATTTTGTGCCCTCGTCGAAATGCCAATAGCAAGATTCGCTGTTGGCAAGCTGTCCATGCTGCCACAGGAGCAGTTGCATTTCCCGCTCACAGCGGTCATCGGTTCAGGGCTTTATTTTCCGCAAGCTAGGTGTACATCGTGTGCAGTTGAAGAAGATGGGCGTAGTCATACTGTGCAACATGCATCATTCAAGAAGAAGTTTAATGCATTGAGTATCTACTGTAGCAAGTAGGTACATACTGAATGACACTTTTTTGCAGCAGTGTTGGGTGCAGAGGACTCGTGTACTGCTGTTTTGCCGCGCAAGATTGCAATTGGCAGAAATTGCGGTTATGGAGTTTTTGTTCAGACCAAGTGTGAGCAAGCAGGCTCTCGTGCACTACAGTATGCAAGCCGTTGCGGCGGAACTGGAAGCGTTGGTGGGATGTTGGTGACCCGTAGTACAGTGGCTGTACTGAGATGCGAGGAAGAAATGGATTTCTAGAGTAGCGTACACACGTGCAGTGCTCATGCGCAGTATGGTCCAATGGTGTACAGTACTGTACATTATATAAATAAAGTAAAGCCATAAAGTTTCTGCTTACAGTAGACCAGTGCATCTGAATCCTTTCGCTGGCCTCATTCTAGTCAAAACCCATCATACACGACATACATCAAGAAAAGGTGATATTTATCATGTTATTGTAAGAGTGCAGAATACTGTATACCCGTTATTGTACAGCGTTGAAGAACAAGTATGCACTAGTGTACAGTAAGGGCAATAGGGGCAAGGTACACTGGAAAAGTTTACATCAAATGGTTCTACACCCAATCGGTCCCCATATTGACCCAGCGGTTGACCCCTCCAGCACGCCACGTGTGATCGATGCATGTTTCACACATGTACAGCGTGACCGTGACCAAGTCAGGCTACTGTAGGGTGGTGCAGTACATGACTTCAGCACCCTGACAAAAACAGCCTCCCTCGACAAAACAGACGACCCAAGCATGCATCTTGTTGAACACAACTCTATGGGGCACTGGCGCTTGGCTGGCAGTTGTAGTGCTCCGCGCCTAACTGTACTGTATTGCACAGTATGTACTGTACATAGGCCTGTAGGGTGTGGTACAGACAGTACAGTACAGTGCAGTGCGTAGCGTGTATTGTACGACAGAAAGGTGTGATGAGGTGTGTTGGCATGGTGGTTGGGTGGTGCGAGTGCGAACGGGCGAGGACTGGTGCGGGTGGGTGTATGGTTTTGGGCTTGTGGAATGCGTGGCGTGGGGGTAGTGTTGCGGGGTGTGAGAGGAGGGCGGGGAGGATTGTTGGAGTGGTATGTGGCGGTTTTTGGGGTGGGGGCGTGACGTTGTGGGGGTTGGAGTTTCTGGTTGGGTTGCGTGACGGGGTAGAGTATGATTTTTTGGGGGGAATGTTCGGGTGGGATTGGTTGGTGGGACTTTGGTTTTTGGGTGGTGGATGGGGTGGCGGTGTTTTAGTGGTGCGACGGTGGGGGTGTGTTGATATATGATAATGATATTTTGTTATTACTTATCTGGGGGGGTTTTGGAGGTGTTGTGGTGCTGGCACGATGCATGTTGTTGGAAGGGAAGGGGTTTGGTGGATGGCGGAGAGGGGAGGGTTGTATTGTATTTACATTGCTGGGGGGGGGGGAAGGTTTGCTTACAGGTGAGATGGGGTTTTTATTTTGACACGTAAGGGGCAGATCGGGAGAGTTCTTGTGTGTTTGGGATTGGCGGGATTGGAGGGACTGGTTGCGGTAAAACGTTGGTCTACTGTACTGCACTGTGCAGAATGCATGAGGCTTGCAGCGTTGGTCTACTGGATGGTGATGTAATCGACAGGTGTCAGCAAGGCGAGTCGGGTGACTGCCACTACCGTACGGTAGGTCCAATGAAATGCAGCGCCAGAGCAACAAGAACCTTGATAAACCTACTGTAATGCAAAAGAAGGTGCAAATGCAAATACTGAACACAGTATCACACTACAGTGAACGGCTCTATTCAAGGTGAACGCGTGACAACATGGACAAAACGTGTTGAATTTGCGGCCTGAACGAGCATCATTCAAGTGACGTAAAGCAAGGTCAAGGCGGAGCTCACAAACCAATCCTTCCCTCTCCGAATCGCCACGCCATGCATTTGCTGAACAAATTACAAAAGCAGGCTTCATTCGTGCACAATACAATAACGTTGTGACACATACCGTCACACCATCGCAGCACACTGTACCCGCCGACTCGGAAACGAAAACGGAAAAGAAGTAACTGTTACGCAGGACAAGGTCCGATCCGTTAGAAAAAGTCCCACCGCATAATTTACCCGATCGCCAATTTCGCTTACCGCCATTCCTCACTTCCCAAATCCCCGCCCCATTCCCACCGCACCAACCAATCCTCACATATAAACCACCTCCACTCCATCCCACCACCCTTTCCCTCGATCCACCTCATACCTTCCCCCCACGTCATAGAAACCAACCTACCTTAGAATCATGAAGTTCCTCACCTCCATCCTCCTCCTCGTCACCCTCCTCTCCCTTTTCGCCATCTCCACCGCCTCCGTAACAACCGTCCGCCAAGCGAAGACCCTGAAGAAATGGACATGGAGCCCACCACCTCCCCCGAAGAATCCCCCGAAGAAGACGACCCCGTCTGCGTCGAAACCTCCTACCTAACCCGTCTCGGCCACCCCCCTCCAACCTCGTCCACCGTCGCTCCATCCTTGCAAACGCCTATTGTCCCCCCGCTCCCCTCCCCTGCGGCACACGCACCATCGTCTCCGTGTCAACGGCAAACATCTCAGTTATGAATTATATTGTCAACAAGTGCCTTGTCAAAGAAGGTTGGTCGAGGTGAATTCCGTGTGGTCGCATGTATGGCAGGATCGTGTGGAAGGTGATGTCGTGCTTACTATGATGGATCATCGTTGGAGTGAGGCTCCGCAAAAGTTGTTACACCGTGTCATGAGCACTGTGAGAAACCTTGTGCCGTAGATTGAGCTGCTGGTGTTGAGTTGTGTGTGTTGGTGTGGATCGTGTGTTTTTGTTGCATACCTACTTTGGATCAAGGTGTGTTCCGCACTGTGTGTCGCGTTAACCGTCTGTAAACCACCGCAGTTCAACCGTGCTTTGGCTTGTTGTTGTCCGCGTCCCGCCCGGCGGCGCCCGCTTTTCCGATTGCATCGCCTTTGTCCGTTCGGTTTCATTGTGCTGTTTGTGTGTCGTTGTCTTGTCGTGCTTTCGTTTGTTTCGTTGCAACGTTTATTTTGAGCTGCGTGCCGCCTTCACGCTGCCATGTCAGTAAACTGTAGACCGCTATTGGTTTCTGGTTTCGATTTAGAGCCCATCCTCTACCCGCCCTCGTCTTCAGTAAACACCCAGCTTGTGTGCCCTACCTCTCTGATTCGGTGTGCCTGGACCTGCATCTGGACAAGAGCGATGATGGCACGCAATCGCATCACGGGAGGTTCAACCTACTGGCCTGCCGCACCCCGAGAGTACAGTCGAGGCGCAGTAGAAAGTGACACCCTCGATACATCCCTCGCCTTCCGCAAGTCGCGTCGCCCACTTCAGCAAAAGTCGGCACTGCTCTATCCATTCTGCCCACTCTGTGCTGCTGTAACAAGATGGCCTGTATAGATTGTGCGTTGGTACAATCAGAGCTACTCGCGTCCGGGCGGCGTACTCCCTCGCTCAAACTATCCCACGTGTCAATGTTGCAATGCTAGACTACCGAGACTGGCCGATCTGATGCTTTTCTGGCGGACACGGTACGTGGCAGCTGTTGCAAGTGCTGCCTCTACCCGTTTGCATGCCCTGGTGCACTGGCTGGCTCATCGTGCACGGTGTATTTATTGTATGTGGCGCAGATATACCTCTTTTGCACATGTCTGGCGCCGATGTGTAATCATTCATAGCAGGGGGAGGTTGGATTGAATGGAGGGGGGAATCAGGGTGTGCAGTCTTGTTTCCGGGTGATGAGTTGGAAGGCTGCTGGCACGTGACGGTTGTTGGCTTGTTTGTAAATGGTGTGGGCAATTGACGCGGGTGACGTGCACACGGCGTGCAGATTGCGCAAGAGGAGTGGACAGCGGAGAAACATACAACTTGTGCAACAAGGATGCCAGCATGGAGCTCCTACAGTGCAGTACAAATTTAAAGAGGACTATCTCCTTTCACCAATACAGTACAGTACTGTAACTCTTACCCCTAACCAACCTTGCCTCTCAAAACCGCCAGCCCCAATCCCCCACTCACCGACCCACCCCCGAAACACTTCCATCCCCCAGTGCAAAGCCCTCTGCGCAGTCTCAAAATGTCTCACATCATACATAGTAACCACAACCCCCCCAACGCTCCTCTCCCGCCACCGATGACTATACACCGAATTCACCCTCATCACCCTCCTCTCACACCGCACCATAGCACAAACTCCACATACGACATACCCACCCCTCCAACCCTCACCTTATGAAACCCAGTCCCACACGGCAACCCATTCCCCGGGCAAAACACCCTCGCAATCAAACCCCCCTATGCACAAAGTCCTCACCACCATGCCCCAATCCACGTAAGTACCGCTCATCCACACACACGCCTGCCTCCTCTTGTACGATCTCGGACCCTACCCCCGTCAGGATCCACAGTCACAGGCACGGCTGCTTCTTCCGTCACTTCGCCGTCTGTCACGTCCGAAAACTCCGCAGTGCCCTCGGGAAACTCATCTAGCATACCTTCTACGGTTTCCTCTGGCGTTACCGCAGCATCTATCCCAGGCTCTACTACCTTCACCTGTGCGAGTGTCACAGCGTATAGCAAGAACAGGGCGAGTATAGTAATATTGCAAGTGGCGTGCATGGTGTAGGCGAATGTGCGGAGGGAGATGACAGAGGTTGTGGTGTGGTGTGGCGGGGAGGGGAGCGGTGGGGATGGAGTGGGGTTGTGGTGGGATTATATGCGTGTTTTCATGGGTATGCGGTGGCGGGGATGAGTTGGGTTTGGAAAGCGCATGCACGTGAATTGGGTATGGTGTGACGTGGGTATAGCGGCGGTGGGCTGTTTGTTTGGACGCGGGATGGGCGGGTGTAGGGAAAGAGGTGCGTTTTAAGGACTGGGTGGATGGGCGTGGTTGGGTGGGATTTGGTGGGGTTGGTGAAGGGGCGCCTGGTTTTGTGCGGTGGGAGTGGGGTGAGTTGCGGCCCGTGGATTCGGGAATGGTGATAGGGAGGTGGTCGGGTTGTGGGTGAGTCGTGGACAAGGGGAAGGGCACTCTGATATGTACAAGTTGTGGTTTTGATCTGGCATATTGGTCGGCGATGGTTACGGAATGGGAATGAATGGCCTTGCGCGTTGTCGTCGACTGCGCTTGGCCGTGTTAGATGCACTGCGACTTGAAAGGTGTGCGTGTATTTCGTGCGCTGCCCTTCGCAAGGGTTCCAATCAACATGTCTCCATGCGCGGCGCTCAATTCGCGTCATTTCATATGGCACTGGCTTGCGAGGACCCGCCTTGCAGTTCCCCACGCGTCAATCATTTGTCACCCCAATTCACACGCACACCGCAGTCCCCCTGACGCTGCCTCATTTTCAGACTCTTTAATACATCGACCTGCCCCCCCCTGGTCTTCGCAAAATAGCCGTCTTGCATTTCTAATCAGTACAGCACCCCAATTTCCCACCCCCTGTGAGTACCCCAGCGCACTGCCCTTCAACTCTAGTGCCATGCGCATGCAACCTAGTGCATACGCAGTGGGTCCCACTTTGCACCCCAGTCAAAGGGAGATGCGTCATCGGTACGACCGTGCTGTTTTGTACTGCGCCTCAAAAGCCTGACCCTTGACCACTGCGCGCACATCACACGTTTGGTTTTCATCTGTGTCCGTACACTTGGGGCGTGCGGTGCAGGATATTGGGATTACCTACACATAATGCGGCATAAGGCAAAGGGTATTACACCCTATCTTCCCAGGCAATATTCTGGGTATTGCCTTGGGTGGGCCGAGGTGTGTTCCTAGGGAGAAAGCGGATGACGTTGTGTGATGGGAGTGGAGAATGGTCGGAACGAGAAGACAGTAGAAATTTTTTTATTTTGAGGAAGGGGGAGAGCACGGTAAGGTGACGCTGCCTCCCCGCAACGGCCCAGACGCCTCAGGTGCTAGCTATATAACCTAAACCGAGCAGTCTGTGGCTTAGAATTGCCAGTGCAGTGGTCAAGTACAGTAGTATACAGTAGTACACGATACACTACTGTACTTGACCATGAAAAATCATTAAAAACTAAGAGGTAAGAAGATAGAAAGTACAGTAGGTTACCCTAAAAAATCGTCATAGACAGTACTAGAAACGCATAAAAATCACCTTCCAGCAACTGTTCCCAAAACCACCCCGTCCTCAAACTGCAACCCGGGTGCAGTATACAGTGAGCTCGATCAGCTCAAGTAAGAAGTCGATCAACCCTTGCACCCCCAAACCGCAACACTCTCATTTCCCTTTCTTGCCTGGCCCCTCACGGACACCTTCTTGACGAAAGCAACCAACTTATAAGCCTTGCACATCTCACCACAGTCTATCTTCGCCTCGAAGCCCAGTGTTGATTCAGGTCAGACAAAGCCTCCGCGAATGGCCTATCCACTGAGCGTGTAGGGGCGGAAGAATACGGTGGTATCGACATCCGAAAATCCCTTGCGGACCAGTAGGATGGCGTATACAAAACGGACTACTCGACGTTCAACAGGCGGGAGGGCTCGAAGGCTAGAGCTGGCCTGCAAGGCTGCAACAAATAAGACCGTCCCAATTACTCGGTACCATTTCGCAGCCATGGAGTTGTCTCAAGACTGCGGAATACTTTTCGTTTGACCAAGTCCGTTGTGGAATAAACAAGAGTAGGCTTGTTCGTCTTGCCAGCCGTCCAGATGTTATCAAGACTACTAGATCTCGCAATGTGGGTGACAATCTGGACAACCTCTTCTCCCTTTTCTCGTTTGGTGGTTATGAGAAGGAGAAAACTGCTTCAGTAGAACTGTATTACTATGAAGCTACCCTTCTGTTTGGCCATAATACGGTAAACATCGCCGCCTCTAGAGAACTGACGAACGGGATCGACAGAGATCCAGCATTTAGACTGAGCCTAACCGAGTCTCTTCTCGATTTCGAAGACCATGCAGAGTACCCGGAATTTCCGGCGTGGACAATCTCTTCCGTGGTTTGAAAAATACCAGAAGGTGTGCACGATTGCTTCATGGGGCAGTACTTTTACGTCAACGTAGATACAGAGGCAGAGCACCCTATCGACTTGTACATCTTCTCATTCCAGAAGCCGCCCCAGGAGCCGGTCTTCATAATCCCCCTGAAAGGGACGTGAAACAAGATCAGAAAGAAGGGATCTTCGTTCACACGTTGTTTGGGAGGAAAATAGCTTCTCTTGTTGAAACCATCATGATGATCGACTTCTGGTGCCAGAAGCTCCCCAAGCGTTATTATAAGGAAGTCTTTCCGATTTCAGGTCGGATTCGCCTTTTGCACTATCATTCATAGCAAGAGCCTTCCAGTTCCCTTTCGCGACTTTGAAGGTCGCGGCATTCAGGCATCCGCAGCGACAGAGCTTTAAATCGTTTGGAAAGGACACGGCACATGTGTATTGGCCCCGTGATTACGAGAATGATTGTGAAACATTGGATCAGCTGAGTTACCGTCCTCGTTCCACTTCTTTGCCTATTTCAAGAAATTGTTGAACCGCGTTCGTCCTAGACTCTTGGTCCTTAGTCATGTTCGTGTTGAAAAGGCTCCGCACGGCCGTTTCAAGAGGAGACTTCGACAGCGGGATAAGAGTGACCTTGACGTCAACTGGATCCGTGCATAACCTGGTTCCCTTTCAAGCGGGATATACGCAGCAGCTGTTATAGGACGCCGCGGGGCCCAACATGCCGTATGCTTCGACACAAGGGAAGAACCTGTACTCATATATGATTGCGCGGAAGAATACGCGATGCGGTTCTGTGAGGCTTCTATGAAGATTTTCTGCAGTGAGAAAGATCCGGAAGACTTTCTTAAGATTGCAGATGAGCGGAGAGTGATGTTGACAGGTAAGCAGTATATCCCTTCCCGAGGTAATAGTATTCCTGCTGCTTTGTCAGACCCTGCAAAGAAGAAGAGGAGGCGCCCTGGACATCGGAAATAGTACCTTATAATAACGGTTGGGGTGCTTCTGGTACCAGAAGTCGATCATCATGATGGCTCCAACAAGAGAAGCTATTTTACTCCCGAACAACGTGTGAACGACGATCCTATCTTCCTGATCTTGTTTCACATCCCTTTCAGGGGATTATGAAGACCGGCTCCTGGGGGCGGCTTCTGGAATGAGAAGGTGTAAAAGTCGATAGGGTGCTCTGCCTCTTTATCTACGTCGACGTAAAAGTACTGCCCCATGAAGCAATCGTGCACACCTTCTGGTATTTTTCAAACCACGGAAGAGATTTTCCACGACGGAAATTCCGGGTACTCTGCATGGTCTTCGCAATCGAGAAGAGACTCGGTTAGGCTCAGTCTGAATGCTGGTTCTCTGCCGATCCCGTTCATCAGTTCTCTGGAGGCGGTGATGTTGACCGTATTCTGGCCAAAGAGAAGGGTAGCTTCATAGTAAGACAGTTCTACTAAAGCAGGTTTTTCCTTCTCATAACCACCAAACGGGAAAAGGGAGAAGAGGTTGTCCAGATTGTCACCCACACTGCGAGATATAGTAATCTTAATAACATCTGGACGGCCGTAAGACGAACAAGTCTACTCTTGTTTATTCCACGACGGACTTGATCCAACGAAAAGTATTCCACAGTCTTGAGATAACTCCGAGGCTGCGGCGTGATATCAGGGAGTTGAGACAGTCTTTTTCTTGCAGGCCAGCTCTAGCCTTGGAGCCCTCCCGCCCGTTGAACGTCGATATTATGTTTTGTATGCGCCATCCTACTGGTCCGCGAGGGATTTTTGGTTGACGATACCACCGTATTCTTCGGCCCCTATACGCTCAGTGGATAGGTCGGTCGGTGAGGCTTTGTCTGACCTGAATCAACACCACGCTTCGAGGAGAAGACGGTCCGCGGGAGAAGATAGACTCTGGCGTGATGTTCAAGGCTTATCAGTTGTCTGTTTTGGTCAAGAAGGTGTCCGTGAGGAGCCAGGCAAGAAGGGAAAATGAGTTTGTTGCGGTTGGGGGGGGCGAGAGTGTGCAATGGTTAACTGATTTCTAGGTTGAGCTGATCGAGCTCGCTGTACAGTACACTGCACCCGAGTTGCAGTTTCAGGACGGGTGGTGTTGGGAACAGTTGCAGGAAGGTGATTTTTATGTGTTTCTAGTACTGTCTATGACGATTTTTTAGGGTACCTACCATGCTTTATATCTTTTTGCCTCTTAGTTTTTAACGTTTTTTATGGTCAAGTGCAGTAGTGTTCAAGTAGTACACTACTGTACTACTGTAAACTATTACTGTACTGGCAATTCTCAGCCACAGACTGCTCGGGTGTCGATTATATAGCTAGCACCCGAGGCGTCTGGGTTGTTCCGTTGGGAGGAGACAGCGTCACCTGACCGAGCTCTCCGCCTTCCTCAAAATAAAAATATTTCTACCGTGTTCTCGTCTAGACTATTCTCCACTCCCAACATGGTACTCTTGTGGATGGCAGATTCTCCCAGCGCCAGCGATGTCGTGTTCGACCCCACGAGCGACGTGCGAAAATTCTTCTTTTTCTTGAAAATGTCGCGATGTCATCCGAACCTGACGAGGAGGAAGTTTTTACTCTCTTCGCACACCTAGACGGCGCAGCGTTCGACTTTTAATAGGATACGTTTGCGTCGAATAGTTAACTCGTCCTCGAAGCGATAAAATACGCCGAAGTCAAGCAGAAGTTTCTCGAGCATTTCGCGAAGGACGAGGAATCTGAGGACATCATCACTCAAGCTCTAGAAGTTGGGCTTGAGCTAGAAGAAATTCTTGGTTATTTGAGGAAAATTGAACGCCTCTACGAGAGGGCGGGGTTCGAAAAACTCGCCAGGTTCGGACTTCCTTGCAGCGCCGCCTGTCGACACAAGGAATTGCAGCAGTTCGTAGCGTTCCGGTGACCCAGAGATTATCCGAGAATCGTCAAAGCGCTGAAGAAATTTCACTCTAACCGTGTAGTTTTTGCTGATCCTTCGAGTCGTACCCCTGAAGTTCCGTCGGCAAGGCTGCTGGTTCGTACAGATTCGAGGTCGAGAAACATCGAAGACAAGGTGGAGGCTCTAGCTATAGACCTCTTAAAGTTGACTCTTTCCTGAAGAAGACTAAGGGAGATGATGGGGCTGCTTCTACCTCAGCCCTTAGGAAGAGTATTAAGGTCAGTCAGTGCTCTTACTGCAACGAGCTTGACAATAACGCAATGAATTGCGATAAGAACCCGCACCGTAATACCCACTGTTTCCTTTGCGGAAATATGGGTCATTCAGATGCTATTTGCTGGTCTTCTGGTGGAAGAAAGGCGGCGATCCGCGAAGCAGCCCCCGCCGGGAAGAAAGAAATCGTGGAAGGAGGTGGCTGAGTGAATGTCCTCCGAGAAGACTCGTCCGAAGCCGACTCATCAAAAGATGAAGGAATCAATGTCGCGAAAAGAAATGCCTGCGGAGAGGCACTTCTCAAACAGCCCCGTCAGGACAACCATGTAGGCATTTAGATCTCTCACTTCGTAACTGGACCCCACTCTCGCGCGCTATGCAGTCGGGCCCAGCCCTACCCCCGGAATAATTTCGAATCATTAGCCGTAAGAAGAAGGTGAATAAATCGAACCCGGGGAGAAGAATTCAAACAAGCTGCAGGAATACGTTGGCAAATACGACGTTGTTTCCGAGCTTGCAAACGCAAATTGTGGTTTGAAATTCGGTCAGCTTCTTCGTGGAGATGCTGAAGGAGCTGCCAAATTTATGTGCCGTTTGTTCGGCAAACAGTCTATATCACGTGTTGCAGTCGTTTCGAATTAAAACCCTCGTTTATTACGGTTCATTCAGATCTAAGTCTCCGGTACCGAGGTCTGGGCTCTACTAGACTCCGGAGCCGTACCGGACGTCACGTCAGCTGATTTTTCTCGATTTCTCTACCTCTCGCAGAACTGCACATCTAAAAGGGTCACTGCTGAGAATGGTGACAGCTCTTCCTGTGTAGGTTCGCTGGTCAAGGTCCCGACGACCTTCGGAGACCAAGCCGTCAAATTAGCCTTCCTCGTCACCGAGAAGTCCCCATTCGACATCATAAGAGGTCTCCCCACGCTCACAGCTATGCAAGCAAGTATGGATTTCGGGTCCCAGAGCGTCCGTTTAACCATTGGTTCCGAAGTTGTGCTCTAGCTCGAGCCTGATACTAAGTCTACCGGGAAGAAACTGGTGGAGGGCGAAGAGATAGAGACTCCCATTGAAGACTTTAATTTTGATTCGAACACCGGTCCGGAGTCTATGGAGTCGTCGGAAGAAGAAATGGTACTGGCTATCTTCGGGGACAACCCTTCCGGATCGAGCGGAGATCCTACCAGTGAAGAAAGTACCACTGATGAAGAAGAAAAGAAAAAGACAAATGAGTGATGCTTTGAGGGTCCGACTCTGTCATTTGAAAGAATAAACGCAAGGTGAGATAAATAGTTTGCTTCGCGACGCGGGAATCGTCGCAAGGACTATAGACGAGCTACGTCCTGCAGCCGTGCCGACGAAGTATTCCTTTGAAATGAAGGGCCTTACCCCGATCTACCACAGGGCTCGCCGAACTTTCGCCTCGACACAACGAAATCGCCCGTCGAGAAATCGACAACATATTGGATGCTGGGAAATCACCCCAGCTTCGTCTGTGTGGTCGTTCGCAGTGGTTATCGTGATCGTGACAAAAATGGACGGTAGGACTCTTTTCTGCGTGGATTATCGCACTCTGAACCGCAAAATGAAGGCAGATCGTTTGCCACTACCCAAGATAAAGGAGATCTTCGATGATCTAAAGGGTAGCTCTATCTTCACCGCCCTTGATTTGTTTGCGGATACTGGCAAATCGGTATGGCCGAAGATTGTAAGGAAATGACTACGTTCGTCAGCCGTTTTGGTACCCTCAATTTCGAAGTGATGCCATTTGGTCTAATGAACGCGCCTTCTACATTCCAGCGCATAGTGAATTACGTATTGAAAGAAATTTACTTCGCCATGGTCTATCCGTATTTACAAGATGAGCCAACGACTTAGTTTGATTTTTTGGTAGAGTTTGCTTGGTTTGCCACATTTTGGAATCGAAATAACAACTGGGAAAGACTAGTCTGAGACAGAAGGCTTGATAATTACAGTCTTCCTAATTTCTACGATTTTCTCGCGCACTACACGATTGGGAGGCGAAATTCAGCGATTATTTTGGTAGATTGGACTCTTTTCCATCTAGCCGAGACCTGGGTGTAAATTCACGTTCGCGTGCCGAGTTAATCGAACGATTAGGCGTAAATTGCTTCAACTCAAAGCATAGATTTCAATTTACCCTGAATTTCCCTCATAAATCTGATTAAAAGTGTCCAAGCATGCAGTACAGCACTTTGATTCTCCTGGTGCTTTCATCGTCTTGATAAAACTCTACACGAAGCAGATAGAAGTCAACAGGCTCTCTGTTTAAACCCTGTTTTTCAATCGCTACGAAAAGGGGATCTGCAGCTCATTCTTCGTCTTTTTCTTGCCTTCTTTCTCATGCTGATGACGTTATAGTGACTTATCTATGGTACTCTACAGGTTTCCTTTCTGTGTGAAGTGGTATTCCACAGTTCTTAAATGTTTACACGAAGTGCTTATGTCTAGACACAAACTCTCATTGTCCTCATAGCTAGGGATATTAGGCGTTTTATTTCCATTTTACTTTTCCTTACAGTTCTTGATACAACGTTTGACGCCATTGGTACACTTGATATAGTTATGGGAAAGTTACACATTCTGATATTTTATTATTGCTTTAATAATCAAAAAATTCCTTGTTATACCATGCTACCTGGACCAGTATTCTTCTTACAAGTTTTCAGGGTGTATCACTCATGCAGACTACAAGTTTTGAAAGCGCTACTAAAGACACCGTCAGAACTTTTGTTAGGGAAACCTGTTGTACTTGCTACTATTAGAATGTATTTTCATTCCGCAGATATTTATCCCCATTTCAGTATATACCCTGATTTGGAGCGGCCAGCTCAACCCAACCAGCCTCAACTAAAGTCATCATCCAAAATTCAGCATATATCTGCTCTTATGCGCCCCAAAACTCACAGTATAATTCTTGAATAGTTCGCCTCTGGAGTTTGCGTGCTCCAAGAGAGGCTGTCACTGAATTTTTCTCCAACATAATTCGCAGTGACTTCTCTCGATTTTTATATTAACGTAGAGATTCCCCACGTAAGGACTGGTTTCATACGCGTGAGCTCAAGCAGACCAATATCATGCATACAGGATCATTCTGAACGTTTAGTAAATCCAAGTGGAACTTCATGTCCCCTATTGTTGTAATCTGTCACGTGCGGTTCGTGCAACTATAGTGTCCATTGACCGCCTTTATGATTTTGGTTTGCCTTTGGCTCCATTTGAGTAACTTCACTAATTCTACAGAGATCAGTTTAGGTAATTCCAGTGATCAAGAATGCGAGGGCGTCGGATGCGAATATTTTTACGTGGATTCTTTAGTATTCTTTCCCATGAACAAGTCTGGAGCATTTTGTCGTATTTTCGAGGCCAAAGGAAGAAAAGATTCGCACAGGTCATTATCGACTTTTTCGCATCCGCACATCATTTGGACGAGATTGAAGCAGCTGGATGCCATTGATAAAGTTCAGCTGCTTCATTACCACCTATACATAGTTGTATTTTGTTTCTTCCTCCATCGTTTTTGGTTTACTTATTTTAACCGTCTTCGTCAATGAGGCGCTCTAAGGCTCTCAGAGAGGATTTAGCCTTCAGTAAGGTTCTTAATTCCCAATTCACTCTATTGATGTTTTATTTTGGAGTTCATTTCCGGCGAAACAGTTTTTTCGACACTAAAAAATCCGGCCTTCTTTTAATAATCATTGAAATGTCCCTACATCCAGCGACCAGACTAAATGTACTCCCGACGATGTCTCCTTGAGTGTCTGCATTGACGGATTCGGTTGTATTTACTAGAAACATTCCTTTAACCCACCACGTAGTCTCGAAGTGGCCTAATTTACCACTCTGCTCGCGTTTGTAATCGCGATGGGAGTTGTTACGTGATTTTCAAGCAAGTACCCTTGCTCCTTGCAGTATGAGCTATGTGATCTCTTTCTGTTCCATTGAGTTCCACGTTGTGCAGTCTTTTGTTCTCTTCTTCACTATACGGGTCAGGCCTGCAATACACCTGGCCAGGGTGCCCAACTTGGATTCAACCTCTGATCCTCTATCATGCGGTATACTAATAAATCTTTTAGAGCTAAATGCCATTTCTGAAGAAACGACTTCTATTGTGTTCTTCTGTTCATAAAAATCCCAGGACCGTTTTCGTAGTCAAGACAATCTTTAAGTGGCCATTTCCCTTTTCTACTTGTTGCTCTACTTTGAAAGTGGAAAATTATTTTGAACGTTCTCGGTAGCAGAACCGTGGAAAACGGTGAGAGATGATTATAGGAAGATATTTGTTTATCCCTACATAAAGAGTGCTTTGATATCAGGCATACCGTCTCCTGTTGAGGTTTTGATCAAATTTGTGGACGAAGGACGTATTTTTTCTTTCAAGCGGGCTCGCATCTCACCACTACATAGCGTATTCAGAAGTGAGATACCTTCTAGATGACAGCGTTATATGTCTACAAGATGTATATTCAGACTAGACCCGTGATTCCATGACAGGACTTCTTACAGTGCACTTAATTTCAGGTTACAATTTCCGCGAAATAATCGAGCTCACCTGGGAGCTCATGCTTCATGCAGCTGTAATCATAAATTGGGGTAATTTGGTTTTTTACTGATAAGAGATGTACGAACTCTATTTATGAAGTTTTGATTTGATAGAATCAAAATGGAAGATCAGAGACTATAGAGAATGATGGCTATTTGTCTCTTCGCAGTATGCTCCCGCCTTCATGCTTTGTATAAGAGAGTAAGTTTAATGCATTCAGTATTTACTAAAACCTCGCGAGTTTCTGAGGAGTCTCTGGGGAAACACACCGCGAGGTACAAGGAAAATTAAAACGTAACTAAACTCGTAAATATTACTGTAAAATAATCTAGCGTAGTGTGTGGACTTGAAACTGTGGTGACCTTGAAGAATTGCGAGGACTGCTGAAGATAAAAAGCGCCCCTTTTACAACCCTCCTGTTGTATATCATAGTTGTTGTGTAGCTCAATCAATAAATACTAGAACTAAACCATGGTTGAACCAGAACCAACAAGATAAAATGTACTCGGCTAACCAATTAGCTATAACGAATGGCCTCATCGGTCCTACCCAGAGAATATCTGACACGTGTGCAACTTCATCACACAAGGACAAAAATAGCTCCACATACTGTAGTTCGCTACCGTAGAAACCGCAGATAACGTCATACAGTAATGTAGTATGAGGTTTCCATGACCATTCAGGACCCCAGCCCACCCCGCTCTCAAACTGGAGCACGACTATGGAACTATACAAAGGTGAGCTTTACGAGGTCAGAGCATCTCTACCGCAGTAATCTACTCGAGATTTTCATGCCCGGGCTAAAAACGAAACTCTACCGCAAAATTGTAATCTATCCTCTTCATTTCCCTTTTCTTTAAAGGTCAGTTTTTCTCTATCGGACCCCCAATAGAGGCTGAAGTGAATGTAATAGAACGAATAGAATTTCAGTATTGCTTTCGTGATTGGACCGCGAAAAACTCTTGGCGCCAAATTCCTATTCCCCAACACAAACACTTTTGACCCTTCCCATTTCTCAGATCATCCGCCTGCCCCCACTAACTATTTTCTCCGTCTGCTTTTCTTCCCCCATGGGCGCGGGAAGAGCTGGGACCTTTTAGGGAACAAAACGCTCGCGAAGGCGTGGGTTGCAGCATCAGAAGACCCCATCGCTTGCGTGGATAATACGCAAGTTGTTTATGGAGACTGTCAAGCGGCGCTTTGTCGGCTCCGTCCAGAGCGTTGCGGGAGACGAAAGGTGAGTGAAAATCGCGTAATAGAATTGTATTGCGCAACACTTCTCCGACATGTCTACAGTATTCAGAAGTTTCGAGTTGGATGTGCAGAGTCGAGGCGTCTAACCCAACTAGGGTTTCGGAACTGAAGATTGAGTCAATGGGTGTGAGCATACAATTGGCAAGACGAAAATTATTCCTACGTCTTCAAGGAATCCAATGTCACAGTGGCTGTAATTCGATCCTGAATGGTGCTCCATCATCACCCTAAGTGGTGCGCACCTCCATCACAGAGTCATCACGGAGCCAGTAACTCTCTGGCGATGAAGAGGAATTCTCTGCCGAGCCTCTTGAGCGGACGTCAGCCAAGAAGGTACCTCGACGTGAAGCAGAAAGATCTTTTTGGATCTGCATCCGCAAAGCTAAGTTCATCAAACAAGTGTAGTTACGTACGAAAAGTGTCCGGTCGTTAGCATCATCCGCGAAGCGCAAGTCGAAATATTAGAAGAGAGACCGGCATAGCGATCTTTTCACTCCCTGAAGCACTGGGTAAGCCTGAGACCGCAGCGTTTTCGATGCCCTGTGCAAGAAGTATCTCGCAAACGCCCAGAAATGGGCTCGGATTGCCAAGCGAGCTAATTAGAGAGAAGAAAGCTTACCAGGAAACATTTGCTGAAACGGTACCTAATGGCGCGAGGACGAGTCCATCGCAAACCTTCGGGACCTCTCTGAGGCTCCTTGAGGAGGCTGAGAGGGCAAGATTGCCTTCTGGAGTGCAAAACGTTCTTGGGGAGCTCGCGCCCGGGGAGCCACCGGACCCCCCGTCTTTTGCAGAGCTTTCGGCCGATGTCTGCATGTATAACTGAACCTTTATTGAGGTAAAGCGATGTGATTACTTCAATTTTACCAGTTTTTTTCCTTCCGCGAACGCGCCCAGATATGCTGGATGAGATCGGTGGTTGAGAGAGAAAGTATCAACTGTAATGGTGATTCTAGAACAACGAGACGCAATGATCGAGGATCATGCCTGGCGCGGAAAGCTTCCAGTAGCTCGTGAGTTTTTGGAAGACTCCCATTTGAAGCTCTGTCGTTATTTGAGCATCGCGAACGCCTCCTGTGCACCAGACCGCTCCTGCCGCTGTCGTAGGTGCCCCTTCGGTCGCCGACTACTATATTGTGTAGAGTTATGCATGCTTTCATAATCATAAGCATGTCTGTGCGATTACACATCCTGCACGGCGCTGTAAAATGTTGAAACGAGCTACGAGAACTCCAAGAGCGCGCTCTGTATTCCTTTCTGAAGGCTTTTCTTGATTTAGAGAAGGCACATTCTTCTGCTGGGTTCCTTTATTGTTCTCGCAAAGATGGCCCAGTTGGTTGGTGCCGTCTGACAGGTAGTATAAATAGTACGCAGTGTACCATTTAACGTGTACGGGGTGGAGTGAACTATCTTTCGCATATCTTCTGCATCGTTGCAGATGTGTCCAGGACATTCAGATCGTTTCAAGATCCAGGGCTGCCGAAATGGGCATATCATATCCAGAGTTCGACATCACAGATCGCTCGAGCACTACTCTTGGTTTCTTCTCTTTCCCCTTGTACTGCCAGCCAAGCGCGGACAATTCTTCCATTCCAAGTGTTGGCAGTCTATCCACCAATGCAACCCGGGGTCACGTGCATTATTGATCTTCATGATGCGCATCAGACCCTGCCCCGTTGGCTCGCGCAAATACTCATCGCCAAACATCTCCACAATAAAAGGCAGAAAACTTTTACAGACAGATGTTCATAATCTTCTGACATCTTCATGTACTTTCTAAGGCATTTGCCGTGAATCCGTACTCTAGCATCCGCACTGCCGATACTATGCGCTGCAACGGGTGAATGCCTTGGTTTCCTAAATCATCTTTCCTTCGCACGAATATTCCTGCCCTTGCATTGTCTTGAAGAGGCGTTCGAAGAGCTTGCAGGGCATCCTAAACCGGCGCTCAAACATTTCTTCTCCGTACTTCGGCGCGGCGCCAAAGAAGTCGCCAAGAGGCGATCCAACGTAGCCGTGAAGTCGCAGGGATGTTGGGGATTTTTACGGGTTGAGACACAGCGCGGTGGGGAAAACGCAGTGGCTCGAGCCCTGGCAGGATGCCAGTAGCGGCAGGGTAAGACAGAGTTTCGTCCTCGCTCGACTCGTCTCACTCTACCATTGGCGCGCTCGACTGCTTTCCCTAGCCGGACGCGGTAGGCCTGATATATTCGACATGATAAAAACGGTTTTTCATGTCAATCTATCCGATAGATCGCCCAATCAGTGAGCTCGAAAAAGGGGAATATAATCTATATTTCCATGTGCGCTGGGATGCTCTCACTCTACCACTCGCCTGCCTCAGATCTATCTTCTGCTCCCAGGCCTTTACCTTCCACTCCTTGACCCGGTCCCTACGTTTTCACATCCTTTCGTCATTACGCACCCCTGATGCCTCCTGAGCTCCATCATCTTCCACGCGGTGCTGACTCTGGTTGCAAAAGGTGTGATTCAAGTAATCGAAAGCCTCGGACTGGGTCATCCGCGTTAGTACGAGAGTAGAGGTTCACGGCTTCTGACGTATCCAAAAAACCTACGTGTACCACTACGATGTAGAAGACAAACCAAACCTCCAACAAGTTTACGAGGTTGAAACCTCTCGCAAGGAGATAATAGAAAATTCCGCGCGGAAACGTGCGGGCGAGCCTTTCCCTCGCTATAACCCCTTGCTTCAGTCCGAGAGCGCCTCTGATTCTTCGCCATACTGTACTCCAGAATATTTCTACATCGATCTACTTCGTTCGAACGTTAACAAGAGGAAGTTTTTGCTATTTTCGAAGCGTCCAGATACGATAAAGAACCAGCAGTCTCGGGTGAAAGGTGAGTCCCTAAATGATATATCGTTTCGTATTTCATATGGAGGATATGAAAGAGGGGAGCCAGCGTCGACAGAACTTTTTTATAGGAGCTACAGGTCTCTTTACAGTAAGAAAATCGCGAACTTCGCAGCTTCAAATGAATGCGAAGATACAATCGACAGAGACTTGGTTATTAGAATTAGACTGATCGAGTCTCTTCGACCTCGAACATCTCTGGTTACCCTATTATTCCTCTTTGGTTGTTTTGGCAGTTGGGTGGGGGTTCCAAGATATTGTTTCGTGGACGAAAAAACCAAAAAAAGCATTACATTGATCTATACACCTTCTCATTTGACTAAAAATTCCCGGATACGCAAAACACAATCCGCCGAAGCGCAACCCGAAAGAGAAGAAGAAGAATATTCTTATCTTCAACAAGGCGTTCGGTATTAACTTTAGTTTTAGGGACATTTATCATGTAGATAACTATTGTTGCCAAAGGCACCCTAATAATCTCTTCCTCGTACTTTCCTTATGTCAAGGTTGCCGTCTTCCTTGTCCTTGTCGCAACATTTCAAGATCAATATTTTTCTCATCCGTGATTTAGAAGTTCCTAGCATGCAGGCGGCCGTAGCGACTGCAGTTTAGCTGATTTCCGGGCCCTAACCAGCGATTAACTACTGAGAGAAGAATTTGGAGTGGAATCAAAGACTCTCTAGAAGATTTTGGTTACCGCTATCGGTGCCTTCCTTTGGAAATATACAGAAGGCCTTGGGCGAGGTCTATTCAGATCTCGTTGCCCTCCGTCACGTTAGGCCGGACGAGAAGCCGACTAAGCGGTTCAAGGGTAGACTTTGGTGGCTTTCTAAGCTTTATTGGATGTTGAATGGTTACGCGGAATATCTGTTTCCTCTATCGGGGAAATTTTTGTCGCTGCCGATATCAGACGCCTTGGGTATCAGAATGCCAATTGCCTAGATGCACGAGAAGAAATAATCCTTTTTTCGGCTGCGCAGAAAAGTATGCGATGCGATTGTCTAAAGCATCCTTGAAGATTGTTGAGGAGATCAAAACCCAGAAGAATAATGGTAAACCAAAAACGTACAGCTTGTGACTAAAGCCTTCACTCAAGAGATCTTTATGCGTAGCTTGACTATACCATACGCTTCATCACTTCCCAGAACAAGAAGCGCCGACGTCGTCGTTCAAAGGCCTCGTCGTCCGTTGAGAGTAGTTCTAGGATGTACCGTCCTTCTGTTAACCATTTTCATCGCCTTTTGTTATCTTCTGCGTTTCTCTGTAACCTCATCTTCAGTACTGTACCATTTAGAGGCTTGTGGAGGAAAAAACGGGTTTTCTTGAGTTTTTCAGGAATTGTACTCCCAACTATACTCAGGAGATAAAATATCACCTCAAGAACGCAGAACGAAAATGAAGGGTTGATGAGGGACAACGTCACGAGTTAATTTTCAAGGAACGTAGGACGCAGTGTGTACAGGACCAAGCCAATCGCATTAATGGCTCGTCAGTAATACTACCACAAGATGCTAACAGATGGCGCGAATACGCGGCTTTCCGTATGAAAAATTCTCTGAAGAAGCGAGACCGGAAAGCATGCCACTTAACCGACGAAATTAATTGTCCATGCGCAGCCGAGACCTATTCTCCTACGCCATACTTTCGAGATTGTACCATTTCATCCTCCTTACCAAGCTGCTGCAGCTGCAAATCATTTCTCTTTGCAGGCAACGCCAATGTAGCCAATATCTCTAGCCCATGACTCTCTCCCGAATGATTTTATGTCAACCAAACTGTCTGATGGATCCATGCATGGCGCCACCCAAAATGAGTTCTTGCTGCTAGAAACCTGTTCGCGGCGTCTGCGGGGTATCCATACAATATTTGAGGATGTTACTGTTCCCAGTAGGTCCCCTGTTCGATTACCATCTTCTTCGATGTGGTCTTGATGTTGCACACCGCCCTTTCCGCACGACTGTTCGAAGTGCTGGCGTAGGCTACTTCTTTGCTCAATTCAACTCCGTTTCTTTCATAATGAAGACAAGAGCGGTGGCGTTAAAACAATCGGCGTTGTCGGAAGCAAAGGTCTTCTAAGGACAAAATAGGGAGATAATCTCCTTCTTCATGAATTAATCTACGACTTTGGGCAGACTATTTCTTATTTGTGGCAGAAAATTTCCATTCAGTAAAGAGCGAGATGCCGACGTTCATGTTCAAGAATTTTTTTCCGTTCTTAGATTTCGTAAACGGTACGTAGAAGTAGACTGAGTAGGTTTCGAATATTCTTTTGAGCTGAATGCTCCACGTAGTTCGATAACAGATATGTAGCCTGGCTTTCTGACATCCATCGCAACTCTTGACGTATTCGTGAACTTCCTGGTGTACTTGAGGTCACCAATATCGGGCGACGAAGAATCGTTTCATTTCTGCCTATCCCAGAGCCTAGCTTCGTCATGAACGGCCTTCAAAATCCCAAGTCTGTCCTTGATTGTAGGATTCACGAGAAGTTCATTTTTCGTGCGACTCAGTAAATTTGCACCCGATACCATGAGGTATTTTGAGGCACCTTTTATCAAGCGGCGTTTGGAGGTATCTTTTTCAGTATTTTTTGCCCTTCAATTTATAGGGCTAAATCGCTAGATGTGGTTCTATCGCGGGACTCTTAGCCAAACAAACAGATTCAAATACGGCACCCGGGTCTACTTTGTCGACATTCGAGGCGTTTCGGAGCCCTTTTTGTACCACACATGAAAGGCATTCAGCAGCTCCTTTTCCTGTGCCGACCGATGCTGCACTTCGAACTCGCACCAGGCTATAAATTCAGGCTATTGCGCCAATATTCCGTGGAAATCGCTCTTTCTGAAGTCTTACTGAAGGGCCTGATGGTCTATAAGGAGTTTGAAGGGCTCAGTGGAAAGAAATACGCCGGAACTTCCTAAGAGCAAATATAACAGAGCTTAATTTTAAGACTTCGAAGATTTCCTCGACCTTTTGCAACGACCAACGATTGGACATCATATATCGGATAATAGTACGGTAGTTGACACAAAAACGGGGCCTGCCGTTCTTCTTTGTGACAATTACGACAGGAAAAGACCAGGCTGGGGATGCTGGTGTTATGATGCTGGCACCAATCATGTTGTAGATATCCTTGCGAGCGATTTTGTTGTGACTCGGAGCCATTCGGCGAGCCGTACGATAGATAGGCGCATCGTCCTTCAGCTCAAATGTATGTTTTGTTGGGACCGATGTGGGTCGGAGCTCATCGATCGCCAACAGTACCTTACCGGTGCCGCGGAGTGGGTTATTTAATTTTCGATGAGTTTCTTCAAGGATATGAGCAATACGGGCTCTAGTTGCCCATTTCATCTCCTTCTTCTCGCCTTCTTCTCCTTCTTCTTCGACGATGGCTGTGAACCTGCTAGCGGGTTCATTTTCCGTGGCTTCGGGTTTTTTTCATAATTTCCAGAACTAGTTCCTCTTCTGAAAGCTGCTTAGCTTTCAGAAGAGGAACCAAAGCGGAGTCTGGACCAGTGTCATAATCGGAGGTGAATCTTCGCTAGGATTTCCGATCTCTTCTCCTCACATCAGCTGCTTCTCTGCGTTTTCTATATCGGTCTCCAAAAGTAGCACCACTTCTTCAGATCCAATATGCAGACGAACACTTTGAGTCCCGAAATACAAATTCGCATGCATAGCCAAGATAGTTGGTGTAGTGCAATGGACAGTGCGCAGTTTTTCTCGTCTAGGTACTGAATCCCGTCACACAATGAGAAAAAAAACGCACACACACCAAGACTCACAGGGTGTTCGATGTCCCACTTTCTCTTTAAGCACCATGCGATGCAGTAGGACAACTCGCCGATGGCGAGGAGAAGTTGGGTTGGTAGAGCGGGGGTGATTCCTTGGACGGCTAGACGGTATGCTTTTCGTCCGGGTTGTAAGGCCGAGCCGGGGTCCGCGGAATGCTAGATCATTGGGAACGATCGAGTCCAAAGAACAGTGGAAGCCAGGGGTTCAATATTGGAAAGAAGATGTAGTAATAGGTCAGCAGTGCTGAGTATCTCCCTTGGACAGTATCTCCTTTGGAGATAAGCGGTGTTGTCACCAACGACAAGCTTGAAGTTCCTATTATTGTCTAGACGTCGGAGTCAGGGGCGCAGAGTGTGAATAAATTTTACTAAAAAACATTAAAAGGGGTAGTATAGTATTGGATATAGTGAGGGGAAATAAAAGGGGAATACGGGCAGCCAAACGTGGCCATATCCAAATTTTCCGTTGATAAGGTTGCTGCAAAGGTAGTAGTTGGGAGTGCAGTTCAGATCCAACACTGTGGTAGATGTTTATTCTGCGGCCCTAGTGGCCAGGTAGGTATAAATACTAGTTAGCTAGGATAGGGTTATCTACAACGGCGGTTTAAGTAAATTCAATGTCCAGCAGGTACTGGAGATCCATGTTAGATATGAGTTAAGTTGACACTTGGCCCAACAGGTTCCTTTCACTTGCGGAAATATCAGTTTCAAGTTGTGGGCCTAGTGGTTCTTAATATACGCCCTCGGGCCCACTCGGGTGGATATATAGTACCGAGACCGATGGTGGTTGGCAGTCGACATACTTTAAATGCCCTTACCGTACAGTTTAGTACCTTCGGATGGCAGTGGTATGGACTGTGCAGAGAAATTAGATCAAGAAAAGATCACCAAAATCAGCTCTACCGGTGGCAGTACAATTTGAGTGCCAATTGCACTACAGTTGGGAGACTAAGGATGAGATCAAATGGCGCCTTTTCCACAAAAAGATAGTACAGCGTTACCGCTTGGCCCTGGAGGTGGAAGGAACCTTGAGCAACGAGCCGAAAAAGGAGGCACCATCTCCGTTTGAGACGTTAATTTCCTTCGAATTGTAGTCCGTCCACCGGCACGGGCCGGGAATATCTCCGCATTCATTACACTGGTCACAGCTCCGAAGTCCAAGAGGGACTTTGCACCAGTCGCAGCAAGCGTGATCCTTTATCGACAACGACGGAAACTTTGGGCATATTCTTCTTACTAAAAAGCATTCTCATTACCTTTGCAGCTCCTTGAGCATCTCCCAAAGAAGATAACCAAATATGAGCCCACAGTTGCATTTACGAGCTCTGCGGCGAAGTCACACTTTCCGTAGTATTCTTGAAGCTTTTTCGAGTAATTCTTTCCGTTCTTTCTCTTCTTCAGTTTTCTGCTTTGGTTAGGAACATATAATTATTCTCTCGGGAACGCGAGGTATAATTCCCCTTGTTGCGGGTTATTCGCTAGATGTAATATCAGAATACCCCGTAACCTTCTCGAGGAGCCTATTTCGGCAGAGCATCTCCTTCTGTGGTTCTCTTACTCGCGTTAACAACACCTTCGACTGCCTAATCGGATTCTAATTGACTTTCACAAACTACTTTGACCTGGTCAAATACTTGTTCTTTTTCCTTCTAATCTTTGTCTTTCGGAGTACTGGAAGCCTTCTATTTTCCCTTAATCCATCATGTGGCCTCAGAGTGGTCTAATTTCCTGCAAAGTGTGCATCAATGACTGCAATGCTGGCTTTTCTCGCTCCAAAAGGCTCCATGCCCAAGTTCTCGACAGAATCAGCAAAACCTCGGTGCATTTCCTTTTTGATCTAATGAGGAAGGTCCGGAAATTTTCTCAGAATATACCTTTTTCTGTTTGATGATAAGGGTTAACTCAGTAAGATCTTCTGCAAGAGCGTCCACCCTATCTTCTATGTTTCTTGAGCGAGACTCGGGACGAAAAATTGCCGGCGCGGATTCTATAATGTAGGGCGAGAAACCCGAAAATGCAATTCGATTCGCTTGAAATTCCTTTAAAGAATTCAATATATAGGCTTAATTATTCCGGATTCGGAACGATAGGAACTGCTACAGCTTCTCATGTCGGCATGAAGCAATCCGAGGTAACCCGAATCTTGCAAGATCGTCGAAACAGGCCTTCTCTTACAAACTCTCTGCTTTCATAAAGGACCTCATTAAGTCTTCAATTTCAAGACATATTTCCAGTGCTTTACTGGTTAGGTCCTTGGGTTCTACCTCCTCGACGAAATATTCGAAGAATTTCTCCCCGAAAACTGCGTAGTTCTTGCCATCTTCGATCAGCTCTCCTGCGAAGGAACTAAGTAGAACTCAAATGCAGGGCCGTCACTATGTTTTCATACAAGAAGAACTTCTTAAAATCGCTATTCCCGTCGTAAGAGATGGAATTCGCTCTGGGATAAAATGCCCTCCACGTGAGTATCATGATACTTTAGAGTCAAAAAAGGAAGATCAGAGACTCTAGGGAAGAGCGGTAGACTTGTCCCTCCATAGTCTGCCCCCGCCATTTCATGTTTTATGTAATGCCTCGCGAGTATGGTAGGCGTCTCTAGGGCCTCAAACTGTGACGCTCAAGTAGAATTACTAAGTAACTAAAAATAATAGGAAACTACTTTAAAAAAATTCTAGCGTATAGAGATTGGCTAATGTAGAAACCGCAGATAACGTCATGCAGGTAGCGGAATATGAGTATTAATATGATATCTCAGGAGCCACCAACAGTGCCGGTAGTTTTGCGTATTGGAGGGTCTGAAAAGAAGGCAAAGCCAGATGAAATATCTCACGAAACTGTTTTGAGGCCACCTGTAAAGTGACAACTGGCCTCACAGCAGTTTTTTTTACAGCCAGTAAGGCATGCCACGTGTGAAGAAACTGTCACCGCAGGGAGTCTTTCCACAAGGAAAGATCTGTCGTATGAATCGCTTCAGGCTGCCCAGCGCAACGATAAAGAAGTACAATCTGGAATAGTATTGTCTTCCGGCTGTGCTGGTGCGGTTAATAGACAGGAATAGATTGGTAGAGAGCTTTGGGTACGTCTCTTCGAGTCCTGTTGAAGTGGCAACGTTACCACTAGTACTTCTGAAAACCCTTCTGCTCCCCAATCCACCGTTCTGGCGGGAAAGGCGTCATATTTATTCAAAAACATATCCTAGCACCTTGGTGCTAGTCGCCAACGTGCGATCAACAAATAACGATTCACTAGAAAAAACATACTCGTTACAGTTACTTACTGTCAGGAGATAAAAATTCAAATTTTGAACTGCAGTATCAAACTGAGCACTTGGGGAAGCTCATCGTGAGCTCCACTCAGTATCTTAACCTCCCTTGTACTATGCGGTACAGCATGCACAAAGTGAGTGGCACACAACATTTTGCAGTTGTGCAGTACTGTGCATATATCAAGTACAGTATAATCCTACTTTACTTGGATCGTAGGTTCACGTTGCACTCCTCATTATCGACAATCCCTCCATTTGCTATCCACCACTGATTGAAGACGTTGTTTTCATCGGTCCCCAATCTTTCGTAGGTCTAGCCCACGCCTCTCAGGCACGGGCGAGACCTATCGCTGATACTGCAATCCCGACCAAGGGGGCATATGGGCGCCAAAGCTGAGGAGCGCCCAAAGTGACGGACAACAGACTGGTATTGAGAAATTTATGGATAGTGACGACTCGTGGATCAAAGGTCAGTTCTTTCAGAAGTGTGACTTTTTCGCGGCAAGTAGTGCCGAGAATGACGTTTCACCATGTAGACTTTGAGCATAGACTCCTATTCTTCGAGTAGATACAATAACTTTTCCTTTCAAGTTCGGCCGAACACTCCTGCTGAAAAACTCCTTGCCGATATCAATTGGCTTCCAGATGCACCGGTTGTCAAAATCACAAAACCCTACTATAGAAGAGCTGAAGCCATTAACCGTAACAAATTTCGGTCCTTTTTCCTTAAGAATCCTGGCTTTTTTCAAGAAAAGTATGGTCTTGGTTCATGAGTCAAGAGTAGTATTGCTGAAGAAAACTACACTGACAAATACAGATAAGTTCTTTGCGCCTCGGATGAGATTTGCAATGCGTTTCTTCTTATCTTGACAAGTGACGAGGTAGAGGCTAGTTTCCTTTCTACCTTGTTAAACCTCCTGCTGATTGGACGTCTATTTTGTATTATGGTTGGAAAGAGAATAGTTCTAGTTATGCAATATGGAAAACAAGTAGTTCATGTACCATTCCTTGTCAGTTTCTTCATATTTATGGCCATCATCGTCAGCAGTAGACTTCAGAGACTCAGATAGGCGGATCTACTCAGGCTCTTCAACTGTTTCTTTCTAATCGCTGTAATTATCTGCGGAAATCTCCGCTACTTCCACTTTCAGTCCTAAAACAAATTCATACATACTGTGAACCACTGAATCACTGTTTTTAATTCGCTAATGAATGTAGTCGCGAATCGCTCCAGCTTTGCATACGTTTCCAGGGCCCCTTGGAGCGAAACATTTGTAGCACTCATTTTGTCACCTAATTTCTTCGAAATTGCTTCCAATATTACCACTGTTCCGAGTATTCCGTGATACAAATGATGGTATAGTGCAACTATTCTTCATAAGATACTTTTCACATGCTTCGGATTATGCGTAACGCTTAATAAAAGTGTCCTTCCGCATTTATCGCGCATCCGTAGTCCGCTTCATCACTTCTTGTATCTCTTCGTCGAGCTGCACGTATTCACGCAAAGCGTTAATGAATCCGTGGGAAGAAGAGTTGGAAGTCACGATATTGCTAATGGGAGCCTTAACCCATTAGAAACCAATAACAGCGTTACGAAGGTACCCAATTTTGTAGGATTCGGGACGAAATTCGGCGGAAACTGGGGAGCAAGCTCTTCAATTGTGGTCACAATTTTTGTGAGCCCCTCTGAATATGAATGCAGTTCATTTTCATCAATTAAATTGTCTATCCTTATACTATTCAGCTTCTTTCTGTACAGTTGGGGCTGGTAGTAATTGCTGTTGTATTCTTTGACCATTAACTATGGCATGTTTTGAAATTTCATTGAATCCCGTAGTTCCGCATTGCACTCCTCATTATCGACACACCCGTCCGAAATGCGAGATCTCTCCCACAGCAACGTGCCTGGCCATGTCTGTGAGCACCGCAAATGCGTCTTGGTGCCCACCGCAAGGAGTGGATATCCGCACTGGATTCAGCCTGAACCTGGCATGTGTGTTGATAAAGTCTTGATACCTCCCGAACTTTGACGCTTTCGCGGCGCTCAAGTGGTTTGGATATTAAGCCCGTGTGTGTTGAGGGAGCAATTGGACTGATCAATGGAGAATTTTGGGATTATTTTAATGTATGGAAGATGTGGTCGGTTGTATCCACGCCGCTGGGAGTGCGTTGTGCGGGAGAAGTCGTCACTGAGTAACATTTAACAACATTTCTTATAGAGCCGGCTCAATATCAGCGAGCAGGCATGCTGCGTTAAACTTAAACGGACGCGGCAGCGTGCCTTTGGGTAAGCACCGCTCTAACCTTCCCACAGGTCTCCATTGATCGGACGGCCACGTTCCGTGCGACATCGGATAGACCGCGTACGCGTCTGGGTGCCAGTATCCGAAGGTGGATATTAAGATAGGCACAGATCTTCCTCTGGCAGATCGCAGTTTCAAACCTTCTAAGTTGGCGAATATTTCTGCATTCAATTCCGTTTAGATTCACCCTCGCTAGAAGTGGCAGACGACGAAGTAAACTACCTCATCATAGTGCCCCTCCAATATTGCTGCATGGAGGGAGGCGACTGGGTTGAAATTACGCACTCTCCTATTAGGAGGCGCAAGGGGGTTGACGAACGTGATGTCAAAGAAGTCCGTTCCTCCGTTGCTACCCACTGCCTGGATGTCCGGCCTTGTGCGGTGAAGCCGTTGTCGCTACTCGATGGCAGGTTGACGGGCTGCTTTCTGCAGGTCTTCGGCGAGGAGGACGAATAGAAGGTCCCGTTGTCGGGTACGGTGCCCGCCATGCAGGCAGTGCGTAAGTTGATCCCCGCAGCAGTCGAGGACCTCAAGTCATTTTTTGTCGCGTGCACGGAGTGTCCGGAGCGAAAAGCGGGACTTGAAAGTAGTACTGCAGCCACACTGAGAATTCACGGGGGTCAATACTAGTCTTGAGGCCGGGGTACAGAGCACGAAGCGCGATAGGCCCATTCCTTTGCTCCGGGAAGGCCCATAGAAGCCCGGAATGCTCGCCTCCGTTGGTAGCTGAGGGGATCTCTTCTTGCACTGTGGAATGGACTGCTTCTGCTATTGTCTTTTGCGGAGGGGTGTCGCTTGAGCAAAATACACTCAAGGGAGGAGTTGTGAAGGCAGTCAGGAGATCGACCATATTCGGTGGTCGCAAACGGATCATTGCACGTCACAAGATCCGTGATTTGCCGGCGAGATTCCAGTGCCACTGATGAATGTAGAATCGAAAAAGTCTGTCGCTCCTGTGCTCCCTTTTGTCCTGATTTCTAGCCTCGTGCGGTGTTGGCCATTGGGATGAGGCTCCATGACTGGGTGCCGGGCGGCCCTTGATAAGTCCGACGTGAGGATTGTATCCTGGCTGTCGTGAAGATTGATTCGCTCTTGGCTATGCAAGCAGTGCAGAAGGTGGTCAACGAAGATGTCCACGGTTTCCGGTCAGTTATTCCTTGGGCACGGGGTGTTGGGGGCTAAGAGTCGTAACTGGCAGTAGTATTGGAACCAGAAGGAGAAAACTTTGGGAACCAGTGTGCCTTTAGGCCCGGGCATGGTGCGCACTATACCCATTGTCTAGCGCCGAGGAGACCCATTGACGAACGAGAAGAATGTCTCCTGCTGTCTCCATGGGGTAGGGTTTCTTGAGCCGCTTTGGGGGTTTCATCAGTCAGCTTCTTTTGAGAGGGTGGTTTGTTTGAGCAAAAGGCGCTGAAGGGAACTATCTTCGACGGCGGACAAGAGGCAAAACGCACCGTGAAGGCGTCAACTGCATCTTTGTATGTGCTCAGCGCTCATACTGGAGCCGGTGAGGTGGAGCGGCCGATTGTACCAGCAGCGGCGCAAGAGGCGATGAAAACGGCGGCGGCAATGTCGCGCGCCGATGTGAGGTCTATTACAAGCGATGGTTTCTTGGGGTCTAGCGGTTTCACTGGGAGCTGGAGTTCTCGAATGACATCATGGTCGAGAACGCCTCCGGCCAGAGTTTAGACGAAATTCTCTATCAATTCGTTGAAGCACCTGGCGCATTCTGCGGTAATTGAAGGGGGAACGACGCGTAACAAGTAGACGGCCTTGCAAACGCCGAAGTAATTTTGATTGAGTTGAACCTCCACTTGTGTATCCTCGAGGTCGGGAATTGTTTCCAGAAAGGGCTTAAGGGACTCGGCGTATCCGTAAAAATCCTGTTGCATGATTGAAGTCGACCCTATCGGGGTGATATCATCAAATTGGCGAAAAAACAAAATTATCACAGCGCTGGCTGAGCTGACATGCTGCGCTGGCTGCGATGTAACTGTACTACCGAATTTATTTTCAAGTATTTTTAAAGGGATTCTGCGCACTGTACTGTGCAGTAGCTGTGTTGCGCTAGCATAGGTACTGCTAAGTAGCCACAGATTTCGGGAGTTTGAAATTGTATATGAGGTAAGCGGGGATGCCCGGGGCACCGGTCATGGGGCTGAATAAGGATATTTTGGGTGATCTAGATATTGCAGCTGCTGTGAACCACTCGAAGGAATGTTTGTGGACTGCATTGGAGGTATAGATATTTTGGAGGAATTATTTGGCTCTGATCTCGAGGACTAAGATTGGCACGAGTAAATCTAGATATTTATCCTTATAGTATCTGCTGTTAGTCTTTCTCGTTCAGACGGTTCCATTTGATGCATTTTATGGCTCCTAGCACGTTTATTTGAGACTTTATGTTTATCCGAAAAGTCAATATAAGCTGAGAAAACTGCTTCCTCAGAGCGAGGTGAAGCAAGTTGACAGACAACTTCAAGTCAAATCTCGGGTAGTTACGAAGTTGAGAGTCAACTTCAGACCCAAGAACCATTTTCTTACGCTGGTCACAGAGCATCAGTGGTAGACCCTGCTCCTTCTATTCTTTCTTGTAGCCCTCTTAACTGTGATCCTTACCCACCTCTTTTTGTTCCCTCAACTATACCACGGTAGCACTTTTGTCGCTTGCAACACCTCCTTCTTGGGATAATTGGTTCTGAATATCTCTTTTCGAGACGATTTGTCTCTATCACGGGGCGTGAATATACGAGCTCGGTCGCTATATTCTTGCTTTAGTCCGGCTGGTTAAAGTTCTCGGACCGACGGCTGTGGTGCAGTAGGCCACCAACCTTTCAGTTTGTCAGGGACAGATGGGAGGCCACGGTCTGTGGCGTATGACGGGAAAAGGACTTTTACCGCTTTCACTAGCTGTTCGTGGGCTCGATGATATATTTTTCGTCCTGATACCACAGTAGGAGTAGCAGCTGCCCTGCTCCTCGTCTCCATTCCCGTCAGAAGACAGCATATCCTGTATTCTCAGGACGACAGGGTGTAGGACTAGATCGAGCAGTCCTCCCATATATTGTCTCCCTGTCTGGTTCCAACACGATCAGCATGATCTTGGAGCCTACACATAGACATGCCGGCTCTTCGGCGTAGCAATACCATTCCCATGGAAGGATCTCGGGGACAGACCTTCCACGGATTGAAGGAACGAGGATCGGCTGCAGAGGTTGAACGCATTCTTGGGGTCCACAGAGAGCAACGCGTGGTCTGCCGTCTTTCCGAGTATTTGCACTATTCTTTGCATAGTTTTTACCACCGGGTCAGTCCTTGCTCTAGTTGGTAGCCCTTCTTGGAGAGGCAAAAAGCATAGTACAGCTTTATTAGACACTTTTCGCTGTAAGCAACATTCGATGAGTCTGCATATCGTCTTACGGACCGCAATTGGCCTGGGATACCCGTCTTTGTGCGAGTGGGGCCCATGTGATCCACGGGAAAAGTGTAAAAGGGGCTCATCCAGGGGCCATTACGTTGACCAATCTTGTAATATCCTGTATAAATGTCGACTGCGTGAGGAGGAAGCTCGCAAGAGTTCCACGAGGTGGCTTGGCTTAAGTTCCGAAACTGCAACAGCGGAACCTGGTTTAAAGGTTCGGACAGCGCGCAGGACATCTTCTTCAGTTTTGTCCCTAAACCCAGAGGAACGTTCCCAGTCGATAGAGGTGGCTTCCGTGCTTTCCTGGTCCGGCACGTGTTGAGGGTGCTTTTCGAGTAAAGCTTGAGTCGCGCCAGGTGGAGCAGGAAGGACGCTGTGGGACTTTAGGGCTCGGACTACTTTGCAGTAGGACCTTCTTTGGCGAGACTAGTTGCCCTTTTTACATTAATGTCGTATTGCTAGGTGTGCATGGGCTGCTTATCTCCCTGTGTGGTTGATTGATTCAGTGCCTCTCTCCACAGTGTTTCGTACTCCCCAGCATTCCACAATTCTATCTTTTGTCTCAGCATGTCTGCATTAAATTGTTTTGAAAATTGAAAAAGTATTTTTAAAAGTATTGGGAAACTATTTAATTTGTTTTCCATATCGAATACACCGAGGAAAAATTGTGGAACAATTTTTTATCAGAGGTCAACAATTTCTATTTATTGTGAATCATTGAAAATAATTTATCTATTTTTCACTGGCCCATGTTTTATACTTTATTACACGTGAACCAATTTTTATGTCTGTCAGTTGGTTTTTAAATTCTACATTTACAATTACTGGAACTATATCGCCAGCAAATTATTGTTTGGATTAACTCTCACCGGGAGAATTAATTATTCCATAATTATTATTGAGCATGAATTTGGTCTACAATAATTATTACAATGGTGGAATCATCTTTGTAGATTTTCTACTCTGATCTGCAGTATGAATATTCTTAGTCTGTTAGAAAAATTTTAGCAAGCCTCGGGCCATCGAAAAATCCCCGTCGATCAATAAATATTGGTTTTGTTTTAATTGTTCTCAGTCCTGTGAAGGTAATTTTATTATTCATTTATTTGGAATTATCTATTTTGGATCTCCTCATATCATTTAATTTTTACTGTCATGGGCTCAGATCGCCCCAAACTTCCTTCAAGGCCGAAATTTTCATGAGATCTCAGAAAGACTCCTTGGACGTATGTTAAAGGACCTCAAAAAAAATTTTTTGATGCTGTACACAAATGTAAATGTGTCCATGATTTATTACCAGTGTCTAATTCTAATAAGGTTCCGAAAACAATGCATGGTCATGTTAAACAGTGCATGGTCATTTTTTGCAATCAAAATTATATGGACGAGCTCTTGATATCTGTAAGAAAATTCCAGATACAGAAATTCAGTCTAAAAATGGTTCATTGGCGATTGCAACGCTATTCATAAGATTGAGACTCTATCATCAATATCTGATACATTTCAAAAATTTCTGGATCTTTTGCACACTACTTGTGGTGATAATGAGTTTTCCAAAAATTTTGCATCACGGTTTGATGCGCAAATTGCCCGATTTCATTCATTTACTGGCGCTTCGAAATTAACTGAAGCACAGGTATCATTTCTACGCCTGGCTATCTCAGAAATTGATTCAAACCAGCGAGTATCTATTTTTGTTACTGCATCTCCGAAGCAGATGAAGAAGCCGATATGCAAAAAGGAAAAAGTTTAGAAATAATCAAATATTCCTAAATATCATATATTATTCGTGCATGCGATAAACCGAAAAATGTGACACAAGATAATGGGAATTCGCAAAAACATGTTTCTTCAAATCAATTAAAATATATCATTCGCAGAAAAGAAAAACTTCAAGAAAAACCCCAAGCATAAACTACCCCCTGAATAATTCGCTGCCCTAAAGGCAAAATCAACTTGTGACCGGTGTGGTGAAATTGGACATTGCGCTTATGAAAAAGATAAATGCAAGGGTACTAAAAAATTTTTAAAGGTTCATCATTAAAAATGTAAAATACGGAAAATATTAAAAACATAAATATTCCTGGTTCTGTAACATTTCAAATGGATACAATAGTGATTGATTCTCCATCAAAAATTTTACCCAGGTCTGTTGCTTGATGATGGAGCACCGTATAGTGAAATGGGAATTGTTTAACTACTAGCACTTTCAAACTTTATTTTATCTGAATGGAAAGAAATCTAGATGATCTTCAAGAATCTATCAAAGACAATCCTTTCTGGAAATATGTAAATGGAGTTCATTTAAGCAAAAAAAGAGAAATAACCGGCT
Source organism: Kappaphycus alvarezii (assembly GCA_002205965.3). Lineage (NCBI taxonomy): Eukaryota > Rhodophyta > Florideophyceae > Gigartinales > Solieriaceae > Kappaphycus > Kappaphycus alvarezii. The sequence continues at coordinate 215,768 of NADL03000044.1, read as the reverse complement.
CTATATTTCTATCAGCTATTTCAGATAGTGTTAATCAGGTCGAAATAAGGCATCTGATAATTAGTGGATCATCGCAATGGATTATCGGAAGAAATGTTACAAAAAAGTCAAATGTTATACATGCGGCGGGGTAAACGCATAGAGTTCAATTCCGCGAATAATTCAATCGATTCAATAACATTGGTGGATCATGTTCATCATTGTTATGTTCCCGGAAATATGTTTATTCAAGCCTCCGAGCGTATGGAAATTCATCTCTATCAACAATATCTTCCAACAATATCAGTGCAACAAAAATTTATCTTGGGCGGAAAAAAGAAAATGATTAATAAGGTCCACAACCATGCATATTGTCACTCAAATTATGAGGATATGAAATGATTATTACAAAGAAACTTTATCTGGGACGATGAAAGCAAAACATATTTATCAAACATAGTTGACTGATGTAAATTTTGCGATGTCACAAAAAAATCATCTCATCCTCGTGTAGTATCTATAAGTTCTCTATCTCGTGGGTTTAATGAATTGGTGTGTGTAGATCACTTCTTTGTGGAAATTTTGGATATTTTTCACATCATGGACTCAGTTACCAGATACTCTACTGGTGCTGTTAATTCGTTTGAAACTCTCTGGATAACACCCTTTTGGTACCCTAATAACATAATGAGAGATCAGGCGTTTGACATTGATATTATTTTAAAAGCTATCTAGGAGAAAAGGGGATTGGTTCTCGCCGCCACAGAAACAATTCTACTGAATCGAAACTGAACCCTATGGAAGTGATAATGTTCGCGTTGCTCAAATGTTTCAAATATCGAATGATTTATATGGAAACGATGTTATCTCGTCATACGAACTCGCCACTGGTCATACCAGACCTATCGATAATACTGGTCCTCAAATTATACCAAATGATTTGAAAAGGGCTCATCATGAGCTAATTGACAAGAGGAAATTAAATCTTATCCTGAAAACGAAGTCTGTGACTGATATTCCAATTAATGTTGGCAATATTGTTGAAATTTTTATTCATCCGCCAAACCAAAAAAGAGGATCGTGGTCATCTCCAAAAACCAGTCTTAAAATTCAACAAAAAATCTCTTATCGTTACAGGTCCTGGATTTAATGGAAGATTTATTAATGCAGCAACTGAAGATGTTCGTCACCAAGTCTCGCCAAATGAACTTGCATGAAATTCAAAAAGCGAATGATTTATTGGACAAATCAATAGGTAATTCTGTTGATGAAATTTCAGAAATTTTTGAACAATTAAGTACTCATGGAATCACGAATTTATGCGAAAACAATGTTGAAGAACATTTTGATGACTGTGATTTGAATCAGACTGAGGCATAAAATGACGGATCAAAAAACGATGAAAATATTTCAGACTCTAGAAATATGTTATCTCTTGAACATGCACCGATTGAAACCGAAAATAAATCTCTAAAGCCTGAAAATTTATTTCACATTCCATTGAATAAAAATGGTGCAGTTGATGCTCATGAAATTGAGTTCTTATAAGGAACAGAATTGAAATATTCCTAAAAATATATATATAGATCTATATTAGAAGAGTTTTGGATCTAAGGGGTTTTACTTCATCAAGCATCGGGACTTCCATCTCACATTATTTCAAATACATACAGCACGGAAGAAAACAATTTTCTAAGAACCTGTTCTAAAATTCACGTTTCAAAAATTCCTCCGGACTCAAGTGTAATATCCAGTCACGTTTCATACAAGATTAAAATTCTGGATGATTGAAAATATTATTTCAAGGCACTGATTGCTTCGCATGGAAATGAGGACAAGGAGAAAAATAATCTAAATACGTATTCAAAATCTTTTTCTCCAATGTTAATTAGGATTCTTTTGTCCATTGCTACAATTTTGAAATGGAATTTATCAAGGTCAATGTCAAATCAGCATTTTTACAATCTCGATCAGCAATTCGCGATGTTTACTTGAAGCCCCATTGAGAATGCACAAAAATTATTTATTGGTAATTATTGTCTGCATCGTATGCCTTAGTCATCGCGAGTTCAAAATGGCAAATACATTCGGATAATACATTTTTTATCTTGGCTTGAAACCAGCTGATTACGTACCTCAATTATTTTTTATGTGCTCAATAGAGTCATTGATACTACTTGTTGTTAAATTGGTGGATGATGTACTTATTCCTGGACCGGATCAATTCAAAAAAATTATTCAAGACCTTGGAAACATATAAATGCTTGGAACAATAATTCACATGCCTGAGTCTTTCCATTTTAATGATATTAAAATTATACAGCTCGATAATTTCAAAATTAATGTGTAAGCTGATGAAAAATTACATGGACTTGAACCTCACATTATATCCAGAAATCTCCGGAAACAACCAGATGACGAAATTAATTCTTTTGAAATTTTCTTCTTCAATTCTCTGAATGATTCGATTGTCTATTTGGTCTTGGTCTCTTCTCCTATATCTTCTTTTACAGCCAGTTATTTGCAAAAAAAGAAGTTCCAACCTATTGGTTCATGATTTAGCTATTCAATCTTCGATGTTACGAAATTTAAGATCCTTGGCTTTACCAGTACATATCGACGCCAGGAAAGTTCGCCAGGAAAATTCTGGAAATTTTAATTTATCAGCTGTTGTTTTTTCTGATTCAGGAGAACCTGAAGGCTCGACAAATCCGCAACTTGGATGTATTGCTGTGCTCTTAATTGGTTCCTTAAATTTCAATTCCATATTTCATACAATTTATTAGCATTCACATTTATCACGGCGCCCTGTTAAATCAATTGCATCTGGTTAAATATTTGCTTCTGGTGGAGCTACTGAAAAAGGAAAAAATATTTCAGCAGAAAACAGTATGATACTCAATATTAATGTTCCCCTACATGTTGCTGTGGACTTTGGAGGATTTATTCAGCTCTCTTTCCGCATGTCGTGTACCTAAAGACAATCGATAAGACCTTATTTCCATTTAATATGACATAATTTTGAAACAAACAAAATCAAGATATGCTTTGGATACCTGGCTCAATTCATCCATTCGAACCGTTGACGAAAAATTAAAATTACGAAAAATTACAGTCCTGTATCTGAATATGGGCAATACTTTATCTCGTGGTTGATCTCAGTCATGTACAGCATTCTTCACTTTCAAAGGGGAAATGGAGTGAAAATTGAAAAATTATTTTAACAAGTATTGGGAAACAATTTAATTTGTTTTCCGTATCAATACAGTGATGAAAAATTGTGGAACAATTTTTTTTCAGAGGTCAACAATTTTCATTTATTGTGAATCATCGAAAATAATTTATCTATTTTTCACTGGCCCATGTCTTTTACTGTATTACACGTGAAGTACTAAAATTATTGTACTGCTGGAGTCATCTTTGTAGCTTTCCTACTCTGATCTGCAGTATAAATAGTCTTAGGCTGTTAGAAAACTTTAGCAAGGATCGGGCCATCGAACTATCCCCGTCGATCAATGAATATTGGTTTTATTTTTATTATCCTCAGCCTGTTATGGTATTTTTATTATTCATTTATTTGGAATTATCTATTTTGGATCTACGCAAATCAATTAATTTTTACGTCTGAGACGCTCCGTGGTGCTGGGGTTGAAGACGTGATATTGGCGAACGTAAGTGACGGAAGCAAGAAAACCTTGGCAAAAAGCCATGTTGAGGGCTGCTTTGAGTCTCTATCTCTGGGTGTGCAGCCCTGGACTGCCTCCAGCATTACTTTAGCGTACAAATCCGATAGGCACCCGCGGAACTTGGTGCGGACATGAGCCATGGCTGGAGTGTATGTGGCAAGTACCTGTTCCATTGTCGGCAGGGGCTCAGCAGATTGGATTCGTCTGTCGGGAGGACACGTCGTGGAGGGCTCTGTAGCAGGCGGTGGGGCGGTGGAGCATCGGGTACTACCACTGCGAGGACTGCAGGTTGTTCTGGACCTTTTGCAGCCAAGACTCGTGTGGGGGGATATAGTGTCTCGGTGCTGTATTGACTGTGGAGAGGGGTTGGTGTACGAGAACACGAAAATTCCATTTACCGTTTGACCGCGTACATTTGAATGTGGTCACAAAAGGGGGAAGAAGGTTGGATTGTTTCATTTTTGTTAGATGCGGGTGAGTTGGTACAATAGTGTACGGTATTGTACGTGGCCACGGCCACATGCCATCACAGCAACGACAGTATCACCGTGTACTGTACGCTTCGTTCGTAAAGCTGTGATGAAATGGAAGGGATACACAGGGGGAACATGGAATGCGTTTAGTTGAACAAATGTACTGTTCTGACTGAACCCGCTCCACTTGATTGGTGTTGTGATGCACGTCAACTGTTGCGGCGGGTGCGGACGGCACTCCACTCCGCCAGCACATAGAGGGGAGGCCAACAAGCAAACAAGCCGCCCTGGAGGTTACTGCCAATGCGGAGTGTCGCTGTAAAAGCGCAACCTGCATCTTCGAAAACCCGTCCCTTTGCGCGACTGTCGACAGGTCGCACAAACTCCTTGACAACGCGCAACGCCTACGGATGTCAGCCTCCAAGCGTTGAGATGGGGACAGCAACTGGCCTGCTTTACCCTGGCCATTCAGCAAGAAATCCTTGGTATCCCCGCTTTTTCTCCACGGATGCGGCGTTGAAGTTCGTGAGTGGGTTGGACCTTTTGCCCTGGCATAGCAGGGGGCGAGAGGGATGACAAAGGTTACATCGAAGTATTGCAGTCCGTGCCACCGACGGTTCCGACCGCCCTGATGTCCGTTCATGTATTGTGCTCGTAGGCTAATCGAGGCTCAATGAATAAAGTCGGGCGGTCGTTGCAAGGTCATTTCCGAGGCGGGTCACCTGGTTGTTTTTGCGAAAACTGCGCTCGCTGAAAGATGCAGTTCACGCGGCTGTACAGGAGGCCTTGCCGCTGGGCAACGCCCGCATACGCGCCTTTTGCGCCGGCATGTCACTGGCCGCAACCCAAGGGTGGGTCTATTGTGCACCGTGCCCTGGTGTGAAGACACATACATGTCAAGAACGAGGATTTGTCCGTTTGGTTCCGGTACTTTTGTCCGACCCCTTTATTCGCCCCCGATACACCTTGTCCAAAGGCAGGGTGTACTGAAATGCTGGGTATCCACGGGGACCACTTGCTTTTCTGTCGTCACGGCTATGAGCGCGCAGTTGTCGCAGAAACAACTAGGTGACCCTCCTTGGAAACCTTGGAATTTTTGTGACAGGGAATCAGCCTCTCCACTGCGGTATACCTGTCCGCACATGCAGTGGTGTGTTTGCTGCTACAGCACTTGTAGCAGTAACTTGTAGTTGATTGCAATTCCTATCCTTTGAACAGAGGGAATTGCAATAGATGGCGTTGAAATTCTGGCATTTCGCGCTACGTACTTTGGCGGTTTTGGTACACGACATATGAAGGGGTTGCTTTGCAGTTGCACATTGCGTGCGGCCCCTGCCTTCCAACTGTTTGAGTTGCCAGTGCTCGTTTTACATCGGAGGGGGCATTTAGGTTGGCTTACTGCGAGTGGAGGCCAGGTCGCGGATTTCAACAAACGAGATTGGCACATCGGTGCAAATACTACGTATCTTACATCTTGACGGTGTATATCCGATAATTGCGGCGTCATATGGTTCGTTGTCTCGCAGAGGTTTTCTGCAAAAGTAAGAACGTCCAATACGGTATGCGTTATAGATGGACTTTCTTCCGCCTGGCTGTGATGCAGAACTAAAGAAACGGCTAGGAGACACTTTGTTCTGGAAAATGCCGAGTATGTCTTGAAGATGGCTAATCACCAATGTTGAAAATTTTCGGCAGTTTAATGGTTGGAAAGTGAAACCATTGCCCAAGTACAGTACAGTACTTGCTGATTGGGCTTGCAGCTTGTTTCTGAAATCTGAAATGCTCAGACGACCGCAGTAACGATATGCCAGCACAATTAGACTTTACATTTGTACGACTCGACCGCTTGGTCCACTCGCAGGTAACCAGGCCGAATAGTCCCAAATCAGCAAGACTTTGTTGCGGCGGAAAGAATTCCACATGGTTTAACTGCCGCACGCAGTACCCTACTTGGTCAACTTGAATATAAAGGAAGCGAATCCCGCAAAGGAGGGAAAGCGGCAGTGCAAAAAACTTTGAGAAAATCGACTGTTGGTCAACGCACGAATGTGTCTGGGTTTCAAGGGAGGAGCTAGCCCGTGGTGGATTAGAGCACCAGACTTTATACCTGTGTATTTTGCCTGAACAGTTTAAGAGTCACTCGCACAACGTACAGTACTGTATTGTACAGGGGAAAAATGTGGGGTGATTTAATATTTGAAAGATATGGTCGGTTGTGGCCCGGAATACCCCACAGGGTGCGCAGTAATACCTCTGAAATTATGCTAAAAAGCCGGCTCAAGGCCCTCCAGCAGACAGGCTGCGTTGGCCATTACGGCCGCGGCAGCGTGCCTCTGAGTAAGTACCGCACGGACCTTACCATACGCCTCCATCGCTCTACCGGGCTCGTTCCGCGCGACGTCGGTTAGCACCCTATAAGCGTCCGGGTGCCACCCTCCGAGAGTAGATATAGGGATAGGTACGAGCTTACTTGTCACGGAGGTTGCAATAAAGATTCATATGTTCTGTGCTTGGCAGAGACGGCCGCATTGAGCGAGGTGAGCGGATGAAACGTTTTGAGTTTTGCGATTTTTACCGAGTCTGTTTCGAATCTAAACTAAATGTGGTCACATAGGTTGGAAATTACATATCGACCACAGTAAATTAACCCCCCATTTCCGCGGTTGGAAATTTGAAGCATTGCTAGCGCGTCTGTACTGTAAAACAAACTACTGTAAATGAGGATCCATTCTCGGAAGCAGCCGAACCGGGCGCGGGTGTTTGATTCTAAATTAGCTCGACATGCACGTCAAGTGGAGGCCCTTTTGTGACTCGTGCAGAATCTGAGTGGACCGCCGTGATGCGGTACTATACTGTACATGTACATGTAAAAGTATAGTGGTAAATCTTTACGAGTTGTACAGTGTGGCACAGAAGCGTGCGGAGGGAATTCAGAAAATCCGTGATGCTAAAGTGAATCAGTCTGTGCGGACGGTATCAATTATACGCAAGCAAAATATCAGTTGGCAACTTTATAATTGGAGGCATTGCTCCCAGACGAGTGTGTCCAGACTATGTACCAACATGAGCTTTTCATGTCAAAGCCCAATCGCGAGTGGATGCGACTTGTTTAGAACAAACTAGTGTCGACCGTTTCTCCCATGCGACAATGCTTGGACGCCAACGGGAAAACGACGGCCGAAATTCGCTCTTCCGTATTGAGGAAAAGCGTTGACGTACTGTATGATACCACGGTCCAAACTGCATGATCACGAGATCAACATAAACCCAAACCGTTTCCGTCGCAAAATAGGCGCATGCAAGACTCCCTGATCCACGCTCTGCATCAGCCAATAGAGATTCCACATGAAACCAACGCCCCACATCAAATCAAAATCACTCAATCCGCCTCTTCCACGTACCCAACCTCTCTCACATGTCCTCCCAAAAAACGTCCCAGTTTGGTTTCACGCTGACACGCGCCGCAAAGCGTAGAACCAAAACCCTCGATCCATAGCACGATGCATAAAATCCGCGCTCGACCTGCCAAATCAAAAACAGCCATCCACACCTTTTCAGCACAAGTCCCTATCCACAGCCCTGAAAACGCGGGCACTGGCGCCACTCGCGCAGTCAACGTTCCGCAACTCGTGCAGATTGCTCACCGAATAAGGATCCCCCTTCCGATACAGCGAGCAACCACCATTCGAGCCTCGAATCACAAACTGAGCGTCGCGACCAAACCAAACCAAACCGGACCACAGTCCAAAGCGCCACCCCCCCAAACTGCAAGCCACCGTCAGGACAACAAAGCAAGAACCGTTCCTTTCGCCAAAACACACGTTGCATGACAACACAGCACAACCACCCAAAACCCACCACCCCATGCATCAGCACTCGACAAAAGAAAACAACCCCTTGCAAAAAACCAAACCCCCCGGGCAAAAATCAGTCGACCACCCAACCAGCCAACTCAAACTTCCCGGCTCCCCCAATCCAACCCCCCCCCCCACAAATCCACAAGCAGCACATCACTCGCTATCGCCATGCCCCACCCCCCCTCCACCCCATCCACATGCGAAAACACAGTCCTCGGAACATGGGCCCACACAGTCCCCCCCCCGCATTCCCCCCATCACGCTGCGTCACTCGAGCATCATGCGGCACGGCATCGTCCAACTCACGCTGCTCTACAGCGGCCACTTGGTCATTTGCCATCCGACACGTCGCTGCCGGGTAACGTGGAAACTGGTTGTGCGGTGCAGTGTTGTTTTCGTGGTTGGGGCCGGGATCCTGGTCCTTTGCCGCCGACTCGGCATCCGGGGTGGCACGGTGGATATTGTGAGATTCGGGGTGCGGTTTTGACGATGTGAGGGTCGTCGGTAACATCGGAGGGGACGGGTGCGGTTTGTGGGGAGTGGTGGGGGTGTGGTTGGCGGGGCAGGGGGGGGCGGGGAGTGCGGGTTGGTGGGCGGGAGGATGGAGGGGTCGTTTGGAGTGGGGGTAGGATTGGGTTTGTGGTGTGTGTGTTTGTGATTGTTGTTGTTGTTGTTGTTGTTGGTGGGTTGGTTGGTATTGTTTCGACGGAGGTCGTTGGAGGGGTTGTTGGGTTGATGACGGGGTTGTTGGGTACGGCGGCGGTGTTGTTTGTGATCGGAATTGGGGCGGGGGTGATGGAATCTGGGATGAAATTTGGGATGTCGGGGTGTGAGGTGGGGATGGGTTGCAGGGAGGATAGACGGGGGCGGGGTGGATCGGGGCGGTGTGAAAGGGTAGGGAGGGGGGGGGTGGGGGAGGTAGACGGCGGGTGAGGGTGAGGGAGAAGGGAGCAGGGATGAAAGGGGGGCGGCGGGTAGGGTAGGGAGGGTTGGAATAGGGGGCAAAGGGGGGAGGATAGACGGGGCGGGGGCGGGGGTGGGAGAGGGGTAAAGGTGGGGGACGAGGCTTGAGACCCCAGAGAGCGGGATTGGGACGTAGGGCCAGTTGGGACGGACGAGGGTGAGGGTGGGATCGACGGTGAGATGGTGAGAGTGTTGGCGGAGAATGAGGCCGACGGTGGGGATCTGTGGCGTTGAGGGCCTGCATGCGGGGAAGGTGGTGATGAGATACAGGGAGATTGATAGATCTGGGAGGAGGTTGAGGTTGAGGTGGCGATCGTAGGGGAGGTTGAGGGGGGAGAGGTAGTATTTCGACTTGGTTTGTTACTTGAAGGGGATCCAAGACGGGGGAGAGGGGAGGAGGAGGGAGGAAGAAGGTCATGTTTGTTTGTTTGTATGGGAGGTGGGAAGTATGTGTGTGAAGTGGAAGGATTAGGATTAGGATCAAGGTATAGTGTTGGGAGGGAGGGGAGGGGAGGGGAGGGGAGGGTGGTTTGTGTATAGTTGAAGGGTGGCTTAAATAGGGTTTGGAAAGGAGGATGGGGAAACGGGATTTGGGATGGCGGTAGAGACCACGTTGAAACATGGGGAATTTGGAAGAATCCTAAAATGGGGTAAAAAGCTGTGGTTGGAAGGCGGGGAGGGAGGAGTTGTTGTTGTTGTTTTTTTCTGGTGTGGGATTGGATTGGATAGGATTGGATTAAGGAATGTGTGCGTCGGCGTGGGTTGGTGAATGGTTGAGAGAGAAGAGAGGTGATGTGTTGGATGCACGTGTCTCGCGGGGACAGGGAGGGAGGACAAAGGTGCGACGGTCCGTCGCCTCGCTCGACAAGGGCACAAAATCAAGATGGAAACCGGTCGGTACACACACACACACAAATGTCATCAGTTGTGTCCCTGGCGCCTGTACAGCAGAGGAGCACAACCCTTACCGGCATTATTGTACAGTCCAATACTGTACTGTACTGTACTGTACTGATCCGTCCAATTCCCCAATACACGAATACAATTAAAATTCCCTCGCTTCCTGTCCATCGCACAAGAGAATGTACAGTAACTGGTGTACTGTACTGTACATGACATCCAGCGCATCAAATGCAAATCAACGTTGTTTCACGGGCGTGTAAAATGAAATGCCTGAAATCCGCCCCGAGTCCACCTCGTCTGATTCATACAGCCTTGTCCTATATTTACCTCTGGTGACGTGTTGCTTGTGTCATGCGATCCCTATCACTTTGTACAGTACAGTCGCTACAGACAACAAATTAAAGTGATAAAATTAACCCCCTACAGTACAGTACAGAATTTGCCTTGACCCCCACATTTATACTTTACAGTGCAAATCGGGCCCTGCCCTGTAAATCAACAGCATGTCCATCTCTCCACTTGCAAATCAAGTACTCTACAAAACCCTCCACCTTGCCCCTTTCCAAACCTACACTACACTACTGTACTGTACTGTACTGTACAGTATTCCTCCAAAACCCTACAAATGCCCTCTACCCTCCACACGACTATTACCTCCATCTACTGTACAAAAAGGCGCCAACAGGGTGCAATGCATCATCCACTCTACACATACTGTACTGTACACTACAGTACTGTACACTACAGTACAATAGTGCATCACAGCAAAACCCCGCAACGGGATTCGCCTATCGAACAGATCACCTCCATACACTACTGTACTATACTGTACTGTACTGTACAGTGCAGCAACAGGACATGTTTTGTTTACTTGCCTACATATCTGCTCCACTGACAGCGAAAAGGCCATCCTCTACTGTACATACCATACTGTACTTTACTGTACTGTACTGTACAGTACTACAGTTATAGCCGATCCACGGCTGTACCCGCTTATGATTATGAATAATAATAACAATAAACCTGGCCACGTGTACACACACGATGTGCACCACACAGCCCACACCCACGTCAACCGCCCGGTCCCCGCCACCATCCCCGATTGTCCGCATCGCACACCTCACCCACCCACCCTCCCTCCTCCCCTCTCCCTCTCTTCATCCAACCACCCCACCCCCCAACCCCCCCTCATCCCATAAAATAAAACGCCGCCGCCAATATAAAATACACATCATCAACAACGCCCCCTCCAACCAATTCGACCGCGAGTCCCTCAACGTCGCATTCACCACAAACACCGAAAACCCAATACATATCGTTTCAAACAGCTCAAAATTCAACGTCAAGTGCTCCCCCCCCACCAACCAACTCACCACCACCAACAACGGTGCCGCAAACAGCGCAATCTGCACCGAGCTCCCACACGCAATCCCAATCGACAAGTCAATCTTATTATGCCTCGCCACCAAAATCGCGCTCATATGCTCCACCGCATTCCCAATTACAGGCAACAACACCACCGCGATAAACTTTTCACCCACCCCTACACGCCCCGAAAACCCATCAATGCTCGTCACAATCAGCTCCGATAACCCGGCCACAAGCAGCACCATAAACACCAGGATCCCCATCGCCACGGCAAAGATGCCACCTGTTCCTCCTCCCCCGCCTCCTCTCCACCCGCTCCAATTCCACATCCCCCCCCGCCGCCTCCGCCCCCGCCCCCGCCCCGTCCACCTCGTACCATTCCGCATGCGTGTACAACTGGAACAGCAAATACATGCAATAAATCACCAACAGACACACAGAAGTCACCAAACTCATCCTCTCCTCCCGCCCCTGTTTCTCCACCCCCTCCGGCATCGCCATTGCAAACAACGCGGGATGGAAAACCCAAACACCGCAAACGAAAGCAGATCCGCATTCGCCTCCGATACCGCCGGCAGTACAATCTGCTCCCGATATCTCAACCCGCCAAAGAAAAAGGCGCTCCCCAGCACCAGCAACAGGTTACTCAACACAGACCCTGCAATCGTATTCTGAATCAGCTTTAATTTCCCCGCCTGCAACGCCGCAATCGATAGAATCAACTCCACCGCGTTGCCAAACGTCACATTCACGAGCGCCCCCATCGTCTCGTTGGTATGCTCCGCGATATCCTCCGTCGCCTTTCCGAGCAACATCGCCAGTGGTATCATTCCGATGAATGAAAACCCAAATATGTACACCGCATCCACATGCAACAGCTGTGCCCCAAAGCCGAGGGGGACAAATATTAACAGATAGTTCAAATATGACCAATACCCTTCAAGTCCCAGACTCACCCCGTTGTGCAGCTGAGTCAACTGCCCGGTGCATAATGACGCCCCGATATCGGAGAGCCCGGACAGATGACGCGACATGAGCACGGCATCGGATGAGTGTCGATTGGACAGCGGTGCGACGGGCCCTGGTGTGATATCGGAGCGACGACGCGATGGTAGCGTGTTGTACGTGACGGCTCGTTTGGAAAGGATTGGCAAGTGGGAAGACGATGCTGCAGAGTCCATGGTTCCGCTGCGATTGCAATGTGGTCGTTGCGGTAGGGTTTGGGACAAGGGTTGGTGGTCAAGGCGTGGTGTTGGGCGAGAGATGGGGGGGGAGGGGATGCGGGTTTTGTACGAGGTCGAGCTACTTTGTTGCGAGCGGATGGGAGCTGGGAAAACGTGTGCACTGTATGGTTCCGTCAGCAGTGTCGTTGAGTTGTCCACAATTTGTGCAAAAATCTGTCATGACCACCAGATATTGCTGACAGTGCATCGAGTCATCACAAAATCCCCTCAACCACCCGTCGTTCAATCCGCGGACTACAAGTATTTTATTACAAATATATACCGCTGTCTGCTTTTCCGATTTATATTTTCTACGCTCCCACCCGGAATGAATTACAGCCCCATGTCAACATACATGTTGACAAAAATCTCATCTTTCACGTGTTGTCTGCCATTGACATCTACAGTGCCATTACTTTGTCACATGACATATGCCATTGTACCGCCTCTCCTTGAAAGCGGCGTCGTTCTTGCCTCGCCATTCTACACCAATTATCTCGTCCATCCCCAGTAAAACAATTCGCGTCCAACATCCCACCTCTCGCATCCCCTAAATCATTTCGCCTCTCGCCCCCGTCTCTGCCAATCCCTCCCCTGCCTTGAATAATTTCCCCAACTCCCCCAAACAAACAAACAAACACATCCAAAAGAAGACCAGCACCACCCCGCATTTCTTCCTCTCAACTCTACGTGCCACGGAAACTCCGCACTTTCATGAACCTTTACACCTTTTCCTATTTTCACTATACCCGCCTCATTCACCTCGCTACCACTCTCACAACCCCCCAACCACCACCTCTTTTCTTTGTAGCAAACCCCCTCCCATTCCCTCGCTATGCGCCAATCACAACACCATAAAACCCCTCCGAATCTCCTCCTCCCCCCCTCCTCCTCCTCCACACCCTCATCCCCGCACTAGCCACACTCTCGTGTCAAACGCCGCTAAACTTTGATGACACACGTCTCCCCGCCGTCTTGGAAGTCGAAAACAACTGCCACCAATCCCATCGCCGTCTGCTTTGAATACGACAAAGTCATCTACCTTATCCAAAACATGAACCCCACTTCTCTTCGCACCTTTTCTACCATGTACGACGACTGTTGGGTTTTCCGTGCCCACAATTGCGACGGTCCAACCCTCCTCGAGCACAAGGTCGCCGGCACTCGCAAGCTCACAGTCGGTTGCACAAAGGAGGAGACCGACGCAAACGCCCTCCTCCTTTCCCAGTCCACCACCGTGGATTGCAGCCTCACAACCACCCCCAAATCACAGACGTCTTTAATGCCTCGTTGCACCTTATTCCAGACTCACTCAAGCAAGATCTTTCCGACGATTTGTTCAACCATCGCAATACCCCCATGCAATTCCTCAAAAAGCACGACCTGCTCCGCGGTGTATATGAAATGTGTTACGACCTTGCCCGCCATGGTGCCGACGTCAACTCCACCTATTCCATGTTTCGTCATATCCGCGCCGTAATTCGCCACACAGAGAGTTGTCACCCGGAGCTGATCGGCACTGATATTGGCATAGCAAACGCCTATCTGGCCTTGTACGGGTTTGTTTCGGCCCACTTGCATGCCTCGCTACAACAGGCGGGCTCGTGGATTGCCACGCCCCCGGAATTGACCACCTCGCAACAGACTGCCTACGAAAACATGGTTCAGGTGGCCATGAGCCTGGATTTGGCCATGGACTTGCCGAGTTTTGTGTTACCAGGCATTGCAGAAGGCATCGGCGCTGGTGAACCCTTGGCCGGCGTCCGGATATTCAGGAATGAGACGCGGGATTCGAGCCCGCGACGGGCCGAGTGGAACAGGACCGCGTTGCGGATGGGTCGGCCATGACAGGGGAGGAGATTTGTAGTGCGGAACCGGGGGGCTGGAAATTTAAAAAGTTGACCGGTGCCACCGTGGCGAACGGGACGGTGGATTGTTGCTCGCCGTGTGTTTCTTGCTTGAAAAGGTAGGGGGTCTGATGGATGGGCAATCGTTTTTGGACAATTGTTGTTTGAACTGCAATTTGCAGTGGTGCACGGCTGAAATTCCAGTGCAGACTGTGGCCGTGTTGCATGCGGCGGAGGTGCAGCTGCAAAAGATTGGAGTCCAAGAGCTCGAGCGGCCGTTTAAGGTTATTCTTCTTTGATTTTTTTTCTGCTGTGAGGATTCAGGAGGTCGGGAGTTGAACAATTTTATTGTTACAAGTTCAAAACTGGGGAGGGGAAAACCACATGGGACGATGGAATATATTTGCTGCGAGGCAACTCACGTTTGCACGACGCATGGTTGGATATGAACCAGCTTTTGTCGTAAAGAAGAGTGTGAGAGGGGAGTAACGGCGGGGGAGGGCGCGGCATGGACGAAAATTGCTCCTTTTTGTTGGCGTTTCAATTGTTGTCATTTGTTTTGTTCTTGGACCATGGCATGCTTATCTTTATCCACCAATACGTAACGGATCGTTGCGAAGCACATTCAATGAGGATCCAAGTTTGGAGGATTCAATCCACGTTTTCAGACGTGCGCTCTTTCTTAAAAGAATGCAACGAGGTTGAATACTTTGGATTGAGGCATTCATGTTGGCAAGGCTCATTCCATTTCTAATATGTAAACTTGACAACTCATTTTGTTATTTTTGTTTCTACGTTGAAAACCTTTCCGCCCTTTACGATAGCTTGTCAAAAGCTACAATCGCCTTGTCAATAGCTGTAAAAGGATGCAGGGTAGCGACTGCTGGTGAGGCAATGCATTGCTGGTTGAACAAAAAAGTTGAGAATCATCCAATCGGATGTTGTCTCCTCCTTATCATCAAAAATGGAAGAAAGCAAAACCTAGCATTCATTTCCTCGCTGTGTAATAGCTGTGCAAGAGTGTGTGATTGTGTTGCGAGGGGACGCATCTCTAGTTTGTTTTCAATCGCAAATTGCGCTTGTGAAAGCCCTGATCTCAACAGACGAAACAGGTGTTCCGTTTTGCGAAATAGAGCGCGCCTTCTCCCCTGTCAAAAAGCCGCTAGATCCCCTTGCCGCAGCCTGCGCATCCACCGCAAACTGAGACCTATTGAGTAGTCTAATCAGCAAACTCTCAACTACTGCACCTTTACATAAATAGAGTAACAAACCACGCTTCATCATCAAACAAATCCCTCCTTTATCCCAATCCGACAAAGCACAGCCATTACAAAACACATTGAGACCTCAACACGGTCCCCATCGGCGTACACCCAGACCTTCTCAACCCTTGGCAAACCTCACCGCCCAACCTCCAGTCAGCGCAACCTACATTAAACCCGCCTACCCCCGCTCCGTCTCCCCAACAACTTTCTATAATTGCGCTTGCTGCCAAATTCGCCACGCCGGTCCTTCCCTCAAACATATTCTTTGCACATTCAAAAAACCTCTCATCCTTGGCCCCCCAGTATCCATCTCCAAAAACACACCATTAACCGACCCCCTCCCACCCACCAAGTCTTCGGCAACATACGTCATACCCGTCCATCCATCCACAGCCACCACAGCAAACTTGTACGCCACCAGCGCATTCGTGCCCACATCTGACGCAAAAACCGCAGCCAACGGCCCTGCCACATGCTCCTCCTCCTCCTCCGGCCCCTGATCTCGCGGTTTCCTACGTTGTTGACACTTTTCCTTATCCTCACACATTCTCTTCCTTATCTCGTTCACAAACAGCCGTTGCTCATCCCGACCACCCGGAAACAATACCTGATTCGCACGCCATCCCAACTGTCTTACACACCGTTTACACAATTCCTCTCGTATACGCAATTCCGCTCCGGACAGCTATCACCGCGGTTGTTCGTCGTGTCGAACACCGCGCGTGCAAAGGTGCGCTCGGCATGATTACGCAGGTTAAAGCCTCGCGCGGACCCATACTGAGCGATGTACGAGTGGCGAAACGCAGAGATAAACGCACTTTCCTCTAGCGGTTTGGTCACAGTGCATGTGACCTGGCATGATACAAGAGGAAGAAGCACAGCAACAACAAACAACGCGAAATAGCAGCCGGCGCGTCATTGAACATAAAGAAAGGGACCTCAATGAGGACGAGAAAGTCACACGAAGGCGGTATGACAGGCGAGAAAGCCGCGAATAATGCAACGTTTGAATACACGCCACAACGACTACGACATTATGAGCATGGGTAAGGGTTTCCACACACGTTGCATGGATCGCATTTCTGTTACGCAAAGTTGGTACCAACGTGTGGGCCACACAAAAGGCGGGGAGATGTGGACACATGGGTGAGGCGGGGCAAGCTCAGGGAAACATGCGTGCTGTTTGGAAGTTGTAACGATGAGAATGGGGCACATGAGGAGGTAGTGGACCCGAGGCGGGAATTCGCTTGCGAAGGAGCGTTGTGGCCCGAGGTAATTCAGGGGTTGACGGGACGAGAGGGCGAGATTCAAGCGGCATGTGGATCGTTTGTGCGGGACGAGCAATGCGAAGCTGCTGGGGTTTGGGGCAGGGTATGGGCTTGTTGGTTTGTGATGGTGGGTGCAACAGGGGGAGCGGGAAGATGGTGGTCGACGGGATGACCATTTCATGTTGACGGTGGCGGGGGTGGGTTGGCGTTGGCAGTTTGACGAGGGGATTGAATGAAACAGGCAACGATTCATCGGGTTGGGAACGTGCAGGACGCAAAGGTGAATGAATCGATTTCGACCAATCGTGCGCAATGCAAAATAATGACCAAAAAAATCAGGCAGCCATCTCCTACCCCGTCGCATGTCAAAGACCAGTCTCAGATCTACCATTTAGCCCTCTCCTGATCCAAACTCTGCGATCCAAAATTGACATATCTGTTGCCAATCGCACCGCCATCCCGCTCCATTTCCAATCCTCCCCCTCTTTCCCTTTTTTCCTCCCGAACCGATAGAGTCCGTAAACCCGTTCCAATAATGTCCGATTCAGGCACCCTCGTCACGGAGGCCTCTTTGGAGGAGATGCTCTCCACCCGTCTCTCCGTTGACTCTGTTACCGTTCAGGGTGCACAAGCACTTCCCCGAAACTTTTGAGCTATGTCACGGCCCCAGTTCTTTCCACCGGCGGCACCTTTTCCGGTGTCGTCGATGATGTCTCTTCGCCATTGAACGTCTTCGTGCCACCGGTTGTTTTCGTGGTGTCGATGCCTATCTCGATCGCTCCTCCACCGCCACCGATGCCACCGTCCAGTTTACGGTTACCGAAAAGCCATTATATCAGTTACGTACGGGCACCTTTGTCGAGACCGCAGGTGATAGGGAGGCTACTGTTGAGGTGCATTCTTGTGGCGCAATGTCAGGGGAAGGGCCGATACGATAAAGATGGGCGTCAATTGGGGTGGTGGTGGAAAAGGAGGAATGTTTGCGGAGGAACCGTCCATGAGCTGGGAGGTAGCTTATGACGCACCGTTTATCCTTGGCTTGAGGAGTCGAGGATTCGCAAAGATGGGCGGAAGGGTTCGGAATTGGGAGGAGGGTAGTGGTTACATGTTGAGGATCAAAGAGGGTGAGCTTTGAGTTGCCAATTGGAAGGGAGTGTATTAGCGCGTGGAGGGAAATGGTTGCAGGTGATGGAGGGAGCATTTTGGTCCGAGAGGAAGGCGGACACTCGTGGAAGACGAGTCTCAAGCACGAGGTGGAATGGGAGGGAAGGGACAGTGCTGCTATGCCAACGGAAGGCCTGTATGTCGGCATCAGGGACGAGATCACTGTCCCGAGGGTCGGCGATGTCGGCTTCATGAAGGGAGAGGGAGAGATGCAGCTCCACTTGCCGGTCGGTGCCTCGGGATTGTCGTTGGCGCTTGGAGCGAGGGCCGGAATGGCAGTAGGGAAGGGGGGAAAGCGGGTGTTGGTTCAGGATAGGTTTTTTCCTAGGTGGAGTAACAGTTTGCGCGGATTTCAGAGTCGTGGAGTGGGGCCCAGGGATGGCGGTTATGCGGTAGGAGGAGAAGCATTCTACGCCGTCACTGGGATGGTTTCTGTGCCTGTCCCACATTCGAGTTTACTGTGGCAGTTGTTCAATGCCCGGGTGCATGCGTTTGGAACTGTGGGCGATTTGACAGAGGCAGCGGTGGTCGGGAGGAACGTTCGAAGGTTGATCAAGAAGGAGGAGAGTACGGGGCTCCGTGATCATCTGAAAGGAATTTGGAAAGACATGTACGACTCGATGCGGGTTGCTGCGGGTCTGGGCATTGCATTGGAGACGTCTTTGGGAGAGTTGAAGTCAATTATTGTCACGTGGTGCGTTCTGCGGACTCTGATAGCGGCAAACGAGGAATTCAGATTGGAATCAGTGAGTCGTTTTCGTAGTAAACGGGCGGCATCGAGCTGGCTGTCTTGGAAGAGTGATTCGAGTGTAATGCGCAATATAGAAAACTGGCGAGCTTTACGGGCGCTCGGGAAGACACTGCCTTGGGTGCTTCTGTCGCCGTCAGGATAGCAATTATGCCATGCTCCAGTTGTTTGGGAGTATCGCACAACTCCAAAAATGCGAGGGAATCTGTAGGG
This sequence comes from Kappaphycus alvarezii, assembly GCA_002205965.3. NCBI lineage: Eukaryota > Rhodophyta > Florideophyceae > Gigartinales > Solieriaceae > Kappaphycus > Kappaphycus alvarezii. The sequence goes on along the minus strand of NADL03000044.1, from coordinate 196,811 downwards.
TGTCATGTTCGCGAGCGTCGCGAGTAGATTCGTGTGCAACAATGGGAAAAAAGCTGCGACGAGCTGTCACGTGTTGCTGCCATCGTCAAAATCACCCTTGATCATGGCAACAATTCTACTTTCCTTCCTCTCGGACAAAATGCAGTGGGAGCAAGCAAAAATTGCATCTCGGGCTTAAGTGTTACTTGGCCTAAGTATTACTTTGCCTTGCGTGTTCAGTGACTGCCAGAGCTATCATCGGGAATCTTCACTCCATCTCGTGCCTCCAGGCGGGACTTGCTGTCTCGGCGGCGAGTTATCCAGAGAATCCTTACTCTCCATGACAGGGCCTTCCATCAGCTATCCGCAGCATGCGCGGATCCCTTAATGCGGATTCCATCATGCCGGCGTCAAAACTAGTCGACCTTGAGCTTGGGTCAGGCTCTGAATCACCCCTTTGATTCTCGGTAACCTTGACATCCGCTTTTCTTCACCCACAAGGCCACCCCTCGCGGTTCCCCTCGTCTTTTTCTGCATTCCTGTACCTGTCGATGGTGCTAGCTCACGCAGTACCCTAAACACAATCTCCGAGTCTGGCACATATCTGTCCGCTGCCGAGTTGTCAGACTTTCCTCCTACTCGACAAGTTAAAGTGGTAACCCGGCCATCCCCCGTGCTAATGTAATTGTTCAGAAATGAAAACACGTCTTCATCGGCCTTATCCGACCCTATAGCAAACGCAAAGTCATCCCTTCGGGTATTTCGGTATGATTCGTTGCACAGCCGACAAGCGCGAAGTACTTACGGGGCGCAGTTCCAGATACTTGTACCCCGACGTCACCTCTACCGGCAGATTCATGCAAGATTCTGCCAGCAGTAGTTGCAACTCCTTCGCCTGCCACGACCCAAACAACGGGTCCGCGTCCAAAAAATGCCACGTGACGATTCGGTCCTTCACTTCCAAGTGGGCCCCTGGCGTTCGCTCTGTAAAGTACTGCAAAAGGGGTGTGACCCCAATCCTCCACGACTGGTCATCATTCACCACTAGCGACTCCCACTTCTCTGCCGATGGGTGACGGTAGTCGCATCCGTGTTCCGAGATCAGCCCGACGGGAATATCGCCAAACCATTCATCCAGTGTGTCCTGGATCTTCCTGAGATAATGTACACATAGTTGCCGGATCCGACGATAAGCGCTGCAAGAAGCGACGTAAGGATACCGAAGGAATTGCCAGATCCGGCAATGCGACTGGTGCACACAAGGTGCCCTCATACTCCAAAAAGAACAAGCGACGAGACCGCATGCGCATCTCTGGGAGAACATCGACGGAAATTCGAAGCAAGGTCTGACGTGGCTTATGTATGTCCTGTGCCTTGATGAGACGCTCAATTTGTTGAAGCTCACTGACAAATGAACGTGCCCAAAACGCAGCGGTATGTTTGGTTACATAGTGGTACAATTCCAGTGTTTTAGAGCTCGCTCTCGGTCCGATACTGTCAAAGCCTCGTGCATGGCCTGCGCGAGTTCCTCAATATTCCAAGGATTCACGCGAATGGCAGAAGATAACGACTGCGCGGAGCCGGCAAATTCAGAGAGGACGAGCACCCGTGGCGCTCTTGTTGGCAGACAACGTACTCATACGACACCAGGTTCATCCCGTCGCGGATGGAGGTCACCACGGCGACATCAGCGACGGTGTACAAGGCGCAGAGGTCATCAAAAGTGACGGACTGGTTGATAAACACTATGGGTGCGTATTCAACGCTTCCATACTGGGCATTAATGCGCCCGACGAGTTCGTTAGTCTGACTGATCAACTTTTTGTACTCGTCCACTTCAGTTCTGGATGGGACAATCTGCACGAGCACAACCTTGTCCTTCCATTCCGGCTGCCTTGCTAGCAAAATCTCAAACGCCATGAGCTTGTGCGGGACACCCTTAATATAGTCCAAACGATCACGCCCAGCAAAACCTTTTTCCCGCGAAACTTGTCTTCCAGTTCGCAAATCCTATCCTTTACGGACGCGGTCTGTAAGGCGGTAATCCAGGCATTAGGATCAATACCGATTGGGAAGATGCCAACATTTGCAAAGTGGTCCTTGTAGGTGACGCCTTTGGGGCTGGCATCCAAGCCCAGGATCCTGGTGCAGACACTCAGAAAATGCCTTGCATAATCATATGTGTGGAAACCGATCAAATCGGCGGCCAAGACACCTTGCAAGACCTTATTTCTGACGGGCAAAATGCGGTAAACCTCGGAGCTCGGAAACGGGGTATGCAGAAAAAGCCAATGGTTACATCTCGCAACCTCTTCTCAATAGACTAGGCAGCAACATCAAGTGATAATCCTGAACCCACACCAAATCACCCGGCTGATAGACCTGCATGACTGCCTCTGCAAAGCGATGATTCGCCTTACTATAGGCATCCCAATACTTGAAATCAAACTTTCTCTCACCATCTCCGCTAACAATAGGCAGGGGAACGTAATGAAACAAGGGCCATAAAACCTCATTACAAAAGCCATTATAATATAAATTTGCATCTGCGTCACTTAAATACACGGGGTAACAATTCATCTCGTCTTGAAACCTCCTCCTCATATCCTCCTGATCGCCGGGAGCAACCTCAACACCAGTCCACCCGACCCACACAAACGGAATCTTATTTTTAACCCCTGCCAGGGCACTAACCAGCCACCGGAGCTTACACGAAAAGACCAATCAGCACCTTCCTCCCTGGACAATGTAACAGGCAAGCGATTGGAAACGACAATCAAGCGAGCTGGTCGACTGCCTGCAGTGGAAGGCAAAGCATCCAACCTGGTATAGGAGCGACTACCAGCGGAACTGGGGCCGGGAGGAGGCGGAAGGTCAGGGTCATCGACATCGTCTGGAGGTTCGCCACGAACATTCTCCAATTCGAGGTGGAGACGATGGATTTGAGATAGGATTTCAGCCTCTGTAGGTTTGGGGGTGAGGTGGTCGTCAAGGTCGTCGAGGTCGTCGTCGAGGTCGGGGTCTGAGGCAGTAACGGAACGGGAATGGGGAGAGGGTGTGGTGGTGTGTGAAGTGTTTGCGGGATGGGAAGGGGAATTATTGGGGGAAGGAGAAGGGAAGGGGAGGGGGATGGAGTGGAGGAATGGGGAACGGACGGTTGGAGGGCATGGTGGGGAGCGGAGGTAGAGCGAGGGTTGAAGAGGGGGGAGGGAGGGGTAGAGGAAATGACATTTACATTGAAGGAGCGGCCATGGTAGGATTGGAGCCGAGCTCTGTTGATGCCAATTGTCAAGTGAAAAGTGAGTGGGGAAAGCGGAGCTTGATGAGGATGGCCGAATGATCCGTGGCTTGAAATGCCAGCATTTTTTAATTTTGTTCTACTCTCCATATACAGTTCTGGCAGCCAAAAACCACACGCTGCACAAGTGGCCATTCATTTTTCTGTTCACATTTCAACAGTCCAAACGAAAAAGACACACTGTCAATTAAATGAAATTGGGTCAAAAAACCTTTTCCTTTCCTTTCACCCCTCCCCTTCCCCCGCAACAAACGCTCGCACGGCAACCACAGTCCCCACCACCCCACCCACTACTCCAAACGCCACAATACCCAAATCCTTCACCTTCCCCCCCACCCACTCTCCTCCCCAAATCTCCGATAGTGCAACCACGCCGGCGCCGTATATGCCAAACAACTCGCCCCATACTCCCACTAAACTCTGCACCAAACCAAACTCCTTACCCGCCATCATCGCCGTCACCCCACTCACCCCCACCACCGTCAATCGAATCGCAATCCGTCTCCGGTCCTTCACAAACCAACTCATGGATCGCTCCTGCTCCCCAATCTCACCTCAGTCCCATTCAACTTGCTCATACCCGCCTCCTCCTGATCCGAATTCATCACTCCATCAGAATGCAACAGCATATCCTGTGTCGGGTCCTCCTCCACATCCATATCCTGTAACCCATCGTCCGCAACGAGCCAAGTTTCAAGGAATTGAAATACAGGCACAATTTGCAACGGGTACGTAAACAGAATACCAACAACTAGCACCGCCTTGACCAACGCCACAACAGGCGAATGACCAAAGTTGACCAACAGAATACTCGATGTATCCTCCCCGAATGTCGCAAACCCCATCACCCCTACCACCATAAGCACCGTTGTAAGAATCACAAGCGCCACACGAAGCACCAGTCTAAAATGATGCCGTTGTTTCATACTAGCCTCCACGGGGATCACCAACCCGATCCCTTCCAACGCTGCAGTGATCTGACCGAAGAATAAGGGGAATTGGGAGAGCGGGGGATTTGTGGGGGCCCAGTGGTAGTGTTTGGCGAGGAAGAAAACTACCGAGACAAAGCCGGTGAGAAGGGCGATGTTGGCGGTGAGTGAAAATGGCCCGAGGTGACGGATGGAGGTGACAAGGGCTAAAAGTGCTAGAAAGGGCAGTGCGGGTAGGACGAAGAGGGAGGTGGGATAGGTGGATTGGAGGGAGTGGGGAGATAGGTGGTGTAAGGTGGAGGAAAGAAAGATGAGATAGCCCACACAATAGCCGAACTGAGTCATGATCAAGGCGATGTTGACAATGTGTTGCATGGGTTTGCCACCGACGGCTAGGGCTATGTCGCCGTAGGTGGGCGGTGGGGGGTGGGATCGGTGGGAGATGTGGGAGAGGGATGGGTGGAGGATTTGACACGGACTAGGAGGATACAGCAGTGTTCGGTGAGAAAGGTTATGGCGAGGAGGGAGGGGATGGCTCGGGAGAGACCGGCTTTTGAAAAGGAATAGGCGATGTACATAAAGTTTAGGCCGATGAAAGCCTTGAGCATGTTTGCAATGTCAGTGAGGAGGTCATAGAGGGAGGATTGAGTGGGGGAGTCAAGCTCGGTGGATGAGGGGTTGTGGTGGGAGATGAGGGTGGGGAGGATGAAGGAGAGGTTGAGGTCGGGGAGGGGGAATTGGAATGCATCTTGAGTTGGAGATGGAAAGGGGTGCGGGTGGCAGTGGGTGAGGGAGAGATGAGCAGGGCAAGGGGACTGGCGACTGGGGGCCAGGACGGGGTGGGTGGGGGAGGTTGACGGAGAAGGGTCGGGAATATGCGGTCGGTTGAGGGACTAGACTGCGCATTATCGTGTTGCCGAGAGGACTTGAATGTCATTCTGCATTTTGGTGTCAATATTATTGTCATATCTCACGGTGTCCACTTTACAGTACTCTTGCTCATTACAGTACAAGCTTGCAATCCGCGAGATGCATCCTTGACCACCCACCGCAATGCACCTTTCTGATCCACAAACTTACCGCTTCGTGCTCTCTAATCTGAAATCCCTCGCTTCAACACCCTCCCGACTCCCAACGCGCTCCAGTTCGACCACTCCATCCTCCATCGCCTCCACATCCCGCAGTGCCACTCTTTCTCACTCCCACCATGTCTCACCAACTTCATTCCATCCCTCCCGTTGCTGCGAACCACCTCCTTCATCCGCCCCACCACTGCAGTCCCCCAAACTCGCCCAGCCTCCGCCATCGTCAAGCGCCCAGCCCACGCCATGCCCCCTTCGCATGGTCGCCGCACCCCCAACCCCTCTCGTCGATGCAGACACCTCCCCCATGACTCTCACCCGCTACATGATCCAAAAGGCAATGGACAATACAGACCTGGAGCACATGCAAGATATGCAATCCCTCATGTCCTCCATTCAACTCGCATGCAAGAAAATCAATCCCTGGTTCAACGTGCCGGCATTTCAAACCTTACCGGACTCGAAGGCGATGGCACTAGTATTAACATTCAGGGTGAGGAGCAGAAGAAACTGGACGTTCTTTCGAATGAGGTGCTTAAAAACGCACTCCGTTACTCTGGGAAAATGGGAGTCATTGCTAGTGAAGAGGAGGATGAACCGGTCATGGTCGATGAAGTGTATTCCGGAAATTACGTCGCCGTGTTTGACCCGTTGGACGGGAGCAGCAATATCGATGCTGGCATTGCAACGGGCACTATCTTTGGCATCTTTATTCAAAACACGGGATGTTTGGCAAGTGACTGGGAGAGTAAGATTGATGAGACCGAGTTAACCTGCTTGTACAACACCATGCAACCAGGTGCCAATCTCGTGGCCGCGGGGTATTGCATGTACTCCAGTAGCTGTATGATGGTGCTCACCACTGGGCACGGAGTCAACGGCTTTACATTGGATCCGCAGATCGGGGAATTTGTCCTCACACATCCAAACATGAGTATCCCATCTCGCGGTAGCATTTACTCGTTCAATGAGGCAAACTCCCCGGCTTGGGACCCTGTGTTGAGGCAGTATGTGGACAATTTAAAAACCGGACGTGGACAGAGTGGGAAAAAGTATAGCTCGCGGTATATTGGGAGTTTGGTGGCTGATGTGCATCGGACTATTTTGTATGGTGGCGTGTTTGGGTATCCCGGGGATGCAAAGAATCCAAATGGAAAGCTTAGACTGTTGTATGAATGTGCACCCATGAGCTTCATTGTGGAGCAGGCGGGGGCTGGCGACTACCGGAAGGGAACGGGTGATGGATGTGATTCCGGACGCCGTTCACCAAAGGCTGCCTCTAATTATCGGTAGTAAGGACGATGTCCAGGAGCTTATTGACATGTATGAAAAGGCAGATGAGGAGTAAATGTCGGGTAGGCAGAGGTGGTTGGAGTGAGTGAGAGGCGTGGTTGGGGGCTACTTGTGTCGGGTGCTCGTTATGTTGTTTTTGGTGAATTACTTGTTTTGGTATGGATAGACTTTGAGGACGATGTGTATGCGCCGGGATGGCCCGTATGAGGTGTGATTGCGTCGGTGAAAGGGGGAGGGCGTGGGGTTGAGAGATTGATGACATAGAGATGATTGTCTGTTTGGGAATTACGGGGGCTTGACCTTTGGTAGGTCATGGATGGTCAGGCGAGGGATTGGTGGGGTGTTTGCGGGTTGTAAAAGCTTTTTCAGAATAACCGTGCTTCCGAGTGGTATAACTGGCGCCCTTTGGAGGGGGTCGGGTTGAAGCTCGGTTTGGATGCACACGTGTGTGTGCAGCATGTTGATTCACGGCGGTGCGGTGGACGGGACGGAACGGACGGTCAAGCTGGTTGAACCAGTCGGTGTTGCGATGGGTTGCAGCGCGTTGATTGCGGTCATCGTATAGTGGGTTGTAGAAGTGTTGCAGCCCGGCTGCGCTACTTGCTGCCGTCATTCAGGGATGTGGGTAAATAGCCGTGCAATCTGTCTTGAGCTTGTCCTGGCAAGTGTACACTGCGTGGCAGGCGCCACTTTCGGCCCAGGGCCGTAACCGCATCATCTGTCGATTTTCGCTGCCCACGGGCCAAAGACTGCCTCCCTCGGCCACCCGAAGAAAACGAGACGTTTCCCCAGTCCTCTTGCTTGACGGCAAACTTCCGATAGCATTTTGATGAGCAAAGCAAATGGTAACATTCATGTCACGCTAACGTTACAAAAAAAGAGCTTGTACTCCGAATTTTTGCTGCTCCTATTGGATGAAGCCTTTCAAACGGTCACCCAAATCCACGTCACGACATGGCACATGATTGGCCAAAACAAATGTCACGTGTAACGCAATATCCTCTTGGACTCCTCGTACTAGGAAGTGTAACGGTCATCAATTCTCAACCCACATCTCCCAAACCCCGTCCTCGACTCTCTCAAAGCCGAAACCTCCAGCAAACTCATCTCCCCTGACCCCATCTCCCACCCTACCCATTCCGAACGGCTCTCCACCAACATACCAAGATGCCCTTCCAACACGCCGCACTTTCCCCCTACTTAAAAACAAATACCCTCCCCTCCCTTTCCCCGCTACCCCGTCCCCACTCCCCACTACTCAACACATACCAACATCAACTCTGTCCCACCCCTTAGCCTAGCCCTAGCAAACACAACCAACCTCCCTTCCTCTTCCTGTTCTCTCGCAGCAACTCCGCGCTCATCCACCACAACCCTCCCACTCTACCACCCCTACCCCCACTCCCCTCCCTCTGCTCACACCCCACCCCAATCATGGACGTGCTAACCTCCCTCCGTCGCATGCTCTCCCCCGCCAAGCTGACGACCCCTCTCCACCCTCCTCCGCCTCAACCAAGGGTCTCGCCGTCTTCTCCGAGCCTCGCGCACTCCTCAACAAAGAGAACGCCTCTCACAACGCCCCCACACCCCCGAACCCATCCCCCGCAAACCGCTGCGCCGCCCGCCCCCATCCCCCTCCCGCAAACCAGCCCCCCATCATCACCACCATCACCACCATCCTCGTTTGTACTCTCCCGCCAAGGCTACTGTCGGCTTTCCTGTCCGCTCTGAACATCGTGTGCATGTCGAGTCGGATGCAAATACTAGTTCCGGCTTCCGTGGCCTGCCCCCGAAGATGGAGCAGGAATTGTTGAAACAGGGCTTGAGGGGCGAGGACTTTAAGGCGGATCCTGATGCCGCTTTGAAAGCCTTTCAGATGTATTTGTACGGCGCGCCTCCAAAGAGAAAGGAAAGCGGTGGGGGGAATAAGGATGTCATTCATGTGCGTAAGATACACGGTGGCGGGCCCGCTGTAGCCCCAGCCCCAGGTCACGTCAAAGGTTCCCCTGTGAAAGCTGGAGGTAAGACCACAAGTGTGGTGGGGAAGAAGGCCGCCGCGCAACCGCCAGGCATGGAGAGGCCGATCCGTGTCCCGGATCGTGGCGAAAAGGTTGCTATTGGCAGGGCGCCTGTCGGTGCGGGCAGAGCCGCCGGGGTGCAGAGGAGTGTCGGAGGGAGGAGGACCGTCGCGATGTCAATTGCGCCAAAGGAACCCGTGTATGTTCATAACCAGAATCCGAGGGATGTCTTTTCGGATATGAAGCAGATTGGACAGGGGGCTAGTGGAAGTGTGTTTGTCGCTGTGAAACAGGATGGCGGAAAGGTTGCGCTGAAGAAGGTCAAGCCGGAGAATCGCACGGAGACTGAGGCGCTGGAGATGGAGATTCGTATGATGTGCTGCACCCGCCATCCGAACCTGATCAAGTGCCATGAGACGTACAACTGGGAGGGTTTATGTGGATCAGTATGGAGTATATGGATGGAGGGTGTCTTACCGATGTGTTGGAGGGGTATCAGATGTTGAGGGAGAGGATGTCGGAGGGGGAGATTGCGTTTGTATTGAGGGAGGTGTTGAAGGGCCTCAAGTTCATGCATGGGATGAAGCGATTGCATCGGGACATCAAGTCGGATAACATTTTGATAACGACCAAAGGGCAGGTTAAGCTTGCAGACTTTGGCTTTTGTGCCGAGCTCACAGAGGAGAGGAAAAAACGGACGACCTGCGTGGGCACACCGTACTGGATGGCACCAGAGCTGATCCGGACGACGGAATACGATTACAAGGTTGACTTGTGGAGTGTTGGCATCTTGGCTATCGAGTGTGCGCAATGGGAGCCGCCGCACATGGATGAGAAGCCGCTCAGGGCTATGTTTCTGATTTGCAATCGTCCGCCGCCTACTCTCGAGGAGCCGGAACTGTGGTCGCCCGAGTTCAACGACTTTGTCAGCTGTTGCTTGGCGCTCAATCCCACGAAGAGGGCTTCTGCGAGCCAACTGCTTAGCCATCCGTTTTTGAACAAGGCAATAGACGCCGAGGATGTCGCGGGTCTGTTTGCTAAGATCAAGGCGGCCACCAAGTCCATGTAGCTGTCTAGTGGGTAGATACAGACTGTAGTTTTCGAGCAATGGTGCCATGCGAAGTGGCGAACCCCGCAATGCGAAACAAAACCTGGCATTGAGTACGTATAAGATAGGGAATTCAACTCGGGGTTTGCCCTTGTGACAAACCACCGAGTAACTCTCGTAGCAGAATCCAGGACGAACCCTTGCTCCCGCAATAAAGGCTCCCGTCACGGTAGCAAGCCTAGAAACTCATGACTTGAATGGTTACATCCTAGCTTGATTGATCTCCGACTTGATGCTGCAGGCACTCGGTCTTTCCTGTGTCCATGCAGAAATTACACTGAATAGTGAACACACCCTCACTCCACACAGGTAAAGATTTTCCGTCGCAACTTACTGCTAGAACCTGCAAGGGAGTCACTGCACCTGTTGAGCTGAGCTGATATCAAAATAAGCGTTGGGAAGACGCGCCCGGGAAAGGCGCCCTAACCGAAAAACGGCTCACGAAAAAGGATGACATGACCTTGCGGTTCCGGGCTAGACCGACAAGCCAAGCTGCTACTTATGGGGTACTCCGTGGTCTCTGCACAGACGGGGGGAGCCCTAAGACGGAATAAGAGGACAGGCGGGGCTGTGAATTCAGCGCTCGTGATATAGCACCAGGCTTTTCAAAACGCAGGCAGTTGAGGGCGTAGTCAGTGTCCATGGTGCACGCTTCGTTGAGACGTCCATGCACCCTCTGCTGAAGAAAGTTCAGGTCGGAGCGTCATCGGCTGTGGCAGTACATGGCGCTTCGTTGAGCTTTTCGTCGTTGCACGTGCTTGAAACGATTCTTTTGATCTGTTACGATGGGTTGAAGGGTAGGTGCTCCATCTAATCTGGCCTCAACGTTGGGAGAGAGAATACAGCCTTGCTTTCAAGAGGTAGTCAGGTAGATGGGCGAAAAGCTCACCTCTGCCAGGCAAGCTTGCTAGCGGGAGTGAGCAGGTATTACTCGGAAGAGCGAAGGACAAGGACCTAGTCTCGGATACCGCGCAAGTAGAGTAACAAAGTCTTGGAACTCTCAGTGAGGGACGGGCCCTCCTCAGCGGCTGCAAATATGCGAGACGGCGGAAGAACCAAAAGTCTACCAATCAGCAGGAGGGGTAAATCATGGGCCCGGTAGATGTCACAGCAGTGTTTCTGTTTCGTGACCTCGGTGAGAATGACTGCCCCGCCACTGGAAGAACCGCAATGTTGCGATAAACCAGACAGAATACAAAAATGTGTACCTGTCAAAAGCACGCACGATATCACGAATATCAAGAACGCAAGCTCCGTGATGAAAAAGTTGGCTCATAAAGAAGGGAGAAAACTTCGGGTATTTCGATGATTAGAATGACAGGTTTGGCAATTTTACAATTAAAGACCGAGAGGGCCCGGCGTACGGATTGTTTCTCAACATGCGGAAGACACGGATCTTCTGGCCTCATGCGCCCCCCGTCCGGACCGTGCTGCTTTTCTCGAGGAGTTTCCTCTCACCGAGTGCTCGACAGACGGGTTCGAACTCCTCGGTGTGCCAATCGGGAACCGGGTGTTCACGGACAACTACCTCAGGGCCAAGATCGAGGGGTGCCGACGCACCCTCCAACTCCTCCACCATGTTGAAGACCCCGAGCGCGGTTCCACATGCACCAGATATGTGCCTCGGCCTGCCTGATAACCCACGCGTTCAAGCTCGCCGACCCAAGCACGCATCCGCTGCTGCAGTGGAGTTTGACACACTGCAGGAGTTATCGTGCGCAGCACTACACGGCATCACCTTGACAACAAGCGTGTGGAACCAAGTCTCTCCACCCATCCCGCTCGGAGGCCAAGGGTTCTCCGTTATCGCCCCTTTTCTACATGCTGCTGCGGCCGCCAGCGTCATAGACGCTGCACCGGCCCGTGAACGGTCTGCCGAGTATACTACCCCGCGATCCGCCGCCCTGCTGGGTCGCAGGTTCCGCGGGGACCGAGCCTTTCTCTTGGCCCAAGCGCGGCCGCCTCTCCGCCAGTATCGCCTTGGAATACCTGGACGCGCGTACTCCGTTGACCTAGGACCTCTTGACCCCACCGCCCTTGCTGCCACACCCACCAACATCCAAACTCAACTAAATAGGGTGCAGCAAGAGGCCTGGGCCAAGACGTTCTGGCAAGACGACGCATGGGCAGCCTCCCCCAGCCCGGATCAACACAATACCGACGAATCAGGCGCTGGATCCGTGGCCTTGCCTTCCGACACAGCCCCGCCGCTGCATTCCTCTACACCCACCCAACCAGTGCTACCAAGGTGTCGCGAGCCCACTAGACCGTCATGCTATCCCGTCACCTCGGATTGCCGGTCTACACCGACTCACTCCCGATAACCTGTCAGCACTGCAAGCGAAGCATGGACCCTCTCGGTGATCACGCGGCTGACCCCTGCCCTGCCGGATTTGGCCGCATACACCGTCACAACGCCCTCCGCAACGCGATCGCACGCCATGTCTTCCGTGCCGCTGGGCTCGACTGTCAGCACGAAGTGCCTCTCCTTATCCCCGGCACAGAGCTTCGGCCCGCGGACATCCTTGTCCACCCCCCCACCGATCCGAGCAACGAAGTGACATGGCCTGTCGCGTGCGAAATTACCGTCGTCTCCCCGTTCAAAGCCGCCGTCCGCACCAAGGCCACCTCGGCCGCTGGCGGTGCTGCCGCATTGGCGCAACGTGACAAGGTACGGGACCTGGAACGCAAGCTGTCGCGCCGCCCCCCTGCACCGTCCGACACCCCGACCCGTGGCCCGAACTTTACGTTTCAACCGATTGCGTTTGATTCTCTCGGTGCGCCTTCCCCACAAACTGTTGTTTTGCTTGAAGAGTTAATCCCGCGAATAGCGCGGAGGTATAATACGAATGCAGGCGTGATACGCTGGCGTGTGTATCAGCGCCTTAGTTGCATCATCTGGTCGTCTATCGCTATGGCTATCTGCTCGCGCACGCCGCTGCACGTGACCGACGTGGACCATCCGCTTAGTTCCTAGCCCTATGGTCGGATCCTGCAGTGAACACCGTAGAAACTATTTGATGTAAACTTTTCATTTAAGATTGACCTGTTGCCTTTGTTCACAAATTTTCGCTAATGAATCCTTTGATCTGGAGGGGGAAAAATTTGGCTAATTTAATATTTGTAAAGGGGGGTAAAGGGGTTTACTTGAATGTGTACATTGGGTCTATGCTTAGAATGCCTAAAACAAGGGTACTGCAATAACCCGGTAAATCCAATCCTACTCGATCCTACGCTTACTCGTCACCGTTCTCCTTCTCACATCCCCTCTCCCTCTGCGTCAGCAATGTCATCATCGATGTCATTACCTTCTTCAGAGTTTAAATCGTTCCAATCCATCCAACTTACCGGCACCACAACCGCTCGGTTCCGCACGGTCCCCAAAGTTCCAATCCCGTTCCCTTCTCGGTGCTCGTACTGGCCCCGCTCTCTCGCCAAGTTGACGCCGACCCATAGACGCCTTGGGGTTTGTTTGAAATAACAGCGGCTTCCGAAGATTCGGAAGATTGGAGCTGCTCGCCACCAGAAGGTGGGGAGCTTGGGGTTTACTGCGAGTAATTGCAAGGTTGGAAGTCCTTTGTACTTGTAATCAAACCATTGGCAGGACCTATAATGCAAGTGCTTGAGCGTGTGTACCAACTAGAAAGTAGCTGGTAGACCGGTTGACAAAGGCTACGTTGGAGGTGACCATCAACGCTGCGTGTCGTTGGAGGAGAATTGCCCTCACCCTGGAGTATTGGTCCAAGGCTCGGTTGGCGACCGCTCGGGCTACCTCCGTGATGTGGCGGAACGCTACGGGATGCCACCCCCCGAGTGTGGAGATAGGAACGGGCACGAGTCTGTTCCTGTCAGCTAAGCTGGCTAAGAATCCCTGGTATTTTCGTAGCTTGTCCGCGTGGGCTGCGTTCAAGCTGGTAAGGGGGTTAAAGGTTCTCATTCTGAGGTGAGAAGGGGCCAGCGGGTTCACGAAGGTCACATCATATTTGTAAAGTAATGTCATTCCCTCCATGAAGTAAAGTTTCTTCTGAGGTGAGGCCAAATGTTCCATTAGGGATTGAGGTGAGTAGGTGTGAGCTTACAGAGTGCGAGGTTAGCAGCGTGGCCGCGTCGCCCTAGAAAACGGGCCGGAGTCCGGCCATAAGGCAAGCAGCATTGGACATCGATGCGGAAGAAAAACTGGGCGGGATCAGGTACTTAACTACGGCGGAAACACTGACTTGCTTACAGAAACCTTGTGTTGCGTCGTTTTTTCCTATTTCTTCATTACAAATCAAGACATGCTAGTAAAACTACTGTACAGTAGTTTAATGAGGGGCCACTTAGGCCTTTTCTACACCGGATTTTACCCAATTGCAGAAATGGACACGGTAATGTGTCAAACTGTCCTGTGGACATTTTCTGCATTCGCTGTGGACAATATCCTGTCTTCCTTTTGGTGTAGAAATCCCTCGGGACATGCCATAGAAAGGGCTTGCCGCCAAATGGCAACCAACCAAACACCTCACATACACTAGACGGTGCCGCTATTTCCGGCTCCAAGGAATGTTTATCACGTGAATAGATACTTATTACCCTACATAGCTTCTATTGACACCGCTTCAACAACGAAAAACTCCGCAATCCAGAAAGGGGAAGTCCTCCCAGAGCACATACGCACTACAATTCCGCATCAGAAGTTCTTGTTTCCCCAACCGAAATCAACGACGAGGCCGCCTGCATCGTCCAAGACATTTGTTCGGATCCAGTAACAAAGACGCCTAAAGACACTGCACATTACGACAATGATACTGTCAACATTCTGTTTGACATGATGGCAAAAGCTGGGTACGGTGACCGGAAGAAGCAGAAAAAGTCCTTAAAGGACGTCTTTGCTGAGGCTACCATGTTAGCTGAAGCGGAGCACGGAATAAACCGGTCTGCCAAGGCATGAAGAAGTTCACAAGAATCAAACAGGAGTACACCGCTTTTGTCGCCAAGCTCTCCGAGTCAGGACGGGACGCGGACGATGATGGTCTTTTCAACACTCCTGAGTTTTTCGAAAGGATGCACGAATTAGAAAAAGGCAAAGGCGCCACGACCCTCCCGCCGTGCTGTCCACGGAGGACGCTAGCCTCATCAGTGACGCTCCGCTCTCCAGTTCCCGGAAGCGTGTTAAACTCAGTCATACGGCTCTGATAGAATCCTTTATTCAATCTCAGGACGAACGTCATTCCCAGCTTATTAGCGAGATTCAGAAGGGAAACGTCGAGAAGGCCAAATTGCGCAATGTGCTGGAACGTCTGGTCGATAAGCTTTAGACAGTATTCTCGTTCTCTGATAACTTGTTGATGACGTAATAAAGTAGGGCATCCCTTTGACGCTTACCTGCGTTACTCTCTGTAGAAATAATTTCATCGTCAACTTCTTCATCTTGAGGTAGGAATGAGTCTTCAAAATCCCCTTCATCGATCCCCATGTTGTGTATAATCATACAAGCCAGGCAAAACCTTGAAATGTCGTCCTCATGGTGAAGGCGTATTCTTTAAGGGCGTGGAACCTATTCTTCAACATTCCGAATGCGCACTCGATTGGTTTCCTCGTCTGACTGGCAATAGAGTCCCACGTTTTCAGTATAGGATTAACTCCCTGTTCCCTTTGTGAGGATGTCTTCATCATGTTCTGGTCGAGGGAAAAGGCACAATCCCAATCAAGTATGGCCTTACATCAACTTCAGAAATTGTCAAACTCGGTATTGCATTTCCAAGCCACACACCTTTGTCTATGTTCCGTTTCAATGACGAGCGGGAAAATATTGTAGTCACCGAGAACGCCCGGTCGACCGATGTCTGCGTAAATAAACTTCCGTTTAGAGGTAGCTACAGCAAAGATGACCACACTTGGATACCCCTTGTAACATCTGTACTCATAGTACTGCTCGTTTGGGCACGAAAGCCACTTCACATGCGTCCCATCGATTGCTCCGACGCAGTACGGCAAGCTCGGATTCCCTCGAAACCACGCATGACCTTCGCTACATCTTCTTCGCTTGTCGGGAACTGTAGTTCATGACTAAATATGTCACAAATACCAACGGAAGCCTCCCGCACAGCAGTGCATACTGAGCTGGCACCAATGCCAAGCTGGCAGGCTGTCTTTTCACAAGTCGCCCCCCTGCGTACATGAGAAAAGCAGCAGTTCTCAGCTCTGAGCTTAACGGTTGTCTGTAGTTCGTCGGTGCTCGCTCCAAATAGGGACGAAGGGCGTTGCATAGTTGCATAAACATGGTGTGAGAAACACGGAATAGGCTGCGCCAGGATGACGAATCACGGAAATTAGGGGACAGCCCATAGCTCGTGAGCCACGATTTCAAGTTTCTTTCACGGCTCCAAGCGCGACCAGGAGTTCCGCTGCGCCCATCGGACTTCAGCAAAATTGGAACGGCTGCATCGGATTGTTGTGCGGCAATTGCAGCCATTGCGGTATCATCTTCGTCGGCAATTAATGGAACTATGGCTGCAATGGCAGTCGCGAGCTTGCTTCGCAACGATGAAGAATGATCTCCCATTCCCGCGAAAAAGTGGGGTTGACCCTGTCCTTTCCTTGGGGTCGCCTTCTTTGCGACCCCAACTTCTTGGGAACAAAGTTGTCTTTGTCGACAGCGGGCGTACTTTCCCAAAAAATGGGGAATTCCCAATATAGTGGGTTTTTTGGACAAATTTTGTTTTGTCCAGTCCCTGTGTAGAAAGGGCCTTAAAAATTCGTCAATCCACTGGCCCCTTTGCATTCCAGAGCCTGGATGTTCAACAAGTTGACTAGTCTCAACGCGGCCAGGGTAAAGAAGCAACGGAAACACAAGGGCTTCCTTTCGGATTTACCTGGGAGAAACAGGCTTGTTCTTGTCCCCATACCCACGCTGGCGGGGTGGCACACAGAGGCGTACTCTGTTGTCACAAAGCTCGTGAAAACCGTGGCCAGTCGCCAAGTGGAACGGTTTTCGAAGGTTCGAGGCATTCTCTTGCAGGGACACTTGGAACTGGCAGTAACCTCCGATGCCGCTTGTCTGCTGGCTGGCCTCCCATCGACATTCTCCTATAGTGTAGATTATAGGTCGTGTTCGCTTTCTGCAGCAATGAATTTTACATTGCCTTGGCAGCCACTCCTCGGGTTTTTGCCAACATCTCCATTACAGTACCTGAACCCCTTCTTTCCCCTTCCGGAGCGTCGGGCACCTCAAGGGCAACGATAAACCACTAACACATCACGTTTACAATCCCCGTGCGTCCTTTAATAGGCAGTGGTTACTTTCAATCCATTCAACTCCCCAATGCAGCAATATGCGCCAAGCGTAAAAAGTATGAACCCCTGCTCACGATTTCTGCAGAGGAAGGCTGGTGCCTATCCCAATTTCCACCCTCGAGGCTGGCACCAGACGCGTACGCGGTGCTAACCGAAGGCGAGCGGAACGTGGCCGTCCAATCGACGGAGACCTATGGAAAGGTTATAGCGGTGCTTACCCAAAGGCATGCCGCGGCCGTCATGACGAACGCGGCGTGCCTGCTTGCTGGCATTGAGCCGGCCCCGTAAGAAATGTTATTTAGTGTTAACCATCAGTGACGACTTATCTCTTACAACGCACTAGTGGTGTGGATACAACCGACCACATCTTCCATGCATTAAAAAATCAAAAGTTACCAACGCTAGGACATAGTTCGCTACCGGGGTGGAAGGAAGCAGGGGTGAGCCAGGCTAGAGGATCCAAGCAGCACAAAGTGCGTTGGGATGAGGAAGAACGGAAAGGGGGCAAATAGGGCTTGCCTACTGGAAAGGAGGCAAACAGTGCTTACCAACTTTGAGATATACAGTACTGTACAGGCTTCTGATGGTATACGACAATGTACAGTACTGCACTGATTTGCAAGAAAGCAGACTGGTAGTTGCAAATAAAAAAACCACTCTAATGGAACCAAAGGCCTCGAACACCATGCAAGTTCTTCATACTACGTGGACAGTAATGTCCTGCCGAGAATCTCACATAATAATAGCGACTTTAGGATAGCACCAACCCTAAAAATCGACGTTCAAAGGCAATGACAGGACCGTTTTCAACTATTCCCACGTTGCCATTACGGGAATATGAACTGACAGAGAGGGCCGATAGCCCGTTGGTAATTGGCTCTGAAGTAAAAGTTACTAGTAAATAATATAAAAAGGTGGCGACATGATTATAGCACCGCTTAACTAACTCTACTTAGCAGCCAGCTTAAAATTGTCGTTTCCTTGTAAAGTATTTCAACTAGCATCTTCGGACACTTCCGTCACTCCTGACGTTAACCAGCATCAGATAGAATGGGCAAGGGGAAGCAACTTGACGAGAAGGAAAAGGGAGCAATCCTCTTTTTGGCGAAGGAGGGATTGAGCAATCGGACAATTGGCAAACGGTTGAATCGAGACAAGAATGTTATCTCAAGGTTTCTCAGCAATCCGGACTGCTACGGAAAGAAATAAGATACCCAAAATAACAAGAAAGTATCGCCAGCCGGTGTCAGGTCGCTTCTCAGGAGTGCCTCTAACACTGGTGCGTCAGCATCTCAACTCAAAGTGAACTGAATTTTCCGGTGGGAAGGCGCCAAGTTCAGAGTATTTTATCGGACTCAGAGCGCTTGGTCTACTAAAAGGTAAAAGAGAGCCATCTTTAACAAAGGAGCTCAGGTGGAGGCGTTTATAATGGGCAAGGTTACATCACCACAAGACAGAACAACGTTTGGGTCTAGTAGTCTGGTTTGATGAAAATTTACTCTCGACGGATCGGACGGGTTCCGTTACTACTGGAATGGTATTAGGATAGGAAAGGTCATCATATCGACACGAAGAGTCGGTGGGGGAGGTGTAATGTTATGGGGATGTTTTTCTGGCTACGGATTTTCAAAATTGGCTGTATTGCAAGGGAATCAAGATTCGATGAAATACTGCTCTACTTTGGAATACTATATACTACCCTACGCTAACGCGTTTGCGCATTTATGCCGTTAAGTCGGGTTCTAATGCAAGATAATGCTTCTATTCATATCTCACACATTTCATCCGAATAGATTGCGAACAATGTGGGCCGCGTAATGCTTGACCAGAAGATCTCCAGACTTGAATATTATAAAACGTCTCGGCTATACTTGCCTGGGCTTTTTATGCCAATATTAGTCAGTTTAACTCTGTTGAAGAGCTTAAACATACTGTACATGAGGAGTGGGAATAATCGGATCGAAAAGCTTCTTAGCAGTATGGCGAAACGATGTGTTCAAGTACTGGACGGACAAGGTGCAAAAACAGACTACTGAGATGTTTTTTCAATTAAATTGTTTGTGAATCCGAACAAAAAAAGTGGGGCTATCCTAAAGTCGCACCCTAAATTTCTTTCTTAACATTATAGTTTTGTGGCTGGTGTACAGGAAACGGCTTCACACCCTTAACATTGTTTGGAATTATGGTTCTAATGGCATTAAATTCATTTAAAAATTCCGATCTAAATAGTGTAGAGAATCAAATTCAGGGTTGGTGCTATCGTAAAGTCGCGCACTGCAATGTACAGTATTGATTTGCTAGAAAGCAAACTAGTAGTTGAAAAATTAAAAAACCACTCTAATGGAATCAACGGCCTCGAACTCTAATGCAAATTCCTTATACTACGTCTACAGTAACTTACTTCCGAGTGATACTCAGATAATTCCAAACTTGCAAGGAAAAAAATTCGTATGATGAATATAAAGAAGAAGTTTAATGCATTCAGTATCTATTGGGGACTGCGCACGTCCTAAATATACGGCCAAGATCTAACCTGATGTACCTCGCCTTCCATGCACATCAGCGCTCGTGGCAGGATAGCTTTAGCAGTGGACGAGCAGAGTGTGCAACTCAGTCGCTGATAGATTCGGGACATTCAAGAAGTAAGAAAATCCACATAAAATTTAATACTGTGTTATTTTAGTACCCTCTTCTTTTGT
Source organism: Kappaphycus alvarezii (assembly GCA_002205965.3). Taxonomy (NCBI): domain Eukaryota; phylum Rhodophyta; class Florideophyceae; order Gigartinales; family Solieriaceae; genus Kappaphycus; species Kappaphycus alvarezii. Next base: position 177,130 of record NADL03000044.1, on the reverse strand, counting down.
GCCTTTTAATACCCTCCAAGATGGTTCTCTATCAATTTTTGTATAAATCTCGGGGAACAGAGACAATAAATCGGGGTAAAACCCAAAATGGAATCAAGTTTGAGACAGATAAGATAAAGAAAATATGGAATCAACGTCTACAGAAGAAATTGCAGCCTAGTGACCCCCTCAGACAGTAGTATGTGAAGAGAAAGCAAAATCAATAGAAAAGTGAGAACATTTCCGATTATTGTGCTAGGACTCGACTTAAATATACTCAGCACAGACTACGGACTGTACTGATTGAGAGTAAAGCACCAATTTCTCCGTGATGGACTCAACTGTCCACAAATGTGAGCTCTCCGAGTCAAAGCTTTCTCTGAGTCACCCGCAACACAAAGATATTCGGTCCAAACTCTTCCCATCCACAAAGGGCTGCAATTGACTTCATCATTCTCTCTTATTCATACAAACCGGCACCACCGAACACGATATGTCGAATAAACGGCAGATACCTCTAGGGTGATAGGTGCACGGCCACCTAAACACACGGAATGACTGAGATTCTAGGTCCGTTTGGGTACGAGGCACGAGAACAATTAAAAACCTCATATGGGTTTCGTACATATTGAAAACAACGAAAGACTCATAGAGAATAGCAAGATAAGGTGCCAAGGAAAACTTCATGGCCTCTCGAGATACATAAAATTCCTCACAAATCAATCAGCAGCAAGTCAAGCAGAAGGCACACATTTACAAGAAAAAGAGAGAAGCTTAAATCGTAAAATAAAAAGAATTCAAGATGTATCAGAATCTGAAAAGTTTTCATCTAAAAACGCGTGAAGGTTAGATTCCGAAGTTTCTGCCCAAAGTTTACTTCTTCGACATCATAAAAGGACTAAACAAGACTGTAATTATGAGAGATGCATGAAATTGAATGGGTATCAGCCATCTAATCTGTTACAATAAACGAGTCCCCTGTGTCCCCATAATGAAGCGAATCTAAATTTAATCGATTGATGGCTCTCCCAATTCTTCGATGGAAGGATTTGTCCTTTTAGTATATATTGGAGCATTTGAAACTGAGAGGTCTGAATGTTTTCGGCTTAGCCAATGAGAAAGAAACATTTCAGATTTCGATTTTAAGTCACGGTAATTAATATTTCATTAAAGAATACTATTCTGACACAAATGAACATATCGTTGAGACCATTACATATATCATTAATGGTAAATCATATAATCGGACATCTCAAATGAATATAGACTAGCCCTGAATAGCTCATTTCTCATGTTAAAAAACTGCTGCATGATTGGGTGAGGAAAAAAATTTATCAAGAAGATACTGTAATAATGTATTGACGGACCAATTACATCTTCTACAACTGATCTCAAATAAAATTCGATTAGGCATCGTGGGATGGCTGCTGCGAATAATGCTAAAATTTTACGGCAAAGAGAAGTGAAATTAGAAGATTTTTTAAACATAATTTTGCGGCACCAATGATTCTTCATCCAAATCATAGCGCTTCACGTAAATCGATTTAACTTAAATAGGAGATCATGCTTGAAATAATTATATATCCAAAAATAGAGTTAATAGATCAGCTGGTTTTTACTGCGATGTTAGAGGTTCTAAATTCACTATTATATTCTGTATGAAATACATTAATGGTACATCTTAAGTTCAATGTGATTGTTTCGCACTGAAACTTGATTGCTGGGAAATAATTTTGCTGCTGTTCATTAAATAGGAGTTTAAATTGGAAACTAGAACGCAAATCGTCAAAATATTTACGGAATTGAGTTATTTTCGGAAAAAGCTTTACAAGAAAGGCTTAAAAACCAAATGAATTTCCTTCTCGCTATACGGAAGTGCAAAAATATCACTCTCTGCTGAATAAAATGAGATAAATATTACATCATGCTCATCGAAAAAATTGAACCGTTGACAGTGACAGTAAAATATATCACTGTGACGGAATTCTTGATCCTGTTTCATACTTGCTGTGAATTAGGGACAAATTAAATACTTTTGGACCAGTAAAAATTTAATTTAAGAACTTTCTAAAGCAATCTTGATAGTTGATGATATTTCTGGGGCCAAAGTGAACCGGTTTTCTTGCGGCGTTGTATGAGGTCCAGTTTCTTCTTCATCATTCGAAGTGACAAAGACACTTGTTCCCATGATCAATCTGAAAGTGCAACTGAATATGTCATTGACATAGATTGCAGCCAACCAACACATTTTTGTCCTAGAAGAGGGGTTCTGAAACATTAATTTATTCATCTGAGTGTCTATTTTAGCTGTGTCGGAACATGTAGTATTAGACAATAACCGGTTCCCAAATTTTTGAACCAGTGAAATGCTCGCAATTTATGGGCAAATATAAAATTGTTCCTTTTCTATAGCCTATCGCAGAACCTTCCATAGATGTCCTGATCGGTTTTCCGGGAATTTGTACTGTTTTTGCCGCGACGCGTACGTAAATTTGCACGGTCTTTCCCAAAGATATCACAGATAGGGGCATATCCGAACTCATAATTGTCGCAGACCATGATGAAGAATAAAAATCAACAAATATGCAGTTCTCTGCTGTTTTTGCTGCTATCGCTGCGGCGAATGTGGAAATCGCAGTACGTGAATTCGAGAAACCACGTCCAGAACGGATTTTCACTCTCACCTTTCAGTCATATTTCACATTATTTACGGCCCAATATCAAGACAACAGAAACAGCTAATCTAGTGCAACCTGTTGTCTTATTTTATCTAGAAACTGGGTTTTGACAGTCAATTGATTCCATAACTTATTCTTCCCAGTTTATGACTGATATGGCTGTTAAAAACTAAAAAAGTCGCTACAAGCGTGTGTTGAAAAGGATTACATCGACCCTTTTCTCTCCTCTGCTTATCATTCGGTCTTCTCATGAAGTATCCAAAGGGCATGGGGACTTTTTATGAAAGACATGGGCATGATGTTTGGAGTCCTTCAGTTGACTGTTTTAACTCGGATTAAATGTAGGCTAGAGTTTCTTACCACTTTAATTATTAAAAAACATGTTTCTGATTTATAGTAATATGAAAACTTGCGCAAGTTGCGATGGTAGGGACACAGCACAAACTATTGGATTTTAATGAACATAAAGAGTCAATAATATCCAAAGTTGTTGCGGAAGTCGAGGATGGGCGACTTTTATACGCGAATTGTGAACCGGGATAACTTCAGAACAACCCAGGAAATTTCTTTAGAGATATTTTTGAATTCATCTGTATCTTTGAACTCAATTGCTACAACGGAGTAATAAATGGGGAGCTTCATAGTCCCTGTACCTGGCCAAACGAGAAGTTTTTAATGCGTCTGCACTGCTGCTAGATAGTTTCTTCGACGAGAAAAACAACTCAAGTATTATGCAATTTTTAGGAATATTTAGCTTTTTATGTGGCTTCGGTCACGCATGTGAAAATCCACCGGGCGGAAAAAAGAATGAAAACAATGAGTATTACAACCTATTATTTGCTTGCGGCTGCTAAATCAATCTGAAAGCATGTTATGCTCAGTGATAGACAGAGTTCTGATTGAGTTAGTCGAGCTGTAAAGGATCCGTGTGGTCAACTTTGGCTCAACCTATCCATTGATTCGATCCTGAGCTATATTTCATTTTAGGTATATATGTTCATCTGTGTAAACTTCGCGTGGAAAGTTTGGTCTTGAATAAGTTAGAGCTGTATACGTAAATGAAAATTTCAATATAAAAAGCCGTATGTATCGTTTTAAAGAGAAAAAAGAGCCAGCTACATGACTGAGTAGCACTTTTGAAAGTTCGCAAATACCGAGCGGATTTTTCGGCGAGAAGAACCACCATAATTTACTGGATTTTCTCTCAAACGGGTAGATTTATACATGAGTCATGACAGAGAAGGAAATATTCATGTTAAATCCAAGCTCATATATTCTTTAGAACCTGTAAAATATTTTAAGCTCCTCAATAACACCTTTCTGCACTTTGATATGAAGATTGGGATCAGAAAGCGCCATATAACTTTTCTTCGAAACTTACCTCTCAATATTAGTCTTGTCTCTCTCAGATTCTACAAGCCGCAAGACCACATTTGACATGGCCGCAGATTGCTTATTGAGGTCGTCTTCATCTCTATGGCGCACTATGTTACACCGCGAATGCCATTAAAAACCTTGCTCTCATTGGTTCTGGGAGCAGAAGAAAATCCTTATCCGCGCGCGCTGATATTTGCTGCGACGTCACGTTTCCTTACAAAATCACCATCAAACTCAGCCATATTATCCTCATCCGATCTTCTTCCGAAAATTATAGCATATTAAAGACTGTTAATTGGGTGCGCGGATTTTGCTTTCCTCACAGCATACTTCGAAATGTGTCACCAATGCTCTTATTCATGACTGCCGGTTTATCGTACTTTGCTTCGATGAATACTAGTCTCCCCTCACGTAGTAATTTAAGTGCATTACAAAATTTTCTCACTAACTGGATATGAGGGGAAGCAGTTATTCCATTAATTCCATATTACTATCAGTGTAGTTCGCTGATAAGCTCCAGTTCCTCACTTAGTTCTTCGTGATGAAATTCCGCCATGCTCTCTGCTCCCCGACTCTCTTTATGTTAATCAATGACAAAATATAACTCGGCGATGGCGAAATAACTCAGAGTGGTTGGGGAGCGCATTTCCTGAAAGGCTAAAGCTTCGGCAGCAATTTTAGTGGTTGCAACTGCGTAAGTGTCGGGAAAATTATAGGAGAAAAAGTGGCTGTGGCATTTTTAAAATAAAATTGTGTATTTCTGGATGTTGAAAGCACAGTTTTTGCTTTTACTTTGATAAAATGGTATTTAAGAAGGTAATGATTTGGGAAAACACCCTTTTCTAAGATTACTTTTAATTTGTTCAGCTTGAAATCATAAGTTATTTGTTCTTACATGGACTATAGCATACTTTTGAAGCCTCTTGGCGCGGCTTACGGTGACCGTTTATTCACAAAATATACTGTCCGGATAGCCAATCGATAGCTCTTTGTCGTAGCCTAGTAACACTGCCCTGATCAACGCTCGGATCAAAATTGATTTTCCGCGGCTACATCAATTACCTAAATTGGGTATACCCTTAGCTATAATACACGTATTATCTCCAGTAATGCAACATTTGCTCTCCGAATAAAACAACTCACACACTTATGCAATTAATTTTGACATGATTTTTCATACATGACCTTAATAGAACCTGAGAAACTTTAGCATAATGAAATGGGAATCTTGAACTAAATAAGTTCCCACGTAGAAATCTTTATGTACTTTGGGAGCAATTGTTACGGAATTTGCGAACATGAAAGGACTCGATTCATGAAACTCGAAAATATAGTTTTATTAAGATCTAAATAGCAACCAAGAAGCTTCTCAGAATCTTTACAACCGATTTTCAGGGCCCTATTCCAGCAAAAATGTAATAAAAACTAATCTTGTATAATTTAACAAAAGTTTCGGTTTAAATTGTTTCAATGAGGTGCTCTTAAGGTTTCCAACTGTATATGAATGACTTGATTACAATGCGCCTTAAAATAGAGTGTATATCATTCTGAGAATGTCTCACGAGAGAGAAATATTCGACTAATTCAAATTAGGCGTTTTCAGAATTTTAAGAAAATCGAAGCGTTAGTATGCTAAATCTTAGAATAAATATTTTCAATCTTAGTGTGATCATATGCACTCTAAATTCTTTAGGGATATTTCTTTTAAACATAGCGAATAAATATAAGTTAATTGATAAGAGAAAGCTAACTAGTTACTGAATTTTTATCCCGATTGGATGATACTTCAAGTTTCAATGACAAAAAATCAAATCCTAGAGTTTCAAACGGAAACATCCCGCGCTGATGCATGGATATAACTTATGTTTGCAATGAGTTTTGTAGGCAAAATAATTTCTGCAAATATTTATAAATAAAGCAAAGGAAGATATGAAGTTATCGAAACAATTATTGATGTATCAAAGTGCTAAATTGGACTTACTGAAATCAATGAAATTATTTAAGTTATCTCACATTAACTAAATTCATTTCTTCGATATGATTTGTGTCCAATGAAGCTTTTCGGATGGAGTTTCACCATTAAAAAATCTTCATTGTATAAACGAGGTAAAGTGTGATGTACGCTGCTCTGGTACCATACGAACTTGCTAAATTTTCAAGAAAAATGATCCTAATTGTTCTGGACCGAATAAGTTGCGCCATAAACGTATAGGATAGCAAATTGAGAATAATACAACAAACATAGATAAAATACAAGTAATATTATCCAATTAATCAAAGATATAGCTGAAATTGTTTCGATTGAAAGTTAACTTCAGAAAGCTGAGTATGAATTCGAGTTAATACGCTGTAAATTTCCTGGGTTGAAAAGTTTCTTCAGATAACTGAATATAAATTCTACTCTATGGAATCATGGTACTTCAGATATTCACAAAATTTTGAATCGTAGTGTTTTAAATTTGCACCAATTTTATGTAATGATGGGTGTGAAATATTTTTCACTGGATAATGATCGTTTTAATGCAACTTCAGATCAAAAAGTTTAACTTTGAAAGGATTTAAGTATTAATATGCGAATTTATAACTCTAAGGGAATAATTATATGATATTCTGATGGTTGTAAAAACAGAAGCATACAATAAACGGAGAACAGTGACTAATTGAGGACTTAAATGATAGCATGAAGAATTTAAAAAGTATTACGGAGATATTTAATGACTTGGTTGGATTAATACCGATAAAAATGTCTTAGATTATTATAAGGACACTCATCAGGGCATTATTCAGAAGGAAGCCCTAGCATATCTAAACCAGTGCCGCATCACATAGGGCTGCAGTTTTTAGCTGTTACGATATTAAAAGATGTCAATTACCTTCTAGAACAACCAAACAAATATTTCAGAGCCATGTTTAGATACTTGCCAACTATTTCTCAAGTCTCCTTAATTGCCTTGAAAAGGTTCATAGAATTTGATTTATGAATTCCATGGTGTCTACTGTGCTATCTCTGGACTAGAAAGGGCTGGGGAAAATTCAGGTGGGGCTATTCAAACTTCTCTCTCCAATGGAGTTAGAGCATTTTGTGGTAATGTTCACATTTATGAAAACTGCCATATTCAATCACGACTTAGTACAACGATTACACACCAGTATTGTACCCATGTGCTTCATGTACTGTCATTTCGTTACAATTCCCGCATTGGAGTGTCAGATAGAGATATTTCAACTTCAAATTCGACTAGTCATCTAATCTGTTTACCTAAACCACCTAAAATCTCATTATGCACTTACTTCAACTTTTGTCCACTGATTTTTGGAGTGTAGTTTCCTATATGGCTCTTTTTCCTACAAAAAATTATTTCGTCCCTCTTTACGATACGGTTGATTGTAAAACGAAACTCTGCATATTTAAATCTTCAATGTTCTATTTTGCAAATGTATGTTTGAAACCCCTCAAGTTTTCCCAGAGAAAATTGTTCATACTACAATATAAGAGCCTGAAACTCCACAAAGTTGTATGCTGCGTTCCACAATTATGTTATATGGAAACATCTCCGATTCGACTCGAGGTGATTTGATCCAAAAGTAATCTGTTTGAGGAAACAGCGACAAGAATGCTCCATTGAAAACAACTTCATAAATGAATGAGCCCTTAAATGATATCACAGGCAGAAATACTCTAAATAGCTCAATACATGCTGCTCAAGAACGTCGAAGTACCTGATACCAGTGAGATCAACCATGAGCACTACTTACATGCTCAGCCTCGGAAATGCAGCCGAGATTATCTTGATTTACTCTCGTTGAAGTGAGATGTGCCATAGATATTTAACGCATTACATGAAGTGTAATGAGGGGTTACTGCAGTGATATCTGCTAGAGGATAAGATGGAGCGCAGATAAAACGGCGTGTGGTCAGAAATCGAGGATTATAGACGATGCTGAGATTTAATAAATCAGTTTAGGTGCTAGTTGGCTTTTGAACTGAGTTCTGTCGCGAGTCATTTCAAAAAGGCCCTTTATACAGCCTTAAGTACACTTCTAAAAGTTAGTACCGTACAATACAGTAGTTCTCCGCAAAATGTAGGTTCATATACAAGTAGCGAGATATATTTAGGAACAAAATCCAAAACCTGCTGTTGCAGGACAGCAATACCTAATACTTCTAACACGCCAGAAGATTTTCCAAGGTAACGCATGAAATACTAGATAATTTATAATAGAATGCGCAAGAAACTTCCGCACTGTTACTTTTCCAGACGGTTGGCACACTGGTTTCTTGAATCCTGAGTTTACCGCTGGTTTCCATTTTCTAGAGTAAACCGATACAAATTACGATTTGTGCATCCATAGTCCATTAAACTCTCCATGGGGATTCCGTCGACGTATCTTGGAAACAAGGCAAAGTAATTACAGTTTAGAGGGTTTCAATAGGGATAATTTTCTTCTCACACTTTAAAAAAGTATTTGATTCAGCTTCCAGGACTCGGGACTCATATCGTTCCATTTATGGCCCCATAATATCTCTTTGAGTTGTTTCTGACCTTCTCTCGGCTCCTCATTGGCATTTTACACTATTTTCTAGTCCAGTCTGAGTGACTTATTTAGATTTACGTGGACCACTCAGTTTTCCTCCTCAGATAAATATATCACTGTTTATGTACCTCAGTGTTGTCACTGTTGACTCTGAAGTTCTTCCTTATATTTTATACGCATGGTTATCGGCTTTGCATCTAGGGCTATGGAATGTAACGCAAATGAGTTCTCTGAATTCCTTTAACTTGTTATAGTTTACGAAGGAGCCTATCTCAGATTTCCTATCACCATTGGCATGAATCCAATTTCATTGTAAAGGTCAATTTTTCAAAAAAAAGACAGCTCATTTGGGGACTGAGGTAGTCCTCTACGCCTGTTGGACCTGATGAGAATAACGAGGAGAAGATGAGGGGAAGAGGATAGCGAGATTGTGAAATGGGGCAGGAATGGCGAAGTCCTTTCTTGATGGCTATTATGGGAGATGGCAATTGTTGAATTTTTGGGGAGCGCGGATATTTTTCCGCCAGCACCAAGCGGTTTTCATAGCGCAATCAACCTCGAGTTGACAGGCTTTAAGAAAAAAATGTTGGTGGAGATTGGTTTTGCGGTGGACATTAGTGAAAAAAGCCTTAAAAGGATAAGTATCGCAAAAATCGCGTCCAGGAATCTTGATTGTGAATAAAGATATATAGAACCGAAGATGATAAAAACCGAGAAGGTTGAAATATTTAATGACAAGGAATAACTTAATATTAAAAGAGAAATGAGGAAAGAAAGCAGTACGAAGAGTCATATATTTCTTCGCCTAAAAGAAAATGAAAAGTGAAAAAAGAATCAAAAGGTGAAATAATTTTTGCGCGTAAAGAAAATGCCCTCATTTTCTCGCTTCACAGAGTCATCTACAGAAATTAAGCAGGATACCTCTACAAACACTTTCTAAGCCCACTACTGAATCTAGGCTCTTCATGATATTCCTAACACGCGGAAAAAATTCTCTGAAAATAACGCATGTAACACTATAGATTGTAGCCTAGTGTCTATTAGACAATTTTCATCTTTAATTAGATATTTAATCTATTGGTGACAATTTTAAGAATGAAACAGAGCGTTCGCAACTTGACTGGCTCAGGCAACCAATTTTATCTCACAATACCACTCAAATTCCCTTCAAGATGGTGAAATCAAGCGACTAACGTTTGCTACCTGGAAGTAGGGTCCACAGCAAAGCGCTCTTACTTACATCGGACGTCAAATGTAGGAGGCTATATGAATCCAATTGGGACACGAAAATTGTGCCAGAAACAGTCATGGGATCGGGAAAGTAAATTAGGATGAACGTTTTCAGCGAATGTTTATAAGTAACTGGAATTGCTGGACGATCGTAAAAATTTGTCATTTCGCTTATCGAGTGTCAAAAAAGTAGAAGCTCCTTCTTTTGAGTTAATAAATGGTTTGAATCCCAATTCAATGACTCTTGGACTACATTGGGTGAAATGCCGGTTCAAGGTTTAATCGCTAGGGAGACTCACGCTCCTGCGAAATCTGATGGGAGTAGTAGCCCAAATACAAGGCCAATTTCATGCACAGTTCAAATCTCATAAGCTGATTTTGAAGGTTTAAGAACAGAAATGATGGGATGCAATTGGCCGAAAACAGTTGCACATGGCAGACAGTAGATTCGAGAAGTGAGTAGACAAAATTTGAATTGACCTATCTCGCCAAGACCTTGGAAACTGCATAGCCCGGTAGATGAGCCTATTCTTGCAGTATCGCTCCCGAAGGTATGAAATGACACCTAAAAAACATTTTATATGGATGTTTTCGATTCCATTCCGTCCTAAAATTGTACAGCCAACAAAATTCGCGTTGGAAAGTAATGATTTCAACTCTTGCACAGATGGTGAAATTTTGAGGTTTTCCGGTTTTTGATTCTCATGACATGTTTCGCGTTTGGTCATTAAAGGAACTTATAGGGTAGTCCTTTACGATATAAGTACATACAGAATCCAAAATTTGGAAATATCATGCCACGTAGAAGTTGTGTGATTCTCTGCCGTGACATATCTTTCTTAGAATCCAAACATGTTACAGATGAAAAAGGATACAGTTAGACCAGGCTTTTTGAGCCTAGTTAGCAACTTTGAGGAAGCAATCAACGAGCATCTTCAACTACACAGCAAGTCTTCAGAATCAACTTTTTGTGGATCAAGGTATTTCAGGATGGTATGAAATTGGCGGTAAGTTGATTCAGAAAGGGCTTCCACACTATGTCCCTCTTGACAGGAATCCTGAAAATGGGTGCAAGCTTCGTAATCTTTCGTGTGCATAATTTAAAATAAATATTAATATCAAGATTTATCAAGCCCTCAGAAGAGATTGGAAGTTCAGGCACGGTACATTTACGGAGTATATGAGCGATAATGGAGCTTGTGGAACCATTTTAGAATCAGATTGCATTGTACGTTATGATTCTTTGTTTTCCTCAGTTCAGGCTGCGGAAGCTTTGCGAGAGATTGTGTTTCGTTTCATTAGGGTTTCCAGGAACTTAAATCATGAGTTTCCGATGGCATATCTTTCAGGTAAAGGGGTTGCAAACAGTGGTGAGTACGTAGAAATGACAACTTACACAGATGAAATTACGATAATTGCAGCTGCTGTTCGGGTTGATCGAAAGAGAAGATACTTCTTCAGTACGTGTAGAACAACAAATGCTGTCGCTCAGATTTCTCTCGAGCGATGGAGATCTTTTATAAGGCGAACACAGCTTTGCAGTTCGCGGAAATAGATATTCCGGAGGTTTGTGAAGTATAACCTTACCTGAGCTCAGGTTGACCGCCACATCCGCTGTCTTCAGGACGATCTGAATCTAGAAGTAAGTTCGAGGTGAATGAGTGGGTATTGCGTGACAACAAAACATTGCTGTAAATTTTCTGTGTGGGTTCCTGGAAGATTTGCAAATGATGCCTAGGATATCTTGATTCAATGTCGCCAAATGAATTCTACTGTAAATTAGCAGAGAGACTGATTGATAGTAATTTGGATGCAATGAGAACGGGGGCTCTTCAGACCTCTGACGATGAAGGACCAGAAGTTGAACCGGTTGTATTGGAATTCATCAGGTTACAACAAGTAGGAAACGGGTTCATAACAGTAAAAAGAAAAAAGTGCTCTCCAATCAAGATGAAAGTTTTATACACAGGAGACCACTAAAAATGTGTGTACTAGGTATTTTTGCACATTTATGAAGTAAGCTTCTATTTTTCATGGCGACACGGGCCGCGACTGCTTTCAAAAACACTATCTCTTCGCGCTTGATATTCAAAATATTTAGATGAACTATCTTTTATTGTTATAGTTATTTCGAATCCATTCTAAACGTTTCCTCAATTGCAAACTTCTATTTGTAGTATATGTCAGTAAATGTGTTACAAAAATTGGACAAAATAAAAACTTTTCTTCCTATTCTCCCTGAAAAATCTTATCTGCATCTTTCCACAGGCTGTATGTACTTGATTATATGGCGGAATACCCCCTTATCAGATGCCACTTTATCCTGTCTCATGTTCAAGGATGGGTTGTAGCATCTTGAAAACCGAGTAACTGTGAATCTGTCGAGGCCTCAACATTTTTTCAGGGGCTTCGAGTTCCCATAGAGAATTAAGTGAGGAGTTGAATTCATGAATGATGCGGCGTAGTAGCTGTAGAAGAACCCCTGTAATCCCCTGTACACTGTATCACTCATGTCAAGCATTAGCGGATGCGAATGAATGTAAAAGAATTATGGAAATTGTATAGCTTAAAGTAAAAAAGCAGAACATTTGGTCCTTCACTGTAATGACAAGGGTAAATGTGGGGTGATTTAATATTTGAAAAATATGGTAATGACGTAAAAATACGATAAAAATCAGATGCCAAATGCATTATGTTTTTCAAAAATATTTTATAAAAAAGTCCCTACATTTTAATTTAATTACAAAACAGTACATCAAGGCCATAGAAGTTGTCAGCTTGTGCACACTCATCACAACATAAAGCCAGTAGTCGTATTTTGACTCCCCGACGCTGTTTACCTACGTCGCGGTGCAAATCGTCGCCGTAACGGACGACGTCTGGGAACAAGCCTGTATCCTACTTCATCTTGTTGGTCATAGTTTGTCGATGATCAGCCTCTCCCTATCCACAGTTTTTGCTGCACCTTGTCCTACCTTCAGTTCTCTTCGCTTCCTCCCCCCTCTGTGATACGTACATGTCCTTCCTGCGTAGAATGTCGCCCTATCCATCCGTCCCCATATCTTGCCATTCCCTGGCTCTAATCGCTGTACGGTCTGCTCGGCGCTCTCTCGAAGTTGCTCTAATCTCGGATCCAGGCGGCCAACATGCTTCGGCCTACCAGTACGACGGCGGCATTACCCACTGAAACCATGTACTTCGCATTTTTTTTTGCCCAGTTATGTAAGTTAGTTTTCATCGCCGCCATCGTCGAACGTTCGCTCCCTTTCCAGGATCCCAATATCTCAATTCATTCGAAGCCCCCTCCATTACGAATGGAGATCTACATTGCGGGTGCCTACGGTCTCCGCACAAGTGATGTATCAGTTGACGTTACTTTTGCCCATCCTTCTGGTCACCTCCTCATCCCGCCAAATACATTTTTCACATGCGCTGCTGAGACACTCGATGAGTGCAAGAAACATCGTTATTACGGCGATTACCTTGGTATCATTGGCAGTGAGGGTGAAGAGGAATTCGGCTGCGGGGCTGTGGCCGCAAGCGAGACCACGGATCTAAATACTTATTCTGTCGGCACTATGCAGCTCGGAGCTGCAGTACTTTCCACAAATTCCTTTTCCCTTTACCCGGAGATCCATACTTCACATCTCCTTTTTTAACCAATTGCCCTACCTTTTCTTGCAACAAAAAAAATCCTATGGTACTTTTCTTAATGAAACCAAATTCACTGAACTACTCTATTTTCTATTTTATGCTTGAAGATTTGGTCCTCCTGTTTTGAAAAGAAATCTCTTGACTGATGAACCGCTCCGTCCTCCAAATTCAGTTCCGATATTTTATAAGGCAAAGTTTTTATTATTGTCCTGAATGCATGAAAATTCAAAGCCACAGCATTCCCTCGCATTTCTTATTTGACCCAATGATGGGAAATTTTCCGAAGAAACTACCCTATCCAAAGTTCTACATCAAATTTGTTGAAGAAACATCACTTAATCGGCTTACACACTTTGTCCTCAATATGACGAACCTCCGTCCGTCCCTTACCATCTCCAAGTCATCCAGGGCCCGCCACTCCATCAATGTCCTGGCTTTGATGTCCAATGGACGAACTGACTTCGAAGTTTACAGAAATACGATGGACCTGAAACGCGTTCGGGAGCGGGTCCGCAGTGATCGTTTCGAAAAAGCAGAGGAAGCAGAGAAGGAAGAAAAGTAAGAAGAGGCAGAGGATCCGGAGGTGGCGGATGCGGATTTGGAGGGATCAGAATATGAGGAGGATTGGGTGAACCCATTGGAACCACTGCTTTACAACACCATATGCGAGATGCTATGGCGAAGGGGAAAGAGATTGAGGGTTTTATCGTAATCTAGGACTCTTCTGTTGCGGTTGGAGCGAATTTTGATGGTCGTAAGGAGGGATTGGAGGACATTGATATGTTGGAAGAGCCTATCTATCATTCTTGTCCATTCGACAGAATACATAAGGACTGAATCGGTAGTATGGATATTTTGGAGGAATTTTTTGGCTCTGATCTCGAGGATGAATATTGCGGGGAGGGGATCTAGATGTTTACCGTGATAGTTTCTACTGTAATATTTCTCCTCTACAAGATCACTTTTAATGCATTTTATAGTATTTAGTATGTTTGTTTGAGACTTAAGAGCTAGCCATAAAGTCTATATAAGCTGAGTAAAAACGCTTTCTTCATGGAAAAGTCAAGCAAGTGCGGAGGAAACCTCAATATCAGACCAAAGTAGTCCAGAAGTTCAAAGCCAACTTCTGCCTAAGAAGCATTCTTTACGCTAGTTCCTGAGCATAAGTCGTAGACCCGGCCCATTCCATACCAATTTGTACCCATTGACCCCCGTTCTTATTTAACTCTTCTCGTTACCATACTTCGGCAGAACCCTTGCATTTTGCAACACCTATGTCTTGGGATAATTGGTTCTGAGAAAATCATCCTTTGGAATTTTTTTCCGTGTCAACCGTTGATTTGAGTTTGTATGTCAGTACGTAGGTATGTCCGCAAGGGCGGATGGTTCAAAAAAATTCCAGATTAACAGGGTACCCTTCCAGAAAGGCTACTTTTTGGCAACCTAACGCAATCTAAAAGATAAAAAGCGAAAATTATTCAAATTCAACTGAAAAGCACACCAACGAACTCAGAGTTGAACAATGATCTCAATAGACACCGAGTTTGCAAAGAACGGACTACTGAAGACTGATCGGCTTTATTTTTCTGATCTTCGTCGCTACAACCGAGAGTGGAGAAAGAAGGCCTTATTTTGGCCACCACCTCCCGGAGTTCCCTACTATTGATCGTTCATAATCTCTATCACAACACTACCTGCCACAAGTCGAGCATCCAAGCGCCTCTTTACACATCTCGAGTGGGATCCGGAGCCTTCACGAAGCCCTCCCACTCGATACATTACCAAAGGGTCCTGCACCAACATCATGATCAGAACTCGATCGAGCTTCTTCCACTCTGCTTTTGGAGCCCTCTCTTTCCTTCTAGCCTCCTTCTATTGCTCCGCAAGCAACATAGCAGACGCTTTGTTTATACGCTTGGCCTCTCTCTGCAATTCCGTTTCAGCACGATGTTTTATGGCTTCAGTCTTTTTATGGATCCATATTTGTTCTTTCCGAGCTTTTTCAGCAGTCCTCCGTTCTTGTTCTTCCCTCCGTGCTTGCTCTTTCTTTTTCAGTCTGTCAAAGTTTTCATTAAGAGTAACGCACTCCGCAGTTGCTCCAGGATTGTACAAACGTCTCGGAACGTTCGCGCTTGTAGCTGTAGACCCCATGTTTGTCGATTTAGAACCCATTACAATGTTGTTAACTGTGTGTGCGTTTTTGAGCAGGACAAAAACCTCTTGATGGCGTTTGATGGTCCATAAGCGTTCTCAATTATTCGCTTTATGTGCTGTAACGTTATCTTTTCTGATTGGCGAAGCATAAACGGAATAAGACTTGAACCGACAGTGAGCCCTTCGGTGCGCGAAATTCTTTTAGATGCTCTTCCTCCAACGTGTCGATATTCTGACGGAACTTTCGCTCAAAGTCAAGTTGAAACGGAAATAATCCGGTCTTTCGCAAAGCTGTTTGTTATTTCTGGAGCCGATACTTGCTCAAACCTATAGACACCGCACGCCAAGTTAAAGCTAACTTTTCGGGTATCAAAGTCACCTTGGCGAAGGAAGCAGTCTCGCAGCTCTCTATCAGCTCTCTTAAACTTGGCGTTAACATCCTGGTCACAAGGTTGAAGAAAATGGGAGGTGTTAGCGGGTGCAGTGACGGCGATAATATTTTCACGACGACATTCTTCCACCCATCCGACACCATTTCTTGAGGCTTGCCCGTCCAAAGTCAGAGCACGGATGCATTCGCTACCTTCTCTCGTATGGTTGTGCTAATATGCTTGACCGCGGACTCCAGAATTCCCATCTCATGGATCCCTCCTCGCTAACCTTCACAACCGCGCTGTCCCCAGGGAACCAGCCTGAAAGGGAGAACTTGGCGCAAATACCGGACGCAGCTTCACCATTGGGAAGTAACCCATCAATTGGGTCAAACCATTGCTCGTTGATTCGCTTCCATTTCACATTAAAAAAAAGGGGGGTCTTGATTCCACTTGCAGATATGCAAACTGCGGCAGTAATATGTTTCTTTAGTCATAGGTTGTTTTGCATTTGCAGGATACACTATGATAAGTGGAAGCAGAACCGAACACTTTTTCTTTCTTGCCGTATGTGACATCCGGCTGTTTCATCCAAATTCCATATACTATGTGGGTCAGAAAGCAGCCCGGGGTTCATATTCTCCAGATCTGAAATCATTTCAAAAAATGGTTTGACATGGGGCTCGCTTTCTGAAGTGAGCTTCGATATCTCTTTGTTTTCGTGAGCCCTAAAAGTGACCTCTCTGTGATGCGCACGAAAGGATCGAATAGTCCCGTTGCTTGGGGCCCTTGGCAAATCCCTTTCAACCGTCTGCAGCAACTTTTGCTATCATATACTTCAGTCCCATGTAGCAATTGCAGCTCCATTTGCAGACACGAACTGTAACTTTCTCACCACAATGTTCTCTTCTTCTTCGGAGAGCACAGTTCGTCGCCTTCGTTTTGTATCTGGGCTTGTTAGGTCGTCAATGGCCGCTTGGTTCCTATCTTGTAGGCATTTTGCCAGCTCATCGACAACACTACGCGGAACATAAGTTAGCTCTGCAATTTGGCGATTGCTCATGCTTAACTTTCGCTTTGTCCGAATATGAAGCAGCCTTATTGCTTTTTTCATCTTGTGGACCTTTCCACTCGTGTTTGGATGGACTTAGACCTGTTTATGGTCTGTTTGCGCATGGTCAGTGGCATTGTGAGGGACATTTTCTTTTAAATGGAGACAGGCAAAACCAGGGCAGGTTTCGGGGAGGCAATCATATCTATCGAGAGACTAGGCCGCATACTGGCATCGCGATTGCCCAGGACTATGCTTTAATGGTATTGCCATTGGTGAAGTTTGGTTTGGGAATGCAGGGTGAGGCGGTCTGTTCTCACAAATTGGCGGGAGCAAACCATTTCGGTGGTCAAAATTAAACAGCTAGCCAAAATTAGCCTTTCTGGAAGGGTACGAAAGAAATATTAGAAAATTATTTGAATACTCATGCCATCCATTGGTTACAAAAATGTAATCACCTGCTTTCACTTTTAGAATTGTAATCAGTTGATGACATGATACTTGTCAACTAGATACTAGAAAGCGCCAGAAAGTTCCACATTGTTACATGAGTCTGCACCTGACCTTTCATGTTTACAGTGCTTGTTCAGTAGCAAGCGGTAGGTGCAACATGCAAAGATAACTAGCGGCTCGAAATAAGTAATGAGACAATATCATCCCCCCATTGAAACAAGAAGAAGAAGAATAACTCTTTACCAAGCAGAAAAGGGAGGGCTAGCGGCCCTCAAAAGGGGAAAAATCTATCCGAGCCAGGAGCGGTTGAGTTGTCGTCGGTTGATCGCGACAGAAGTTCGTTGTTGTATGAGCGAACTGATACTCGTGAACAAGCGATCGCGCTCGAAGGCAGGGCTATTGCCTTTCCGTAGAGCGATGTACTCAGCCATTCAGGACAGACCTCGTTCGGCACCGGGACCGGCAGACCCGTATATATCGAAAGCCATCGGGTGGAAGTCGATACGTAGTTCGGCGCAGAGGTGGCCATAGCGGAGAGATTTCGCGCGCTCAGATGCAGTAAGGGCAGCGAGGGGCGTGTGAATCCGCTGTTGGGCGTATGGAGCGGAGTGGGGGCTGATGACAGTGACGTCGTAGCCTTGGGGACGGAGAGAACTGGACATTATCGATGTAGATGTCGAGGCGGCGGCGGGAGTTGAGGAAGGGCAAGTCTTGCGGGAAGGTCATTCCCGGACAGGGCGAATCCCAATTGATAAGCGTGATACCTCGGAAATGAGGCGGTCGCGAACACAATTGTGGCGCCGAATGGAGCCGTCGGCGCAGGGACAGACAGAGGCATGGTGTCCGTAGTGAAACAAGTCCAAAATTTTAACTTAAACTTTCATACTTTCAGAATCAGCGCATCATAACGACCCAAATCTTAACATTTTTCGTGTTTCGGGTATTAAATTATAACATAGCTACAAGTTCTGTGGTCACAGAGGGTCTACTTTGCATGAAACAGTCTTTTGTAGTGACCAGGAGACATTCTTTTGACGCTTTGCTTAGGGGAATTTTTGGGTTATTTTTAAAGTATGGAAGATGTGGTCGGTTGTATTCACGCCGCCTATGCTTCACGTGGGATAACTCGTCACTGATTGGTAACACTAAATGACATTCCTTTCAGAGCCGGCCCCATCCCAGCGAGCAGGCATGCCGCGTTAGACATGACGACGTTGCTTAGTGAACTACAAATTGTTATTCACCAGCCGGCATCCATTGACCATTGACGGAAACACCAGGCTGTCAGCACTTGTGCAGATTCTCGAGAATCCCTACTGCACTGCAGCTGGCGTCCCTTTCATCTAGGCCGTCCAAGAGTAAAACACCCAAACCTTTTCCCCTCTAGGCCTTCCCACCAGAACGCAGTCCTCCTTCACCGGACCTTCATCGGTAACTGCTTAGATCTCGTTTACTTCCTTTTAGCTCCTCCTATACGATATATTGCAACGTTTGGGGGGGGGCTGTGGTTGTTTTATTGTTTGACAAGTTTGGTCGACTTTGTTTAAGGCGGCAAGGATCTGTCGCAATTTGGTATGCTGAAAATGAGGCAGTAAGGAACGGTAAAAAAAAGGAATGACCAAATGACCGCCTCGAGACCAGTTAGGAGAGAGGCTGCGTTCGATATGGCGGGTGTTACAGCATGCCCATGAATGAATATCCCATTGACCTTTCCATATCTTTCCATAGGCTTGACAGCAACGATCCTTGCAATTTCGGTAATGACGGCGTGTACATCGGGATGCCAACTTTCGGGGGTGGACATCGGCACAGACACGAGTCTGCTTTCGGCGGAAGTTGCCATGAAGGACTGGTCCCTACTATACTTCGCAGTTGGAGCTGCATTCAGGAAGGTCAACCTGTTGAACGCTCTCGCCCTTCAGTTGAAAGGCGTGATGGGACTGACGAATGTAACGGGCCCTCTCGCGCTAACCTTTAGTACTTTTAAAGTTCAAGAACATCTGCGGTATCCAGACCACTACAACCATCTCAAACCCGATTGAGTACATATGCTTTCCCAGCTTACAATGGACCTGAAACCCGTGTCGTCCCATCTTAGCCTTAGAATAGAACTGTCCTTGTAAAAGTGGGGAGAATCATGAGGTCGGTTCAAAGAGATTGCGAAGTAAGTTAAACCTAGGAAGCCATGCTGTACAGCGATTTCGAAGGATAGACTGTAAAACGAGGAATGAAGGTGCTATGGCGAAGGTAGCTATTAGCCTAAAAAAAGTTAATAGCAGTGGTTTATGTGTCTTGCTTTCTTGAGCAGCGAACTTGGAATCATTAAAAATGAATAAGTGTGGTTTCGGCTTTCGTAAGAACTTGCGAAGAGATCTTGTGGATATCTGCGAATCATTCGAGGGGGAAATTTGGGGTTTTTAATGCATGAAAAATATGGTCAGCATTCGAGGTGGTTTCAGATCACATGAAGATACTCTGATGCGTTTTACCATAATGTGAGATCGATTCGTTTTCGTAATCAAAACATTTCAGCCAAGGGACACTGTTAGCGTCCCTTTTGGCCTTCCATCAGCTAGCCCCCTTGCACACAACGACACTGAATAACAGCCACGATATCTGTCAAAATTAAAGCACCCCACACTTTCTCCCATTCAGTCGAGAGGAATAATATTAACGCCCTCAAGAAATTATCCCAGGCAGCCACCTCATACATCAAACTGGAGCTCTAGGGACTTTATAGAGTACCCAATCCATTGCTGCTGCTCGCCAACACAGATTCGCCTTCCTATAGACCAGCGAAATTTATTTATGCCCCTCCTTAGCAGTCGTCGACTGACTGGTAGCTGAAAGGACTTCCATCCGTAAGCTGCACAGTCGTCCGTGTACGTGTACGGCCTTACTTCGATGTTTGGAGCCCCGTTAACTGACAGTAATATCTCACCTTTGACGGGCTGGTGTACTTGCCCAAACAAATGGGATTGCGTCCCACTTTATCCACGTGAATAGTATTTGTTTGGTTATTTCCGACAAAACTATCGCCGTTGCGTTGCATGTAGATGACATCCTCAGCCTCGTAATTGACATACTTTCCAACTACGGGCCCTGAGAACCGTAGGTTATCCCAATGATCTGTAACATCATCGAAATTCGGGTTGTCCCTGTGAGGTAGCTATGTGTCTTGAAAAGCACCATTCCCCTTGTAAACGGCATGCGACCCCTCAATCTCATTTGGATCGTGTCCCAACGTTATCTGGGGTTTGAGTAGACCACGTCACCCGCCTGAGGTTCCTTGATACTACGATTCGATGCTTAATTCGGGCACGTCTGTCCCGCATGGATGGATCATTGGGGTACCGCAAATACCATGGTACCCGACCCGCTTCATTTTCATCGAAACGCGCAAGCCTTCCCTCTGGATCTTGAGCTCCTACCCCTACTTGCATCTCCCGAAAGCCGAAGACATACTGGAAAACCATCCGCTCATGCGGATAATGTTCCTCAATGGGGGCCCATTCAGGGCCTGCTGCTACTGATGTCACATTACGGGGAGACACCAGTACTTCAAACCAGTTTCGCGGACGCAAAGCGCTGTTGGTGACCTCAAATTCTAGGATCCCTCCATTGGAGAAATCCCACTCTTGTTTAGGAAAAAATGTGGCGATGGAATAAGGACTGACATGCCCCAGAGCGGACATTAAATGGTCCCCGCAGATATAGAATGCCTTATCGGGATCATAACCACGACCAACTTGGGTGTGCGGACAACATGTTGGCGACTGCGGAGAGGCAAGGCAGGATCAGGGCCGCGGCACCGCTCGTCGTGGTCGGCAAAGAAGAGGGGGAATTCAGTGGTAAAGTGGGAGGCGGGATGGGTCGGTGGGTGACTACAAAGTCGTGAGATGACGTGGGAAGGAGAGCTTGAGAGGGGGAACGAGGTTTTCCGTTGAATTTCTCGAAGTATGCCCATCTCCTAGCGGTTGTGTGCCGTAGGAAAGAAAGAAGATGGTGAGTTGAGCAAAGAATGCATGATAATGGGGCTGTGATTCGTTGATTATGAACTGGGCCGTTACTTTCTCTTTTCCTCAGTTGCCCTGAGGTGACGATCGCTATTTTCGTTGCAGATAACAGAGGATTGGTGGATCATGTACCACTGAGTCACGAAAGAAAACAATAGCTATTTGAGCAGAAGAAGATATTTGAGAATTGTCGCGAATTAGTTTACTAGCTGGAAAACAGAGGGTGTGTTTACCGCGAGGCTTCGGGGGGCTTCGAATCCAGAGAGTTCTAAAGTGGGCGATATTAGGTTGCTGCGCGTCCATAGCTAAGAGGGCGCAAAATTGAGAAAAGCTTCGAAGTTTCGAAAAAGATTGTACTTATCTGCGGAACTGTGTATGATTTGTTGGCAAGGAAGCCAGAAAACCACGGAGAGGCGAGAACGAAGGCTTTTGAGCAAGTGTTGTACAGTACGGTACTTTCAGTTCGAATCAAAATCGTTTTATTATATTACGGTATATTCATTGTACATTGTTATATTGTTGGGTTGGGTGCTTTGGCTAAACTGACGTTAAAGGTAAGGACTAAGATGAGACGACAGGCGGGATTTTATGAAATCTGTACAGCGGAGAGTGCACAACAGAGCTCGTACGGGTGCCCAACGTTTTCTCTACTCTTGTAGTCTACTGAACTGACAGGAAAGTCACCATGCTTTCCCTTTTCAGCCGAACCGCACTTTTCAACCGTTTAAGAACCAAATCGATTCCATTTCGATTTCCCTTTTGAGCTAGGTGGAATGAGGATTTCTGTTTTAATCTGCTGTAATGCAGGAAACAAAATCACTACCTTGTAGTTTCCGGTATGCTCGACTGTTGTAGAAGGGATGATAAAGTCACTGCTGTCAAAATCATTGAAATAAATGAATAGTGTAATACCGACTCATGGCCTTCCGGTCTCCAGACGATGACTCAGCAGTGTTAACATTGATTTTAATCATGTACAGTACTTAATAAGAATTCTGGTTGAAATTGTTAATCAAGTTACAAGTACGGTACGTCTCGGGGATTATCAGCTTAGGTGTTATGAACTATCTCATCTTTCAGAATGATGGTCATCACAGCTGTTAATCGGAACGATTCCGAATGCAAGTTCTTATCAGTGTGAATATGGTGCGTTTACTCCTGAATGGAAGGAAGAAATTTAAGCGTTTACGTCAACATGCGGAATTGCTTAGTTCGCATAACTATGATAGATTAGTCCATTGCTTCAATTCTGCAGTTACGTGCACACTGAAAATATCTGACAGGTCTGCCAATATCTCAAACGCAAGCAAGCTAGATAGACGTATCCGTTGGTGAGACCAATAGGATAGAGATATTCGATTGAAACTTATGTGTAAATAACGTAACGAACGAAAATGAGGCCACCCTGGGTATCATATCTGTCTCCAAGACATAGACTTAACGCTATCCCGTCTTAGGTTTTAACCATTACAAATCGCTACTCAGTGAAAACGGGTAGAATAATGGTCAACGAATTTCGAAATGACCGTGGGCCTCTGGCATCACGACATCCCTTAGGGAACAGCTGACCATATTTTTCATGCATTAAAAACACCCAAATTTCCCCCTCTGGCAGTTGAATAGACCTACAAGCTCTTTCCAGATCTTACATGGAAAAGTTTGCCACAATAAAATGGGGCCTCCTGTTTCAATCATTCATGCTACTACGAATCTCTCCAGAAGATTGAACAAGTAGGCAGTTTTAGTTACATGCCATTGTGCCCAAAATCTCTCGTATAAATTATAAGACTGTACACAAAGCAAATTTCTATCAGGAGACGCTGTCTTTGGGGGGAGTACTGGTATTTTTTTCTTTAAAGCATTGACGGTTGTGTTCTGAGAGGGAGGAGGCATTTGTATGTACTAGGGGTGAACAGGAGGGACAGTTTTACAAAAATGGCTTAAGGCGGGCCAAGAGACACTCCGCTTTAAAAGAAACGGCTCCCGTCGTGTGTCTGTATTAGGACGTATTGCACTTACCGGACGGGATCCTTATTGGCGGTATCCTTACATCCTACAGCCTCATTCCGGCCACGTCTTTCAAAACTTCATACTCGTCATGGTACCACCGGCGTAGAGTGGATATAGGCAACGGGACAAGTCTGACCCTAGTATTATTGGGAATGAAAGCTTCGTACCTTCTAAAATTTTTGGGGTGCACTACTTGAAAAGGTGTCAGTAGGTTGGAGCAACGAAGTCTGTGAGTGTGGGAGCGAGCAGGTTTACATAATCCGTTGGGTGGTTTATTGTTTCGAAAGAATGACCGGCTTTTTGCCGAATGGTTGTCTGTCTGGCGGTCTTTTGGTTGTTCTGCTTTGGACGACTGGCGAGAGGCCACCTTCTCAGCGTACTAGCCTGCACGCAATGAATGTCTAGAGCTGCATTTGTCATCATGTTATACCAAGGAAACGTAGGGACTTGAGTTTACTAGTGAGGAAGGGTTGGAGGCAGACAACAAGTTTTTATAGGCGTTCACAAACGATTTTCTTTAAGGTTATCACGGACGGTCACAGCATGAAGCATATCGGAGGTTTGTGTAGAGGATATTAATTACTTTGAATTCTGACTATACTAGAAACAAATGCTTTATTCTTGTGTCAAAAGCAAGACAGTCCGCGATTCATTCTGTATTGGGTTCTTATGAAACTGTTAATAACATCAGTCCCTCGTATTTCCCATGATGTACTTAATCTGCCCTGGTACTTGATAGGACTAAACTGGAGCGGATAAAGCTCTTAGCGCCTGTTATGTCCACAAAATCCTCATTGTAAGCGACTAAAGTGCTACCGTACTATATTGTGGGAATAAAAGAGGGTAAAAGGGTGAAGCTCTACATGAATATCAGCTGAATAGAAGGAGCAGTGTCTATCTCTTTCACCAAATGGCTACATATTCAGGTCTAAAGTTGACAGATAACTTCGTTCCTACTAGCGCCTGCACTTGAAGACGGCTTCTAACTTTTTAGAATTCTCTCTGAGGAAGCAATTTTATCATATTACCCAGGCTTTTTTACCAATTTCACATACCGACTACCAAAATAATACATTTACGTGAATCATCTGGATGAGAAATACAAATGAGAAGATACTTGTAGAGTAAATTACACTCCGACTCGTCATAGATACCATATTCAAGATCAGACCAGAAGAAGCTGCTCTAAAATATATATAATGTTTGTTGCATGCTCACGAGAAGGCCGGCCTGTATATTTCACGAGAATTCTGCATTCTTCGCTTCCTCAAACAGATTAATTGTGGATCAAAAGACCTCGAATCAAATAGGAACCGTTTGCATATGGCAAAATTGTGGAACTTCTTATACCTCTTCATGGATTTTTCAGGCTCTGATATTGTGATTTGAAGACTTATTTCTAGGATACTTGGTGGGTTTTCAAATATATATTTGCAGAATGGGACATCGAGGATTCAAATATACAGACTGTATTTACACAATAAGGATATTCACTTCACCAAATATATAGCACCCAAACCCCTAGTAAAATAGTAACTTTTTTCATAGATAAATCCATTCTATATCTTCTCTGCTTCTTCTAAATAATGAAGTCGAATCTATTCTGTTACCCGTGCGAATCATCTTCACTCTGCAGCCGTAGTAGTCAGGAGTCTAATACTGCACCAAAGCCAGACTGTGGAAGAGGCATGATTCTTGGGTTTCTTTTTGCATAGGAGTACTGGTTGGTTACAACAATTATATGTGGAAACTTGAGGAGAGTGACGACGCTATTGGTCGAAGGAGTAAATGGTTAGAAAATTTTGATAGAGATATATTTCCTCGTTCTATTTCAAGAAGTCAGTCAAAAGTAGCGGAGACTATGTTGGACTGAAGAATCTGCTCCAATTTGAACACAACATATTAAAATTTGCCCGTCAAAACATCGGAACGGAATTTGGAGGACAAAGCGTACCACTACTTAAAATTGTTTTTATAGAAATGAAGAACCGAAAATTTCAAACAAAAATAAAATAGTACTAGTTAAATTTTAATCCGCAAATAAAAAATTTTTGGGGTTAAGGTTTAATACAGGGAAATATTTGTCCTTCTTGCGAAGAGGAGTAAAATGGTTGACTCCGATAGAAAAATCAATTCTTTGGAGGGGCTTATTTCACAATATAATAATATTTTTGGCTTTTGATACTGCCGAAAATTTTGGACGAAGTTGAGGGAACTGTTTTTCAAATTTTAGGAGGAAAATTCTCATTGAACCGGATCTTCCATAATATGGATTGATTTCATTGACCCTCGTGCGCAAAGTTGCACAGATAAGTAATGAGCGGCATTGTTATCGCTCTTTTAACACATCGAAGGGTAATCGTTGAAGATTTCGTGGTAGATCTCCAAAAGTTTCCTTGTCTTTCCTAAGTATTGTAACTAAAAGAAGGAAGAAAATTGATGTAAACAGTATAGTCCTTCGATCGTGGAATCAATCCGCATTACTTTATCTGGAATAAAATCCCAGCATTTTGAATACTTAGGTTACTTATTGTCCAGAGGTCAATAAATCGGCTTTTGATGCGGTCTAAAATAATACTTGGAACCGATTGAGGACATCTTCAAGCTAAGCTGGATCTTTCCTGTCCAGTTTTCGCCCATCTAAGACACCATTTGTGCTTCTAAGATCTATCTCCTTTTTCTTATCTATACTTTGATTATGATACATGAAGCTTCAATTGAGCTTAATGCTTGGGAAAAAAATGGTTGCTATTTTCTGAATTGAAAAAGTGATTGCCGGCAACGACACCCTCACGGCTCTTCTATCTTTGAATTTTTTTTGGTGACATTGACATGGACTAAAATCGTAGATCCTATAAAAGTTTTATCAAGGGTTACAGAAGTTGGATACTGCTGCGATAAGTTACATAAGGACTAATTCCAGAGATAGAAAGGGAATGACTTAAGCGCATCAAGCATGAGAAACAAGAATTACCTCACTGCACATTTAGTTCACAAAATCAACCATCACTTACCAAGTTACTACATTTTACGTTTTCCTAAACCTCATCGCCCCATCCTGCAGTGATTATCAACATATAGCAACTGAAGCCAAAATAAACCAATGTAATCAGTCTTTTATCCCTCCATACAATCATATTACACTCTCGCGTCATAATTTGAAACTTGTTTCCTTTATTTTCTCCCATTCATATGCCCATCCAATTACTTCCCTTCCACTCTCACTTAACATCCGATTTTCCCTGGAGATTGATGCCTCCGGTCGGCCATCTATCTAGTCTGCGAAATGAAATGCTTCGTTTAAATTTTCACAACCTCGCTTGGACTCATTATTGCATATAAGGTTCTTGTTCATACCACATATCCGTGAAACTGAGGTGCAGGCCCTTCTCAATTTGCTTTTATATTGGCAGGACGAAGTCCACAAACTCCCAGTTCGCCCCTGTTCTCTGCCGTGTACTTTATCAGGGACCGATCCTCTATGTACCTGTTTACGTCCTAGGGGACAAAGGTCACCCCCTCTTCATGTTACGAACGATCATTTCAAGTTTACTGAAAAAGTAACTCTGAATTCACTCTTATTTGAGAGCCAAATATATGTTCAACTCCTCCTTTACTTTGCGTATCAATGTTTTGATCGTCCCCTTTTGAAAAGAAAACTTTGACTGCTGGTCTAATTCATCCTTTAAGACCCGTTCCCATAATTTTTTCATGCAAGTTACTATAAAGCACCCAAAAATTTGCACAAATTCTCTTGTGAAATATGGACACAATTATCAAGTTTTGTTTTCGAGCGAACTTGAAAAATTATTGGGGGTGTGGCCCCATTTAAAATTCTTATATCGCACTAGTCTAACCTTAAGTTGCCATCAACAGCCTCATCTCTTCACTTGCATACCTGCAAACTTTATATACTTAAAACCCTCTACCAATATCCTACCGTCAATAGTTCAGCCCGAACACTTGGCTTGTCCGTGATGCACCATGTGCTCATGGGCCGCGGTGAATACTGACAATAGGAAAGAAGAGTTACGAGGTAGGTTTCGTCGGAACTTTTCAGAGAATGCAGAGAATGCATAGGACCATAAAGAGGATGAAAGCTTGAAAGGTGAATATGACTGAGTCGATCATTTAAATTCGTCAAATTATAATCTTGGATAGGGTTACAAAGATACTCAGGGACTTAGTGTGAGGAAAGAAGGAGAACTGAAGAATTCATCAAGATTAGTGCAATTTGTGCACTGTACCCAGAAACAAGTGCAAGACATTCTCATTCTATTTCTTACCAAGCCAATGATATGAGGTAATTATGGCAATTTCGTGTGGATCTCGAAACTTATCATGCATAAACAATCATCAATAACGATATCCTGTATTGTAAATTGGATCAATGTAACTTTGGATTGATCTACAGTGCTGGTAATCTCACTGATTTTTGCTACAGAAGCATTCATAACCTTGTATTTTGATACCTATAGGGCCTTTTTCTATAATAACTTTGAATAAAGAAAAGTACTGATTGCTTGCAATTCACCTTTGCTTTTTGAAGTGCTTTTTCTATACAAACCTTGATCTAAAGCTCCGTTCCGTTCACCGGAGGCACCAAAGAACAGTTCACCCGCCGATTACCGTTTGAGAGCTCAGTTCTCAGTCCTTCACAGTATATCGTATCCAGTCCGGTTTAATTTTCTCTTCATCTTAGCGATTATATCAACTAAATTAATATTTAGTTGAGATATTAGCATTCAGTTCTATCATATTTCATTTTCTTGCCTTACCTACTCGGCTTAATTTTATTATGTACCTATGTTTGTGGAGTCTACGGCCTTTAAAGATGGTGGTGTCGATTATTACAGTATTTCTCCCTTTTTGATTCCGTACTTCACTCTTTTATATAAGTGAAACGCGTGAATAGGAGATTATTTAAGCTTGATGTAGCGGATTTAAAGTGTTTTTCAAATTGTGGCCTGAAAACACGGCATTTATCAGCTTCAGTTTATGAGTTTTGAATCCTTGAAATCTTCCTTATTGTACTTTTGTACTTTCCTTTGCTCTTCTTATCACTAGAACTCAGCCCTCATAAATTGCATATCCTTATAATGTGCCAAAAGCTTCCTTCTCGGGCGTAAAATCATCACTTACTTCAAAATATTAGTGTAATACCACATTAAATTGGCCCGATACTCTCTTCTTTTCTTCAACTAGCAATTTTATCTCCTGCTGCGTCATAAAAATAATTGAACTTTCACCTTTCAGCAAGCAAACAATATTAAGCAACTTGCTGCTTTCTGTAGACATACTTCTGTACCTAAAAAGCTTTCCGCATTTCCGGAGTAAATCATATTTTTGAACTTCTCAGAAATATGTCTATGTCCTAAAAATGTGCAACACAGAAGGCATTGACAGTTTGAGGCCAGCATGAACTTGTGATGAAAGCTTTCAAATGCACTGTAAACTAATGTAAGAGAAAGATGTCCAATGGATGAGTATTTTCACTGGTATGAGAGGAAGAGAGAACGCTATACACCATTAGTTCCGAATATGTTGAGTAGTGCAGTATTTCCTTCTGCACAGAACAGTCGTCTCCATTTTTTTTGTCGACTTATATGCTGATAATGCCAGTAAAATTCAATGAGTTGTGTGGAAGCAAACGGCTAATTTGGCGTTTGATAGGCAGAATCTCTTGAAACTTTCTGCTCATTTCTGTTTTGTCTTTTGCTGATTACCATTTTTTCGAAGTTATCTTCAGAACGATGGTAGGTAATAAAGAGAATGTGTTCAAGGAATCTTATTATTTGCTTTGGAAATGTAATATGGCATGAGGACACGCCTCATTGTGTTCGTATCACTTTATATCTGGGAAGACAGTAATCTGCCTGCCGGGTTGAGATTTTCATATTAACGTAGTACACGCTGTAAGTCAATCTTAAATAAACTGGAATACTTCCCAACGTTATTTGTCAAAATTCTTTTGCGGGGCATCTTTCCTTGGCTTCGTCGAAGATACATATTGCATAAGTGCATATAATTGATCCAGATCAACATTTAATCAGCTCATACTACTTTAGTTTCAGTTAAAATTAGCCATACTTGTCTCTTTTGCGTATTTGGCTACTTTTTGAAAAGAGACCCCTGAGTACAATTTTTTCAAGATATTTTAAAAATTTAAAAAAAATTCAGTACAGTTCTTGGGATAGCTGGGTTACGCACATAGTTGAATGTTTGCCACATCGCACGTATCTGAATTGCTCCGGCTGAATTGTTGACAGTGTAACTGCTTTCCACAAAAAAAAATTCGGACAGAGCCGATATATGCAGTACGCTCAAACTCAAAAAGTGTATCCAAAACCGCCCGTACCGTAGGTATAAATCAGGGCCACGAATTTAGCCACCTATGCAAAATACGGGCAGTAAGAGGGTTAAATAGGCATTTATACTATCGTAAGGACTAATTTTCAATCAGAGTACGCGAGTTAATTATTTTTAAGAATGATTTTGATTTTTTTAATTGTCTGTATAAACGGTGTTCGGGGTCCATCAGTCTTCGACTCTCCCACGCAGAAAAACAACCAAAACAACAAACAAAAAAACAACATTCTCTCACGATCCCAGCCAACAACACTTCCTTCTGCGCACTACAAACTGGCCCTCAAATCCGCTTAGCGTACTCACTGGTATGTTTCGCTTGCGTGTAGCCAAGGTCATCGTCCGGCGACACCCGAGAGTTAATCTACACCAACCTCCTCGATACAGTGGGCGGAGCACTTCATATGCGCAGGTAAGCAACGAATTTTGGGTAATCTCTTCTCGAGGTGGCATTAAAGAGGCGGTGAGAAAAAGATACGGGAAAGAGTTAAAGACGGAAAGTCGTAAGTAAGGTCGAGCTGCTTCGTGCATTAACATGCACGAAGCAGCTCGCCCTGTTCCCGCTCGATTTCGTCCCGTCCTCTCGAACTGCTGCTCCTTTGATGGTCACATACGGCCTCTAAGCTCAGGTACCACAAAGAAACCGAACCCCGCTTATGTCTCTCAAGTTGAACGCATTGACGATACCAAGCTCACGGAGGAGCTAAAATAGATTGATCGGCACTCGAATGATATTTGATACACAAGAGGTACCTCAAGTTGATATTGATTATGTTTGAAAACATGAAAAGAGAAACTCCTTTACGTAAATAAAGAAAAGAGAAGGGAACATTCCTTTCCGCACTGAAAGCAAAAACAGTGGCATTAGTACTGATATAATGAAAATTGTAGATATTCCTTGGCATGCTGCGCTGGCTGAGCTGGCTGCGCTGGCTGAGCTGGCTGCGCTGGCTCAGTTGGCATGCTGCGCTGGCCGAGTTGGCATGCTGTGCTGGCTGAGTTGGCATGCTGCGCTGGCTGAGTTGGCACTGTACTTACAATTATATTTTTAATTATTTTTAGAGGGATGCTTTGCACTGTACTGTGGCGGTGCAGATTTGGCACATAGGTACTGTATAGGTGCTACAGAATGTGAGGGTTGAAAACTCTATATAAGGGGCTGTTTGCATGAAATGGTAGGACTACTTGGGAGCCAGCATACCCGAGCGGGGCGCTCAACAAGTTAAGTCAAACACAAAGCATAAAGGAAGTTGGCAGACAACTTCAAGCTCAGTCCCGATAGTAGGAAGTTGAGAGTCAACTTCAGACCCAAGAACATTTTTTTACCCTAGTCACTAAGCATAGGTGGTAGACCCTGCCCTTCCATCTTGCTTGTAGCCCTCTCAACTGTCTTCCTATACACTCCTTTTCGTTCGTTCAACTATACCACGGTAGCACTTTTGTCGCTTGCAACACCTCCTTCTTGGGTGGTTGTTCTGAATATCTCTTTCCCGACGATTTACCCCTATCATTTGGTACTCTTGTGGAGGGGGTTGCACCCGAGGTATTCGAGTTGAGCAGTCTTAGGGAACATTCGAGGGGATTTCTTTTCTGTAATCATGGATCTCAACGCTGCTCGTATAACGTTCACAGGGGCAAGAATGAAGACGTTGAGGAGTTTCTCTATACATATGTCAACGTTGTGATGCGTGAGAAGAGCGATGAAGAGAAGGCCGAAGTATCTTCGCCTATCTTCATGGTGACGCAAAGCACAAATATAAGCCAAGTTTATCAACGGGTGGTCTCTTAACGGGAATGGGCGTAACTTCGGTGAGGTATGTGAGTGGCTTGTGAAAGATATGCTAAGGAGGTAGAACCAGATGAGATGATTCGTACCGCCATAGAGGCCCGGCTCAACTTCGACGATTTGTTAAGCTCATTGGTATACTTGTGTGATCTTATGAAAAGGCTGGGTTCAACGCCCAAGCCAAGTACGGAATGCTGCGTAAGGCGGCGATGGGGGATAAGCGGCTCTCCGATTTCCTCCTCATCAAGGGCCCTCACACTTTTAATGAACTGAAGGGTACCATAGTAGAATTTGTCAAAAATTCGGAGACGTTTCAGTCACTGAGTGAGGTACCGAGGGAAACCCGTACATCTATGCCTTCGTACATCCTGAAAAGAATTATCAAAGGCCGGACTAGCGCAGCAGCATTGGAATCTGTCAGGAGCGATGTCAAAAACTTGGAAGAAAGGTTGGAAACCCGATTCGATAATCGACTTGACATGATAACCTCGCAGTTGGAAAGCCTTACTCTTACCATTAAGAAGAACCAGTCTGGGGCCCCAAGGCCGCAGAAGTCTGTTCTTACTGTCACAAGCCTGGACACTTTGCAAATAGGTGTCCTGATAATCCACATAGAAACACTCGTTGTGGAAAGTGCGGTCGATATGGGCATCATGAAAGTAACTGCTGGTCTAAAGACAACAGAAGAGCAAATTTATCGGACGCAAGGAGTGAGTCAGGACCAGAGTGAAAATCTTACAAAACAGAAGGATCAAAGGTTGACGGATGCCGGTAACGTATCCATCGCTGAAGAAATCAGTCAAGTCAATGTGACAAAAAGGGATGGGGAAGGGAACATTTTATCGAAGAAACCTAGGCTAGATTATGGAATGCTGGAGCATATCCCAGCACCTGTACCTCCTCGAACCAAGAGGTCTGATCAAGTTGTTCCAGGAGTGGAGTCACTCCGGCCAAGAAGACGAAAAAGAGTAAGAAAGTTAAGAGTATCCTAAGGACGTACTAGATATGTGAAGAAGTACAATTTGGTGGCTGAGCTTGCATCGGCCCCAACTGGGATAACGTTTGGTCAACTTTTGAGGGGCGACGCAGAGGATGCGAGAAAAGAACTCAAAAAAATTATCAGGTCTAATAAGTCCGCTAAGGGTAAGAAACTGTTTCTTCAATCGGCCTCGACAGCACCAAGACGTCTTAAGCTGGTACCAGTCAAAGTATTGGGAATGAAAACCCAAGCTCTTTCGATTCGGGGCTGTTCCAAACCTTATTTCAGAAACTTTGGTGACAGATCTAGGTCTCGAAATTATTCCAACTACTCGAAATAACTGTGGCGGATGGAACCGTCTCAAAATGCATGGGCACTGTTGACAAGGTTTCCGTGTTCTTTGGGGACTCTAAAGTTGATGTAGACTTTCTTGTCATGCCTGATCTCCCTTTCGATGCAATCATTGGCTGCCCTACCATGGAAAGACTAGGGACCTGCATTGACTTGGGCAACCAAATCGTTTCAGTTAATGTTGACGGCAGAACCGTGAAGATGCCCCTGGATTTCGACAAAAGCACACATCCTAGATTTAAAGAAACGGACAGTGAAGATTTCACTTCTAGCTATGACAGCGAAGATTCGAACCAACTAACACTTTCGGAAGTGGAAAGGGTACGCTCGGGGATATGAACATGGCATGGGACGATTATGATTCTGGGTTTGAAACAGATGAAGACTGGAATTCTAGGTAGTTTGACCTGAATGTGTTTCTTTTTGCGATAATATCGAATCAAAGGACGGAATTCGGAGCATGAAAGAAGATTACTTTGCAAGAAAAAGAATATCGAATTCCATATCTGAAGATGTGAGCACGCCGGAAAGGTCCTTCAAAATATTGAGGTTGAGATCAAGAAGAAAAAGGGCGCCAAATGGCAGAAATCCAAGGAAAAGTGCAGCACCTTCCCGCCCCGCCTCACTGAAAATATCCGACATGTTAACATCTTCCGAAGTAATTGCATGGAGCGTTCAGATTTAAGACAAGCAAGTGTACCGGTCACTCACTCATTTGAACTTACCGATACTCAACCAATTTACCACAGCCTAGACGTCAACCGCCAAAATATGACCAATTTATCTCAGAGAATGTTACAAGTATGCTGGAAAATGATATTATTCGCCAGTTTCATCCCCATGGTCATTTCCAGTTGTGGTCGCACCAAAGAAGGATGGAAAGCTGCGTTTTTGCGTCGATTACCGACAACTGAACCAGAGAATGATACCCGATCGATTTCCGATTCCGAACATGGAGGAATCCTCGAGGACTTGAAGGACGGGAGATACTTCACCTCAATTGATCTTTACACTGGTTATTGGCAGATTCCATTGGATGAAAAATGTAAGGAAAACAACTTTACCAGCAAAGCCGGTACATTCAGGTTCGAAGTGATGCCTTTTGGTCTCATGAATGCCCAGCTACATTCCAAAGAATGATGAACGAGGTTTTGAAAGGACTTCCATTGCAAGAGTTATATCGATGATGTCGTCATATTCTCAAAACCTTGGATCAGCACATATCGCATGTCAAGACAGTGTGGAGAGATATGCGTACAGCTGAAAATTAAGTTGAGCAAATGCTTCTTTGCGAAAACTTCTATCCAATTACTCGGTCATATCGTCGATCAAGAGGGAATTAAGTGGATCCAGAGAAAACGAAAAAAATCAAGTTGGCACCAAGGCCCGCTTCAAAGACGGAGGTCGAAGCTTCTTAGGACTGGCCTCATATTACAGAAGATTTATCAAAGATTTCGCCAAGACTGCAGCACCGTTACATGCCAGCACTACGAAGAACGGAAAATTTTACTGGAACAAGGAAATGAAACTGCATTTGAGGAGCTTAAAGATAAGCTATGTGTCCCCCAGTCTCATGTACCCAGATTTCAAGAGACCATTCGTTGTGGAGACAGATGCCTCAGAACGGTCTTTGGGTGCCGTTTTGTCCCAAAAAGATGAAAACGGAAGACTACACCCTGTTCAATTCGCAAGTCGAACTCTGAATGATGCGGAAAAGAGATACTCAGTCTGCGAGAAAGAAGCGCTAGCTGTCGTCTTCGCGCTGAAAAAGTTTCGCGTATACCTTTTATCACTCGAGAAATTTGTCTTGATAACTGATCACCAGGCACTTAAGACAGCATTCCAAAAGAAGATGTACATCACCGCTTGGCCCGATGGCTCGACATTTTCGCAGAATATCGGTTTGAAATTGTGTATAGACCCGGACGCAATAATCAGCCTGCCGATTACCTATCCCGCTTGAGGGATCCACTGATTCCAAATGAAAAAGCTTCGGAGACATCGTCGGAGTTGCCGAGTTGCAAGTGCCGAACGATAACGAGTACGAAGCTAATATTCACGGACTATTAAATTCCTTGATGGACTAGAAATGAGAAAGGTTGATCTGAACACAGAAATTGGGTACGCAGGAATCAAAAGGCTTTTACATTGTGGAATGGGAAACTCTTCCGCACACTAAAGCCGGTCCCCGACTAGTGGCCCCTTTGAAAGAAAGAATGAAGATCTTGAGGACTTTCCATGATGAGCTAGGGCATTGGGATCTCGAACAACCAAAAAATTCGTAACTGAGAGATTCTGGTGGCCCGGTATCCATAAGGACGTCTATAATTTCGTGAAAAGCTGCGACAACTGCCAAAAATTCACTCCAATACGGAAGTATAAGACAACTCTAAGTTTTCCAGTTTCCGGTCTCTTTGAAACCTTCTCAATTGACTTTGCGGGCCCGTTCAAGGAAACTCTTCCGGAAACAAATATCTCCTTATAGGGGTGGAACATCTTACTGGATGGCCAATAGCAGTTGCAGTTGAGGAGGCAAATGCTGAGGTGGTACTGAGATTCATCGAAAAAGAAATAATTGAACCGTTTGGTCTTCCAAAAAGGATCATCTCGGATAACGCCCTTTGTTTTACTGCAACTTCACTGCTTCGTTTCTTGGAAGAGAAAGGATTCAGCTCAAGACAGATCTCGACTACGCTCTTATGTCAAACGGGAAAGCCAAAAAGATGATTGGAAACTATCAAACGCGCACCTACTTTTTGGAATATTTTATAGGTAATCAACTGCATCCCTATTCGTTTGAAAGGCCTCATGTTTTAACAATAAGGCAACTTACATTAACAGAAACAGAAGAAGAATGATGACAGTCGGGACGTTCGTCTTCAGCGAGGGGCGTGATATAATGAAAATTGTAGATATTCCTTGGCATGCTGCGCTGGCTGAGCTGGCTGCGCTGGCTGAGCTGGCTGCGCTGGCTCAGTTGGCATGCTGCGCTGGCCGAGTTGCATGCTGTGCTGGCTGAGTTGGCATGCTGCGCTGGCTGAGTTGGCACTGTACTTACAATTATATTTTTAAATATTTTAGAGGGATGCTTTGCACTGTACTGTGGCGGTGCAGATTTGGCACATAGGTACTGTATAGGTGCTACAGAATGTGAGGGTTGAAAACTCTATATAAGGGGCTGTTTGCATGAAATGGTAGGACTACTTGGGAGCCAGCATACCCGAGCGGGGCGCTCAACAAGTTAAGCCAAACACAAAGCATAAAGGAAGTTGGCAGACAGCTTCAAGCTCAGTCCCAAATAGTTAGGAAGTTGAGAGTCAACTTCAGACCAAGAAGCATTTATTTTACCCTAGTCACTAAGCATAGGTGGTAGACCCTGCCCCTTCCATACTTGCTTGTAGCCCATTCAACTGTCGTCCCTATACACTCCTTTTCGTTCGTTCAACTATACCACGGTAGCACTTTTGTCGCTTGCAACACCTCCTTCTTGGGGTGGTTGATTCTGAATATCTCTTCTCCCGACGATTTACCCCTATCAAGTACCATGCGATGAGCTCAAATTTTAACCGGCTGAATCACTCCGCAAATTTTATCGACCATATCTTTCAAATATTAAATCACCCAACATTTTCCCCCCTCCGCAAATTTCCTCAGCGTGAATAGGGGTACCGCAGGCGGAATGTACTGGTGCAATTCATACTGTGCTGAATCCTGCAATGAACCAGTCATATTCGATCCATTTTTCGGAACATCTTTTTGCAGATGGTAGCATCAAGTTCCAATGCCACTTCGAGAAATCGACTTCCTAAACCGCAAACGCCTTTCATTGGCTCCTTTGAGAAAACATCCTACCATCTGGCCAATCAGATCCAAGACCGTTGCAACAGCTTCCCACGTTCATGTGCAAGTACCTTTAAAAAATTGATTACTCCTTGCGTATTTTTTGTGACCTCAAATTCGCCATACTTCGAGCTAGAAGAGAGATTTTATTGGACTATTCGAAAGCATGTGAGGAGTACAATATTAAGAAACATCGCGATGCACCTCGTGGCGATTGATAGCAATCGCAGTCCGTTGTGCCAATAGCGAGCTGAGAACGAGGAATCAGTGACGTTCATACTTCGACAGTGGGAAAATTTGGGGTGTTTTAATGATTGAGAAATAGCGCTGGCTGTGATTTTAAGTGCACTAAAAGGCACGGGGAAGTAATTGAGCAATATGAGAAAGGTCTTAAATTCGTAGACGGCTGACGCGAGGTTATCTGGAAGACAAGCTGCATTTGACATAGCAGCGGCGCATCGCGCCTAGGCAGGAGCACACCACGATCTTTTCCCGTACGATTCCACAGCCCAGACTGCCACGCTTCTTGCAACTTCGGTTATGACTGCCCACGCGTCGGGATATTGAGCAATGTCTGAATATTGGTCTGCAAAAATGTCCGAATCAAATGACGTCTGATGATTCGGTCGTGTTGCCTTCGATCATTACATGACCACCGGGCAGCCATAAAAGCCCTGAAAAAGTTACTGTGGGTAGCCGTCTCATATATCAAACTGAAGCTCTAAAGACTTGATAGAGTACCCGATCCATTGTTGCTGCTTGCCAACACAGGTTCGCCTTCCTATAGACCACCGAAATTCATTTATACCCTTCCTGAGCAATCTTGGATTAACGGTAAGCTGAAAAGACTTCCATCCATAAGCTGCACAGTCGTCTGTGTATGTGTACGGCCTTACTTCGATGTTTGGAGCCCCATTAATCGACAGTAATACCTCCCTTTCACAGGCTGATGCACTGTCCAAACAAAACAGGGTTGCGCCCAACCCGATCGACGCGTATGGTATTTGTTTGGTTATTTCCGACAAAACTATCTCCATTGCGTTGCATATAGATGACATCCTCGGCCTCATAATTAATGTACTTTCCAACTGCGGGTCCGGAAAACCGAAGATTGTCCCAGTGATCTGTAAAGTCAGCAAATTTGAACCGGTCATCTGTAAGGTAGCTATGTGTCGTAAACAGCACCATCCCTCGTGAACGGCATGGGATCCTTCAGTCTCATTTGAATTGTATCCCAACGGTTCTTTGTGATTTGAGTAGACCATATCACCCGCCTGAGGTCACTTGATATCTCAACTCGGTGCCTGGTACGCAAACTTCGGTCCCGCATGGTCGGATCATCAGGATACCGCAACCTCCACGGTACACGGCCCTTCATTCTCATCGAAACGCGCAAGCCTCCCTTCAGGTTCTTGGGCCCCTGCCCCCACTTGCATCATCCGAAAGCCGCCTACAAACTGGAAAACCATCCGCTCATGAGGGTATTTTTCTTCATTAAGGACCCAGAATGGACTGGCTGCTACGGATGTCACGTTGCGGGGAGATATCATTATTTCGATCCAATTGCGCGGACGCAAAGCGCCGTTAGTCACTTCAAACTCCAGGACCCTCCATTGGAGAAATCCCACTCTTGTTTGGGGAAAAAAGTGGCGACAGAATAGGGACTGACTTGTCCCATAGCGGACATCAATTGGCCATTGCAAATGTAGAATGCCTTATCTGGATCATAACCACGACCCACTTGGGTTGTGCGGATACTATGTTGGCGATCGCGGAGAGGTACATACGGGTCAGGACCGCGACATTGATTGTCGTAGTCGCCAAAGTATAGGGGAAACTCATTTGTAAAGTGGTAGGCAGGATGAGTACGGTGGGTGACAACAAAGTCGTGAGTTTGTGATGGGAGAAGAGCCTGAGATGGGAAGTTAGGTTTTCCGTTAAAGCTCTCGAAGTAAGCCCACTTCTGAGCGTTAGTTTTCCAGAGGAGGAGAATAAAGATGATGAGATGAGCGGAGTATTGCATGACTGCGAGGCTATACTGGGTGAAACGAGAAATGGGTAGTAACTTTCTCCTTGTTTCAATTGCTTCTAGGTGACGGCGACAGCTTCGACTGCGATGGTTAAAACGCAGACGGGCGTACTACGACGAGTTAAGGATGGCCTTTTCAAATGGGAAGAAGATAGAGAGCCTCGATTCAGCGTGGCGGTATCCGTCATTTCTCCATTTATTTATAGTGGTTTTGTGCAAGTAAAGACCGCCAGGGGCTGCTGTCACGAACCTTAATCCGTTTGCTACGTAGCTGTAGCTACAAGTTCACAAGGTCGAAAAACTATTAGGTGATGATGTATTGTATACAGATGACTATCCAGAGAGAAGCGCAGGGAAGCACAGGAAAGAAGGAACGTAGGCGGAGGGAGACGATTACAGAAAGCAAATGGAATACAGTGTATAAAGCCATGACAGTAATGATACGATATCCTATCGACAAGCGAGTTCTTGTGAAATCCTAGAGCTGGTCTACCTACGGCCATCGCAGTACAGTACTGTATACTAACTCCACGTTTCCCTTAGAGCTTGCCTGCATGAAATCCGAAGAAACAGGAATAGGTTTGCCATAAACTAATGTTCTACAATCATTCATTACCATGAGGCTTGGCAGCGCTCAGTTGTTACCAAAGTATCAAAGGGATCATGTTGTGGCCCTTAGCATTTGGAACCAGATTCTTTTTACGACACATTTAGACTCTATTGGGGAGTGTATTGCTGTGAACAGCAGAGTGTGAAGATAAAATCCCGATTTGAATTTGATACTTGACTGACTTCTTCCTTACAAGAACAGGAAATAGGGAGTGCCTTTATGCAAGATTTACAGGGCTGGAAACCGTGGGAGTTTTGTAGGTGACAAGCACTGTACGTACTGTATTAGCTTACTATCTACAGTATATCACGATGACATGGATAACATAACTCAATAATGATGCTGCTGCTAGGAGAGATACCGATTACCCCCAGCTTTGTTATCAATGTTATCAACGCGTGTGTGCTCCGTTTACTCTTGTACAGTACAGGATAATAAATATAGCCATCTACTTCCACATACAAGATTGTAGGAAATTTGCGTCACTCTCGTAGATAATTTCGTACCTCGTTGCAATATGTACGTGCAAGCTGAGAGGTCTTTGGTATAATTCCATCTTATCTAGCAATATCGTCGGATCCTGCAACGGACAACCGTTATACTGATGCCGTAAAGTTCTTCATACGGTATCTCAAATAAAGATCCTCTTCTGTTGCCTGTCACCAGTTATCGTCGCGCAACATCTTTTTCCAGCACCCTCGCTCACTCTGAAGTGCCCCCCTGGCTCCTGCATCTGCTCACGCCTGTAAATTCCGCTTCCCTTGTAGTTCCGCCTTCATCTGCAGTGCTACCTCTACGCTCTCTGTATGTTTTCGTCCTCGCGCGCACAAACAAGCTCCACATATTTCGGCGCTCGCTGCGCGGCACTCTCGGGCTCCCAACTAATGATGCCGCCGCCATACTGCACAGGTTAATGGGAATTTCACCCTATGTTCCACTCTTAGTAAACCAACCAAAACTTTTCCCCCCAACTGATATTGATTCGCCTCTTCACATGCAACGGCATTTCGTGCCTCTCGCCTTGTACACTGTCGGAGCCCCCTCTCAGTGATCGCGAGTTGTCACTAACAACATGGGCCAGAGTGTAGCACCCAGACCACCGCGACCTTTTCGAACGGCGAAATTGCACAATCTGCAAAGACTTGTCCAATCTTTTCTAGCTTCGCTTGTGGCGTTTTCACCCCCGTGCCGCCTCATGCCGAAAGTTACCAATCACCGCATGTGTGAATGCTAGCCTATTCATCTGTTTTGGAACGCGAACCCCCTTCACAACTGAATAAAACTGCAGATTGACGTTTGATAATTGCGTGTGGTGCGACCAACACAGTGCCGGAATCCGTGTGACAAATAGTGTCGAAGGACATAGTGAAATGACATAGGGCCACTGTCGGGAGAAGGGGTTGAAGATTCTTCAAACAACACTGTGGACTTCTGACGCTGATAGACAGACCCGCGGAGCTCTTTTAAAATCCTACGGTAGGTGGCTACACCTTCTGCAAGGGAAAAGGTTTGGGTGTGCAAGGTGAATGGAGCCTCCTGCTTCATTCAACCTGTGCAAGTCTCGTTGAAAACTGAATTTGTAGTTAGTTGTTCGTTACTTTACGGACCGTCCTTTGGTGTGTGTGTGGTAAATCTTCATGGGTTGTACAATGTCGCACAGAAGCGTGCGGAGGGTATTCATAAATTAACTACGGTTCCTTTAGTTGCGATATGAGAAACGCAATGCCAAGACCTGTATCAATCACCATCCAATACCATCAAAACTAGGGTGCTGATATGCTGCGAGAGGGGTTCTGGTAAGAATCGAACAACTGTTCGCCCACAACACCTTACCACACACAAGCCTCCCGGGCCTTAATGAATCTCCACGGAGCCAAAGAATGGATCTACTGTCCCGCCCAGCAGCCTTTAATACTGTTGTTAAATCGGTCACTTCTCGGTAAAGCGCAGGTACTTTTTCACGCTGCAGCAGCCGTCATGTCCAATGCGGCCTGCTTGATGGCTGGTCTGAAGGTAGCATTTTAGGAAGCGTAGTTCCTTCCCCATTACGCTGTAGGTATACCCTTTTTGAGTCGATTGCGGTTGTCTGGAAAACCATGGGATAGGTCGGAAATATCTTCCAACAGTAAAACACCCAATCGTTTTCCCCTTTTTCAAGGGGCCACAGTTTGAACCGTGAACCTTGTGCCCACGGGTCGGGTGTCCAGAAAGCCTGGACGTCCACGGCGACCACCTCATCCACTGCACTTACGGCTCTCGATGGATAGACCCCGATGATGACCAGTTCTCTATACAGGGTAACGATCTCAGCCTCGGAGCAAGGCATCCCGCCATCGAGACCCGTATGCACAGGGAACACAAGACCAGACCGGACATCAGGGTAATGGGAGCAACTGGTTGTACCGATTACTTTG
Organism: Kappaphycus alvarezii; assembly: GCA_002205965.3. NCBI lineage: Eukaryota > Rhodophyta > Florideophyceae > Gigartinales > Solieriaceae > Kappaphycus > Kappaphycus alvarezii. The sequence goes on along the minus strand of NADL03000044.1, from coordinate 135,246 downwards.
ATTGTTACTTTGGTGACCCCTCTGGCTCCTTCTCACCTCAGGATGAGAACCTTTAACCCCCTCCCGAGCATGAACGCAGCACACGCTGAAAAACTACAAAAACAGCAGGGGTTATAGCCGAATTATCTGGCAGGAACAGGCTCGTCTCGGTTTCTATCCCCATACTCATAGAGTGCCACCCCGATGCGTTCTCCATGATCAAGGAGGTGCCACGATCGATCGCCAGCCGAGCCCAGGACCAATACTCTGGGGTGAGGGCCATTCTCCTTCAACAAGGCCCATTAATGGTCTCTTCCAATGCCGCCTGCTTGTTGACTGAGCTACCAGCTACTTTTTAGTTTGTAGTAATGGTCCGTTATTCGTACTCTAGATCCTGAAACATGGTTTGAATGCCAGTTCATAGGAATCCCAATCTTCGCACCACTCCCTATGAACCAAGCCCATTGATGCTCCAAAGAACCCACGTTCGCAGGGTATATCAGCGGCTACGCGAATTGCGCCTCTTCCCCGTTATCTCTCGGTCAATTCCATCTACCATTCATCCAACACATCAAAAAAAGCATTTACCCATGGAGGATACTGCGCGTCGTTTCAGTTACCTGCATATCTAAAAAGCATTCGCAAGCAATGATTTATGCATTGCTTCGACCATCACTACATGTATTTAATAATATAATATAATCCTTCTGGAAGGATGATGAATGGGGGAGATTCCCAACCCCGCAACGCACTCGAAGAAGATATTCGCGCGAAGGATTCGCCGCCAAGCATACATGGGGACGACTGCAGCAGCGTTCCTGACTGCGCATCCGTCTGCGGTCAACCGAACGTACGACGAGATGTGGACAGTAATGCTCCGTCGCCATCTGGGAGTGCCCGTATTTGATGACACTGCTCCGCTGCGGTGCGCGGAGTGCCACAGGCCCATGGACGCTCTAGGAGACCATGCAGCAGACTTATGCAACAAAGGTCTCGGATGGACCAATCGTCACACAGAGGTGGTAAAGGTACTTGGCCGAGAGCTGTTCAAGGCAGCAGGAGTCAGCGTTCAATACGAAGTGAAGTACCTACTTCCTGGACTGAACGCGCGACCCGCGGACATTCTGGTGTACCCAAGGTCTGATGCAACAAACACCCAGTCCCCTCTCCCAGTGGCGTATGACGTGACTGTATCATCCCGTTCCAAGAGAGCTATAAGTCAATGGCAGCACGAGAAGCGCGACCTTTGCAAACGCAGCAGGAAAGCGGAAGAAGAGAGACTTATCTACGAAAGTGGCAGCGATTCCAGGCGAGGCAATGCCGGGACGATCAAGGCTAGGATGGGATTTTGTACCACTAGCCTTCGACTCGTTAGGAACACCCTCTTTAGAAACATCCAAGGTTATAGAGACATACGCGGCAGCAGTAGCGTCTCGTAGCGGATGCTCGACTGGGGAAGTGAAGACTCGCCTGTATCAGAAGCTTAGCTACTCAATCTGGTCAACATGTGCAGCATCCGTAATTTGTCGCGCACCGCAACACGCAGAGCTTAGTCACCCAATTCCAACTTAATTTTAAGTACTTTGCAACGTTGCACATTTGGACTGTACACCAATGATAAAAGACGAAGTACTATTTAATATGACATGCAGATTTTGGAAAATTATGGGTGAATATGATAAGGGAGCTTCGACGTGGCTGTGATCCACAACTGGAAGCAAGTCACGCTGTCACGTCTGCATCTCGGTTGCATTTGCATCCGCCGGACTGTAAGCCACTCAAGATATGGCCACGTTGGCAGCTTACCGTTGCGCAAGGACTTGATGTGCGATCACAACCCGTCGAACAGGTCTATATAACCGACAACTTGGAAACCTTTGGCACAACTTCTGGTCCCTCAAGTCGTCGCTTGTTCTCATCCCTCGAACCAGCTCCGGACGAATCACCGTCTAGGCCGACCTTCACACACAACACAACATTCTCGCAATGTCGCATGCCGACTCTTCCTCTTCTGCACAATCCGACGCTTCCTCCTCGCTGGAAAACAAAGCCGGTATCGAAGGCAAGCTCTGAAATCGTCAATCTCCTTACGCCTGAGTCTGGATCTGGTGCCCCGCCGCTGCCGCCGCTTCCGCCGCTGCTGCCGCCGGGCCGTCTGGTGCCGCGAGCCCTACGTCAATCTTCCGGACATGCTCTCAGCCGCCGCTGAGACCTTCAAAGTGGGACAGCTAGTTTACACTGCCGCCACCTACCGCTGAACACGTCGGCGAAGCCTTTGCCGCCCGACGAGCTTACGCCGCCACCGGCAAGCTCAACAAGTTCGAGAAGCCTCTACTGTCGCGCCGTTTCCCGCAATCGGTTCATACCGGAACCGGAGGGACTTTTCGGAAGGATCAAGTCTGCCGACCAGAGGGACGGGTGGGAAGCTGAGGTCCTTTGGAATATCGGGACAACTGCGAGAACGCCCTCGCCTGTGCCCATCAAGTTACGGAAGCCCTGGTTGCAAAAGACATCGACGCGCAACTGAAGCCTTCTCCGTGCTGCATCATTTCCTCTCCGCTTCTTACAATCGTGTCCTCGAACGTGTCGACTTCTTCGCCGACTCCCTCGAATCTGGAAAATCCGAAGCAATCCTGCTTCAGAAGTATTTGCGCGAGGACGACTTCCCGTATTCGTCCGAGCTCTACCGCTCGACGAAGCAAAAGTTTGCCGAGCTCCGCTCCCAAGCCTACGCCAAGGAATTCAATAAGCAGCAAGCTGCTTCGGGAGGTCGTCGTCAAAACAACCGAGGAGCTCAAAGGAACCCCGCCGCCGCTGACAAGCCGAATCGCAAGTAAAGCGACCGCCGTCGCGGTCTTTTCTGTGGTATGACTCACGTCCTATGGCGCAACACTCAACGCGCAGCTCCTTTCTGGTCCAAAACCCTTCATTCCTCCAACTTCCTTTTACGTGCGCTTCGTTTCGGAGTGTACGAAACCCCCTCACTACTTCCCTTTCCCACGAAATTCGTTCTCCCTCAAATTCCGGTCGACCCCCGACCGGGAATTCTTCGACACCGCAATCAAGATGCCCTACACCGTCGTACTTACGAAGAGGTACCGGCCGCTACCGCTCTCGCCCTTCACGAACAAGGCTACCAATCTCGAACGCCTTCGTGGCGGTGTCGGGCGAAAAGCAACGGCTGGTCGTGAACTTGTCGCGACAGTCCACCCTGTTCCGGGACATCCCGTCAAGATGGAAACTCTAGACATTTGCTCTAGAACTCAAGCAGAACGACTGGATGTTCTCGTTCGACATCGCAAAAGGATATCATCACTTTCGACTGCACCCGGATATCCGCAATTGGTTTCTGTTCAAGGTGGACAATCGATATTTCGATGCATCGCTTTACCTTTGGTTGGAAGCTCTCTCCAGCCTACTTTATCAAGTTCATGCGTCCTCTGGTCCAGTACGCTCGGCAGCATCTAAGACTGCGAATCCACCCGTACATGGACGACTTCCTCGTCGCAGTAAGGAGTCGGTCACGACTCCGAAAAGCCCGTCTGCAAATCGATCGCCTCTACAGGCCTGTGGACTTCAGCGCAAGGAAGAGAAGGGGAATTGGGAGGGCTCGCAACGCATAGAGCACCTTGGCTTCGTTCTAGACTCGACTCGGATGGTTTTTGGGGTCTCAGCACGTCGTATGAAAAAGCTGCGGGTGCAACGGTATGATGCAATTCGCCGCAATAATCGCTCGGGTAGCAAATACTATTGGGCCTTACCGGGAACGCGCTTGTCCACTAGCGCACGGACAATGACATTATGGCTCAAGTTCTGTCTCACACGTATTCAAGTTTCTCCGCCTCCACAGGTCGCATGGATCTCTCATTCGCTCAGAATGGGCGCTGCTTCCGAATGTGCGGCCATTGGAGTTCAAGAATATCGTATCTTGATTTGGGGTGACTGGTCGGCTGGACAGACGTTTCGCCAGTCATATTTGGATGCACGGGTGTTGCAATGTGATGATTCGTACTTCTTCTTCGGTCACTTGCTGTGACCTCACTCTCGTTAGCACGTACCTCTGGTACATTTGGTTTTCTCTATTGTTTTAATTCGGTGCAATGATTGGAAAATTATGGGTGAATATGATAAGGGAGCTTCGACGTGGCTGTGATCCACAATTGGAAGCAAGTCACGCTGTCACGTCTGCATCTCGGTTGCATTTGCATCCGCCGGACTGTAAGCCACTCAGGATATGGCCACGTTGGCAGCTTAACGTTGCGCAAGGACTTGATGTGCGATCACAACCCGTCGAACAGGTCTATATAACCGACAACTTGGAAACCTTTGGCACAACTTCTGGTCCCTCAAGTCGTCGCTTGTTCTCCCGCCTCCCTCCCTCCATTCATCCTTCATGGCCCAATCACAAGCCGTCCTTTGTTCTTGATTTATGATGATTTTATGATGATTTTATGTTATGATGATGCAAGTGCCACGCAAACGCAGCAACCGGTGGAAGTGTTGATTTGGTTCTGGTCAGAGGATCAACGCGCATAGTGGTCACGGGCGTATGACCGCGCTACTCTCCTTACAACTCTTGCGACGCGAACACACCAAATCAAAAGAGTTTACCCAAGCGTACGCATGATGGAACGAGTGGAACGGGACAAAGATCTCAGCGTCTGGGGAGACACGCCGATCACCTCATCCTATTCCACCATTCCATTACTCCCGGTCATTTATCTCGGTCCTGGCAACTCACTCACCCTTTCGCTGGAACATCCTCTCCCCTTCGTGTGCCTCCCCAGGCCGGCCATTGCTGGCAGCGTACGTCCACTCAAGACAAGTAAGGTTGGCACCAAACGGAAGCTCTCACACTACACCCCTTTGGGGTACCATCCCCGGAAGAAGCGCCCCGCGCCCATAGCCGCTATAAAGCAGCATCCGGGGATTCGAGTGATCAAGCATTTTTAACCCTGCCTTCACCAGTTCTGTCTTGAGCAAACGTCCAACACAAAGGTTCAAATCAGTCCCAACTACTGGAGCAAGTAAGCTGCATAAGTTATCCCTGTTTGCTGTAATGCGTACTTGTTTAGTTATCCCTGTTGCTGTTAGCTATTTGCTTTGATAAAGTGTTATGTGTTTCTCTCTATTGTTTTAATTCACAATTCTAAATGGGTTCCAGCCAATCAATACAGTACAGTACATCTCAATAAAGAAACCCCCTTTTTTCCAATCTGAAATGCGTTTCTGCAAGAATATTGTAGCCTCGTTGCCCTCGCATACGTGTGGTGGCAAATCTTTACGAGTTCTACAGTGTTGCACAGAAGCGTGCGGAGGGTATTCAGAAATTAACTACGAATGCGGGCGGCGGGTGGAAACCTGTCGCGCCTGCATTACTTGGAGACTAAACGCAAAACGGGTAAGGAAGTCGCAAAGCTCCTGTTGGGGGGAGGAACCGCGACGGGAAGCAGTGAAGGAAGCAAGGTGGCGGACAAAACCTTTGCCGTCGTCGCCCAACGCGTCATACATATCAATCCCGACGGGGAGAGGAGGATATCGTTTTGGTCGAAGTAAGTGCCGTAATGACGATGTTTCTCGCGCTCTGTGTGTGTCGCGGCAGCGCCTGCGGAATCCGCACTCTGCAAGATGTGGGGGCGAGCGGGGGTGGGGCAACAGTTAACTTCGACGGCGCAGAGTACACTCCCTGCAATAATGTTAGGACCAAGCCTTGAATGTGAGCCCCAGTGCCAACGGAACGCTACTGGGCTAGGATGTTATTCGAGAAAAATTGAGCTGCCAATAGAAACTAAGTAAACACCGAAAATTAACACTTGTCTTACATCTGTGCCACATGATTACCCCATTTTCTTGGACCTGTCATTATTTTCGCACGAAACATTCTTTTGACCAACTCTGAAAACCTACTTCAGGGCTCAGACCACATTACCAAACACTATGAAACGGAATTGGTTATTATAGTTATCAAGATGTTTACCTGTCGCTGCAGGCGCAGAACCTGCCCCATTCAGCTATGCGTCGGAGCGGATGCACCCGCAGCGCTGATTCTGAAATCATTTGTAATATTCCACAGGATCACCTTCCCTTGTGACATGGTATTTCACAGGTCTTAAAGCTTTACAAGAACTTACTGCATCTACTGTACTGTAGATTCAAACTACCGGTAACCTTACAACCATGGATACTAAGCTCTTTGCTGTCATTATGCTTTTCCTTACAATTATTGAAACAGATTCTGACCCTATTGGTGCACTTGGAATAGTTACGGACAAGTTGAACACTGGGATAATTTATAACTGGTTTACCAATCAAAAATTGCCTTGCTATCCTATGCCCTCTGGACCAATATACTGTAAGTCTTACATCTTGTCAGATTAGTCACTTGTGCAGACCACAAGTTCTATAAGCGCTATTTAGGATAACTTCAGGGCTTTTTTTACGGGAAACCCTTTGCAAATGGTGTCATTCGATTGCTTTTCACTTCGACAAAGAGCCATCCATATTTCTATATAAACGTGGTTAACCCCGGTTTGAAGCGGCCGACTCAACCCGGGAAAGCTTAACCCAAGTTTCAACAAAAGGTCAACCTAGATCTTCTCGTGTGCGCTTCGCACCCCACATCATGGAAGAGGGCGAAAGAAGCGGACACGAACGTTCGTAGCATAAGCGCAAGGGCGCTTCACATTCAGTCAAGCACATTAAACTGATGTACATCATTCAACCGCAAGAAGGAACCAATTTGCATGTAATACAGAAATAAGTGCTATACGCGTTTTTTTAAGTGAAACTGCGAAGATATAAAACAGATATAGTATAGGAACTAATTTTCTCTTTTACTTAGCGTGCGTCGTTTTCCAATTGGTCTACTCTACATTTCTGCCGCTTTGCTATTCAATTTCAAGGATTGAATTAAGAAAGGAACGCAAAAAAGTAAATATTTCAGATGCCTAGATTCGAAGAGTACGTCAGTTTATAAAACCTATCACCGAGTACCATAAAATAGTTTCATCGGCCGAGCTCGCGTGGCCTTTGCCGAGCGCAGCGAATCAAGGCACGAGAGCAATCCGCAACATATGAATGCCATTTTTCGGAGTTAAGCTCTAGAAATCATTGAAAACTGTAGCCTATTCGGGAGCAATTATGGCACTACAACCATTTGTTTTCATTCCTCAACCCTCTTCTTCTTCTGCTTGTGTTCAAGCTCAAACCCCTTCCCGTCCAGGGCCAGCTTCTGGTTGCGAACAAATGGTATCGAATCAAACCTTTACGCCTCATTTGATTCCTTTTCGCGGTCCAAACAACGCCACGAATCCTCTAAGACAATGTGCTTCTGCTATAGCCCTCAACTCTCTGAATTAAATTCTATAGTGGAGGAGCACTAAAAAAGACGTTACAAAACTTGTACATTGGTGGAAAAAAAAGAGAAAGTTGACCTACTTTGAGGTATGAACAAGAATGCTAAATTGGTAATTCTTTTTTTGGTACAGGAACATAAATTTAAAGGGACTTTATACCACATAAAAAAGAGTTTAAAAGTTCTTAATAGTTATTGAAAGTTATGGTTTTCCATCATGAATAGCCTCGGAATAAGAATGGCTACATTAGCCGATAAATTTGAGTATACAGTCGGCAGATGGTTCAATATGAACCTTCAGTAGTCAATCTTCTTTTTCTTGGACCATTGAACTCAAAAAGCCCTTCAGCATCGATTTTTTCATCTTGATCGGTATTATGGAAGCAATATTCTCCCCTGCCCTAAAATTTTATTCAGTAAGCAATTCCACTTTTCCGAATTGTTCTTGGTTCGCGTAGGCTTGCATAACCAAAAAACAACAATAAACCTATCGGATTATGGTAATAGCGGTACGCAGTCCACTTTAGTAAAGAAATTTAAGTACTTGTAAACGATTATGTAGGACACCCCGGAGCAATGACATGGTGCACAATTTTGCATAAAACCGACTGAAATTGAAGGTCTTTTCAAAACGAAACTAAATAGTCTTCTATAGACTTCCAGTGCTTATTTCCACCTTAATTTATATTTTAAATTTTTCGAGGGCATGCTTTATTGCCCACGAAAAATACAGATTCATGGCAATCTCCCTGCCACCTTTTCGCATTGAATAACATTCATTCTCTTTGTGCAAACTATTGTATCCGTAAGATGATTTATCTGGTCAACCAAAAATAATTTTTTACATCGAAACAGAAGCTTTTTGTCGACTTAGACTCACCACAAGTCACTTGTTACAGTACTCAAGAAGAAAGGGCTTGATGTTGTTTTCATATCACTGGCGTTCTTGAAATGAAATTATATCGCAAATGGGATTTATGTTGAAGTAGTGTATACAAGCAGCGCGGCTTGTAAGGGAATTTCAATGATCTTGCCTAGCCAGCAGGGACTATTTATACCTTTGATACTGTTCTAATTACGCACAATTACGTAGATTTAGTGAGTTTTTGGGGGTCTAGAACTTTTACTAACTCCATATCGGTTCATAGTCTTAGCAAAGCGAGTCATTACGTCACTCGATCGCTCAAGATCATTTGAAATAACTATAATATTTAAGCATTCAGTACATTTGACCAATATCTGGCCCTTTGCTAAAGAGGAAGGCAACGGTTTCCTGGTCATTACTTGGGCAGCTTGAGAAGATTGATTCAGGCACTCATCTACTTCGGGTTCCTTACGTGATTCATGTAAGTTTTATGCCCATTTTTTAGCTTCATTAATTAGATTCCTAGTGTGGAACAGAAGCTTCTGTTAAAATGTGGCTATAATTATTGCGAACAATTTTCCGCTCAATTGGTGATATCTCAAGAAATATTTTATATTTTAACCTCTATTTTATTTCTTAAAACTCTCTTTAAAATTATTGCCCTACAGACAAGAAAAAGTGAAACTTCTATGTTTCTGTTCGCAGTTCAAATTGGACCAAATCTCGCATATTTGTTTCCATCGCTGTAAAGTAACGTGTATTATTGTAGTTGTACTTTCTATGTAGTAAGCTCTCAGAAAAAAATATTATAGCAAATTAAAAATTTCAAGTGCAATACAATTTGTTTTCGCACCACGTTTTTGGGTATGGTACTTCACACCTTTGCACGTTAAATATCTACGAGATCATAATATCGCTGCTAATGATGGACGATCTTCATGGAAAATTTTTCGCCACACCTGCTTCCGCAGAATCCGTAGCACTGCCCTCGCCATATTGCTGACCCTTATCATGTGATAAAAGTTTTATTCATCTGCTTCTCTACTCGAAGGTATTGCTGTTGACTCTTAATGGTGATTGTAAATTCCTTTAACTAGAACAATCGGGAGCGGTACACAAGACAGAAAAGTTGCACTGTATGTAACAAATTCTTTACATAAAACCACTATCGGTGCAATCAAATGTGTAATTAGTTCCTGCACTGGCCTGAGTATGAAACACAACACAAAAGACTTCGTCATAAAAGAATTAGTAAAAAGTTACCCTCGGACCAAAACTTCAGGATAAAATAAGAAAGACAGAGAAAATATTTTTTATGGTTTTATTCAACTGGAGATGAATAGAGTCGTATTGTTATTTCATATCAATACTCTAGACAATTTTGTGACTCCCTTAAAAGATTGGCTGCATCCATCCTACTTATCTAATGACATTTTCATCAATAAAGTACCTCAGCTCTTCAATGAAAGAAAAAAATTCCTTGACTATGACACAAATTCTAATCGTAAATACCCATCGGGTTTTTTCCTCAATGCATAAATAATAATAAGAGCGCAGTTCATCATTCAATATAATTCCTAGGCTCAATCAAGCTCCATTTTATCGAATCTCAACTAAAAGAAAGGTAGAAAACTTCAACTTCTACCTTAAGAAAGAATTTATAGCTCCCACCAGGGCTGGCGTTTTAAGTGTGTGCCGTGAGATCGAAGAATTAACAGTCTTGAATTTTTAGAATAACAATTTCGGCAAACAAAGTTCCCCAATACGATGGGATCCATATATGTTATAAAGCGGTCAGCTCGTGAAACTTGATCTAAATTCCAGGGCCAACGTCAAAAATTAATCTAGAACAGCTCTTGTACTAAAAATCAGTTAGCCAGGCTCAATCCTGTTTTTTGAAGAAACAATTTATAACTTTATTGAGTTCAGTTATTGACCATCTCTCCCAACTGTGTTTTTTATTAGGAAGTTTTTACCCCCGTTGTAGGTAAATTCTACATTTCGGGTGCTTCTATTAGCACTCTCATCTATCAGAGCATTAGTTGCGCCATGTATTAATCACCACAGGCGACTAACGGGCGCAACGGATGCTTGGTAGATGCGCAGTTCCGCCGTATAGTCACCAAATCTTGTATTGTTTCATCTACTTATTACGTAATTTGCAAGCGGCTCGAATGGCGATAATATATTGATGTCATAGGGAAATGTGCGGGGTTGATGCTATATGGAGTTAGCCACGGGAAGCACTAGGATATCTGTGAGAGGTAGTCTAGTCCTCGAGATAAGGAGCAGGGGCTGAGTCCAATATTCGAGGCAGGCAGCGCGCGTGACGTGAGTGAATAGTACGTTAAACACAGAGTTATGATAGTGGAGGCAGGCGAATACTTTGGGTTAAAGTTCTTCTGTGTGATTACCAAGGTTTTCCATGGGCTGGTGGCAGTGCTGACAGCGGAAATTCAGGTTTTCAAAGTGCATATGTACGCAAGGGTGTATTTGGAGCATTGGGGTCCATTCCTGTAGAGGATACCGCCGGAAGAGGTAAGATATGCATCGAAGAAGGAGGATGTGGGACTGCGGTGGAATGGTTGGCGCCAGATACGAATCCGATTGTCTTCTTCACTATACTGGGAGGTTTTGGGTTAGCCTCCAGGTCTACGTCGTGCCAATTGAGACGGACCCGTGCGTCTTTGCACCCTCTTTAGAAATTATTTGGTGTTTTTAGGGTATTCAGAGAGTACTATAAGGTCAATGTCTCCAATGCCAGCGAGATCCGGGTGGCCGGGGATACAGCCAGAATGTAAATGAAGTAGCAGGCGTTCTTGATCAAAAAAGGCACGCAGGTCTGCAGGGCACGGCACGTATCGGAGGTCTGCAGTCACGAGAAAGAGTTATAGGGCTGTCCTTGAGAGCAGAACAGATTCCACAACTTATGCGCTTATAGATTTGATTTTCAACTGTACTAATGCTACAAATAGATTCAAAAACAATTGTTCGGACATGCCTTGTGTGGTGCTGTGGTTGGCAGTAGCTCTTCTGCTTCTGCTGCTACTCCACCATTTCTAGTAAAGTTACAACTACTTGCTGAGTTATCTATGAGAACTAGAATTCCCTTAACTATGTTGAGGGCCCGACAAATGTGCCAAAACTTGGTCATCGGGATGATACGGCGCCTTCTTAAACACTGGACAGGAAGCGGTGGCATCTCATAGATGGGTATTTTGTCATAGAATTAAGTGCATCTAGGATGTTGAATGACGCAAAAGATATTTTTGGGAGTCGATAGGAAAAAGAAATTTTTATTTTCTCAATTTTTTAACACGCTTACCGAAATAAACTACAAATAAAAATTCTACAATTCAGGTAATGTTTTGAAGATATTCGAAAAGGATGTATCAATAACAGATAGTTTATGTAAAATTCTGAATATCATGCACGAGACAGTAGTACCCTGGGAAGCATTCGCATCAGCAATTATCGTTAAAATAAATATTTACATCTTCAGTTTGCCAGGGCATCCGGCACATCCAAATTTAATGGTCTTCTGAATAAAAAAAGCATCTTGATAAAAGAGTAAAAATTGTCTAGTTGCTATTCAGAGAACATTTTCTTTGTTTCAAGCAGATGAATTTCAATACTGAAACTTTATTCTTCCTTTCCTTCATCCTCGGAATTCTGAAGAGCTTTAGTTCCTATTTCATCCAAATTATTTTCAATCATTCCTCTGCCAATTTGCTGTAGAATATACTAGGATAAATTTACTCACGGTATCACTGAACTCTCCCGCATAACTTACAGGCATAAAAGCAGCATATTTACAATTATGTTGTGTTGCCACAATACCTGAAAAAACCGGCTTTGGCAGTCAATCTGACCACAGGTAAGGTAACAGTTTTCAAAACCGTCAGTAATATCTATTTTTGGCCTTAAAAATGGTGGGAGTCGTGCGATAGATCTCCATCGCTCGCGATAATCAGAGTCACGGAACCAGTTGTTCCATGCGTGCTGGCGATTCATCTTCCTTCTCGATCAACACACATAACAGCTACAACTATCCTACTTTCTTCTTCGTTGTTTTTCATTGCCATGTGCTCAATCCGTTTCGCACCCTCTTTACCTGAAATATATGGTATCAAAAACTTGAATTCTTGAAATATCCAATAAAACTTATTCCCTTCTCTAACAAGGCATCAGCAGCCTGAAATATATAAATAGAGAATCAGAACATAAAAATACATCTGATTCGAGCTGTGGTTCCGCAACCCTTCTCTTGATTATTGAAAACATACCTCATTAGAACCTTCATTTTCTTCTGACGACTTACAAATCTTGATGCTGATATTTTTTCCACTCTCTCCACACGCAACAATCTGAAGTTAAGACCTACTTCTGGGTTTCCTTTCAAGTGCTACGTAGTGTTTCAGTCCTTTTTGAATCCACTTGCCACCAATTTCATACCATCTTGACATGATTTCATCGACACGATTATATCTTATGGCTTGGAATGGAGTTGGAGATGCTCATCGATAGCTCCGATAAAATTGCTTATTACACTCAAAATCCTTGTAAAGCTGGATTATTCTTCTTATTCTGTAAGAGTTTGAGATTACGAAAAGGATACGTAACGCCGATGAATCTCAAACCTTGCACGTACCATAATATTTGCATATTTTGGAATCTTTGTTTACTTCAACGGCGAAGGAATACTTCAAAAGGTCCTGAGATCGGCAAACTCAAAACGTTTCATGAGAACAATAACCCCGAAAATCCGAAATTTTGACATTCTGTGCAAAGAATCAAATGATTAATTTCCGCAGCGAATTAGTAGAGCAAAAATCGTTAAAAGAATGGAATCGGAAAAGGTCAAATAAAGTATTGATATGGTTTCATTACCTTTAGATGAGTACCAGCATGATAAGCTCATTCGCAGTTCATACACTTCCAATTTCTTGGTGTGATAGGTCCATTCAAATTTCGCATTAAAAAAATTAAGCATACCATTCCGGAAGAAAGAAGTGTATGGTTATGCTGGGAATACTGTATATCTAAAACGAGAAATGGTTAAATTTCATTAAAAAGTTTATTATATCTGTTTATTTCATCGAACAATTCTTTCTTTAAAAAAGCTAATTTATGAAATCAGAAAATATTACGCTCACTCTAATGAATTTGCCTCGACTCCCATTCATTTGGTCCAGAAGAGACCCGCCGGTTGACTTTCCATACACGAAACAACAACCGGCGGTGATATGAATCTTTTAGGGTAGAAATGATTTCGGAGTCGAGGGATTAAAATCTGTAGACGTGTTCTTGATGTAAAACGATACTTCAACTTTTTTCAGGGCCGGTAAATTAGTTGAAGTTCCATGCGCAGAACAATTTATAACAGAAGACTGACTCGCGAACCATGCGTCCGCGCTGTTTACGCATAGATTATTTGCAAATTCGCGAACAACCGTTGCCATCAAAGCTTTTGTTGGCAGGGTAATCGTTTCAGTGCTTTTGTCCCTTAATTTCCTCCAAACGGCCTCTGTCTCTAGTGATTACCTGTTAAACATTAATGGGAGCTCTTTATGTCGGTATGAATTGAAGGAAGAAAGATCTTTGAATCTCGACTACTCCTCTTGACCCCTTTTGTCGCTCTGAACCGTGTCCACCCCGGATTCACATGGAAGTAAGCTCCAAACTCTTCAGCATTTCACCGATCCTTTTGGCAAAATCTTCTCATTCTTCTCTCTGCATCTGCGCCTTCATACATCCTCTTAAATCTACTCCCTTTGAATCCACAAAACTGGTCATTCAACCGTTTTAAAAACTTGAGTGCTACTTTCTCTTCTTCTGGTTGCTCTTTTTTCCGCTCTTTGAGCTGAGTTGCAAATGCCATCACTATGGTTCCGTTAACTGGTATTTCTTTGTGTTTCGGTCGAGAACCCATCAGTAAACAGCTTGCTCAGCATAGGAGGTCCTTGCGGATTGTAGACGAAGTGACTGCTGCTTCCACAGAATTAATTTTTTGGATTATTTCAAAATTCGCTAAAATATTGCCTGGTTCGGCATCGCTCGCAAACGCAACGTTTTTTGTACCCATCTTACGTGTTCAATTTGCATCACTAGCGTGACCTCTCTTCCTTTTTTGAGATACTTATTAATAATTACCATTTTTGATTTGACAAAAGGATTTCCTTAGCTTTAATAACCTTGATGGTGAAGAAGTCATTCCGATTGTCTTATGTTTAACTGATGTTGTTTCGACATGAAAAAGGTTTTGTATCGTTTATTTTCCGTATAGTCATACATAATTCCAGCCTCCGTGGTCGTTGCACTACTGCAAGATCATTAACTCTACACAAACCAGTGATATTCAACGTAGCATATCATTCTACAGAGGGATGTGACCGTCCAAGTTTGATTAGTTTTGATATATTTTATGCCTAATAAAGGAAGCTTAAAGCACTGAATTAATTAAAGACATGATGCACGCTTGAAGATATATGCTTATATGTATTAATTTACGTGAATTACCGTTTGTGGTCGTCAAACATTCTGGATACAGACATCATATGCTTATTTCACTTTTGCTCTGATCTCGAAGAATGCTTCATTCAATTAAATACTTTACCTCTTCTCGTGGCCCTCTCTGCCATGGCACTGCTTTTCGTCAATGACATTCCACTTTTACTGTCCTTAAACCCCCAGAATTATATTCTTCGTTTGAATTGAGCTTGCACTCGGCCTAGTACTTGATGCCCTACTCTCACCAGATTCCGCGGGAGTATCAGTATCTATTGCAGTACCTCCTTGGATGAAGCTGCAATAATATGGGTCCCAAAGTATCCACACATGAGGTGGAAATTTTTGGAAATGAATTTTTTTCGTGATACCAGTATAGAGGGGCTAGAAAGCTATTTTGGCAAGCAGGGTAGAGTGCCAGTAGTTAGAGCGGTAGGGGAATATTTCCTTAAGTCCGTCAGGGGTATATACTGGTGTTTGATTGAAGTAAAAAGAGAAAGAGAAGGAAGAAAGGGGAAAAGGAGGGGGAGGTGGTTGGAAGTACTACTCCGGGAACGCCCAAAAGGGATACCAAGAAAGGAAGCGTGACTTCTCCGGCCTCGGTTCGTATGTTCTGCCTAAGAGAGCCCGTGCAGCTCTAGGCTTGGCGTTCACTCAACTAGGAAAGCTAGCTCAACACACCAAGTCCTTTACCTTGGGTGACGGGTCGCAGCTGGGGGTATTGATGCTTATTTTACTGAAATTTGGTGAATTTTACGGTTATATATAGAGGGTATGGCCATTTCATGTCAGCTAGACCTACAATAAAGCTAATAAAAGGAAAAAAAAATTAAGTAATTGACTTTGCTCAAGCGGCCCTACGCGTAGTAACTACCTTTAAATAGGACAATGTGTCCATGATACAGTAAATAAACTATGTGCGCGAAAGTAAAGTCCAGTCTTCCACACGGTCTTTCAGCTTCTGTCATCTGAGGGCTGATTGAATTGGGCATCAAACCAGCTGATTCCTCGAGAAAATGGTCTTTTCCTTCTTTAGGACTCAACAAGTGGAATTAAAACTCTTTAGTACTATCCTTCACTTCCCATTCTGACACCTATTCTCTGAAATCGTCCACTATTGGTCACTTTTTCCATTCCTGTGACTGGTTTCGACACCATGTTTGTCTTTATGCTGGATACATACAACCTCCTGCACTTGAATTGGTATGCAGATAAGCGCGTTTTGCTGTGAACCATACTTTCAGGGAGCAGACTTCCGTCATTTGACTTCACCGTTTTAGAAGGAATATGAGTGGAATGGCGAGATTGAAATTGGTTTCAGAGACTTTATATATGCAAAATCTATCAAAAACAACCTTACGAAGGTAGCAGAGACCTGAGGAAAAATGTTAAGCTCAGAAAGGCGATGAACTTTTTTGAATTAATTTTTCGTTCTTACAAAATGTCGTTATTTGACTACACATGTGATCAATTGATCAAACTTGTCGCAAAGGTATTAATGGAGTTGCGATACTCTTGCGCTAGGCATCAGATGAATGCTTCCATGAAACGGGTAGTAGCGGAAGATGCAGCTTCAAGGGAGTCACACGCAATTTGTTCAAATTTAAAAAGCGTTGCACGGTTCGGGCTTCCGGAGGCGGTGGACGACATCCGCAAGAAGACCTGTTTCAGATTCGAACGTTGTAGCGGCGCGTCGCAAGAAGACCTGTTTCATATTCGAACGTTGCAGTGGCGCGTGCTTCTCAACAGAGCACATACGAGATCCGTGCTGTACAATCAACACGTGATATTTCTTGCTAACAATGCAGGAAAAGAAGGGAGCGGTAGTGTAGGGCGAAAGACAGGATGAATATGGGGGCCGAGCTGAACGAACGGCGGTGGGTTCTTGCTACTTTACTCGTAGAACTAAGGGGAAAATTGGTTTGGTTTACTGCGAGTAATGGAAAGGTTGGGAGTCGTCTGTATTTGTAATCAAACCATTGGCGGGACCTATATTGCAAGTGCTTCAGCGTGTGTACCAGCTAGAAAGTAGCTGGTAGACCGGTTGCCAAGCAGGCTGCGTTGGAAGTGACCATCAACGCGCGTGTCGTTGGAGGAGAATTGTCCTCACCCTGGAGTATTGGTCCAGGGCTCGGTTGGCGAAGAACTTAGAACCTGCGGTACAGTAGACCAATAAACATCTCGGCGACGCAGTATTTATCCGCGGCAACGGGACTGGAGCTGCCACAACGGCGGCGACGACACGAGTTTCCTGTAATATATACTGTAAGCCACTGTCATGACATTTAGGAAAGTTAGAGACGCGTTGATCAAATTTGAGGAAACGCGCATAGTGCGGTAAACTAACGGCGTTGTCCAATGCTTTTTTATGAGGTTAGCGCTATGAATGAAGTGTTGAACTGAACTAATCATGGTTCCCCACTCGCCTGCTACTATCCTACCAAACTTTTCTTCTCTTCCGCACCCTGTCCGTTTAGCCATCTCCCGTGTCCCGCTCGTGTCGTTGAGGTCATTGCACCTTGCGGTTCCCCGTTGGCAGCCGTCCGTACCCGGCCAACCTTGTTCAAATTTCACTCCCTCGTTATCATAGAGGGAGATAGACATTCATAGCACTCAAGCACTGTAAACGCAACCTCATTTACCCCAGAAGGATGCGATATAACGTGCACAACGAATAGTTGCCCCTATGGTTTAGTGTTACACCGCGAAATTGGCAGCGTTTCACGTGTATGACAATGACTGCATTTTCTTGAACTTTATAGCCCCCGCTTGAAATGTACTGGCAGTGTGATAATCCACGGTGGTGGCCACGGTGGTGGCACTGGGAAATGATCGTGCCTTCCAACTATCAAAGTACGGAAACTTTTCCTCCCTCATCAAGTCGATGTGGTTCAGAGCAAGTAGAGTTGGTCGTTTAGCCACCCTGAAATAATTACTGGTTGCGGCAAGTGCAGAATACTGTAAAGATAAGCTGCTAGTTTGAAGACTGCAACACAATGACCGAAGAACCTGCGTGATGTGAAAAGTGGAGTGTAGCAACTGATAGGATGAGTATTGTTGGATGAGCACTCACTCTCCCTAGGGATGAATTGTTGAGGAAGAAACAGCGAGGGTTTTAGAAACGGTCGGGCGGCTGATGGACATGGATTTTGCCACGGTTGTGGGTAGGTGGCAGAGGTGAAACAAGCAAGTGGGCCTGCCAACGAGCGGCGATACAGTACAATAACGTACAACAGTGTACAGTACTGTACAGTACTGTACTGTATCGTAGTGTACAGTAGAATAATTTTTATCATAAGCGTCATCACAACACATGTACAATACAGAGGTACAGAACAACACGCTCCAACAATCCAGCAATGTATTGTATTGTACAATACAGTACTGTACAGTGGAATACGTAGCCTCGCGAGCCAGCAGTGTTATCAAGACAAAGTCATCTCTCTCCTCGCCAGATCTACTCAACTCCCAATCCTGATAATACCCACCCATTCCCTTCTTCCTCTTCGCCAAACACCTGCAACGCACAACTCTACCAACCTTTCACCCTCACCATGACTCTTCAACAACCTCATCCCCATCCTCCTCCACCCTCCACACAACATACACCACCCTCCTCCACACCCACATGCCATCAATCCAACTGCCAAATCCGTACTCCAAGACCCACATCACCAATTATGGCAACACATCATCCATCTTATCCAAAATTCATCCTCCGAACAATTACACTCCCTCCTAACTCACATCTACACCACATTCCACCATACTTTCAACACCCTTCCATCCAATGCCAAACCACGCCCACCCAAAATCCGCAACCCGACTCCAACAAAAGATACCCAAACTACTCCCCAAACACATGGAACGTAGCGCCTGTGCCGATTGGATCGCATGTCGCATGAATCCAATATAAGCCAATTCGACACCGTGAAACAACGCCTCACACAATGTTTAGGCATGATGTAGCATTGGTATGGCGTAGTGAAGATGTACACGGTGAAAAGAGAGACGATGTATTGGAGTTTGGCTATGCGTATCGGCTGGGTGGTGATGCCGTGTTGGAGATTCAAGTCGTGGAGCCTGTGGCGGGATGGGTGTTTGAGATGAATTCCAGGGGGAAACATGGTGGTGAGGTTGGTTGTGTTACATTTGGGAGAGTAGGGTTTTGTATGAGGCGATTAAAGGGGTTATTTTGGGTGCTTTTCAGGTGGATATGTTGCCGGAGATGGGGGATGTGGTGGCGTATTATGAGCGGGTGAGGGAGACAAGAGGGGGGACGTTGGATTATGGAGAGTTGAGACGTATGCAGGCTTTGGTCGATGAGGTGGTGGCGAGAAGTGACCGATTGGTTTCCAGTGGTGGCTTGTTGTCGTGCGTAAGGCTTTTGGGCTTTTTGTCTAAATGCAAGGTATTGCACAGGGAACATTGCATTTTCATCTGTTCGTACGTCATCCATCGCATGACTGACAACCGTTACCAATAATCTCATCAAGCACTTGAACAATTCATCGCCATATTGCTCACCGCCATCTCCATCACTGCATGACCGCACCGCTTTTATCCACAAACAACCACTTGAACCGTCTTTGAATTGATGCACACACCTTTCGATTTCTTGGGTTACATCTCTATGAGCGGATCTTTTGCTTGTTTTCTGCCCGCTTGCAGACCATATCCATCACTATCAACTATTCTTTCAACCGCCGCAAACCCGTTACCAATGCGTCCACTAAATTACTTTGTGTCGTGTCCGCCTCTCACCGCCCCACACCACTGCCAACCAACCTAACAAACGAAACTGCCTCCCTATTTCACATAAACCTAAACTGCCTGCACTCATCCAAAACCACTCCACCTCTTCAATAAATTCCACACCATCCACCATCCACCACCCACCACCGTCCTCCTCCTTCCTCATTCACTCAATACCCTCACTTTCCACATCCACACAACAACCCCATCCCCTCGTGCAACCCTTCACTCACCTTGGAAACTTTCAACACTCCACCCCTCTCTCCACTGCTCCCACAATCCCTGCTCAAAATGCACCGTCACCAAGCCTGCTACCTCCAGTGCTTGGCCCTTTCCGCCATCCTACTATCCACCCAAGCTCGACACATCTCCACCCATTCCTCTCTCAACCGTCAAACCACCGTTCGTGCCTTTTCCCAAAATGAATTCCTCGCCAATTACATTCGTCTCACCCAGTACAAACGCGGTCAAGTTCCCGACTGCCCTCGTCGCATCGAGATAACCGCCATGCCTACCGAACACGACCGCTCTCTCATTGCCAACCACACCGACATGAGAATAGGCGTGACAAACTTCACTGCGGAACCTTGTACCGACGATGGCCACATGCGTCTTGTCCGTTCCGATCGTTTGGTCGGTCCCGAATTGGCTACCTTGAAGGATAGGATTCAAGGCGATCTTTATTCCAACATCCTGTTTGATAATCTTACCGTTAGTCTTGCGGGCAGGAGGTATTATGTTTCTGTCGACGATACTCCGCGCATGTGCGGACAACTTTGGTTTACAAATCGTGAGACGTTTATCTTCTTTGATGAGTCGGACGTTATTGACCTCACCGTGGTTTTAAAGGTGGAGGACGGAATCCCAAAGCTTCTTATGGTCCCACTCACGGGCAACATTCGTTACATGATATCTGTAACGGAAGGTTCCACCTGCATCTATCGTGTCGATGTTGACGTGTCCAACTTGATCAACAACATTACTCGTCCTTCTGATTCCCCCTCGCCGACGGTACGTCACTGCAAATCCCATCTTTTTCATCCCTTGCAAACTTGGGCTCCATCTTGACCTTTTCTAACCTGTGTGATTGCGTAACCGTCTCCCTCGACCTCATTCTTGCCATCTTCTGTCCACCATTTCCACGAAACAGCCCTCCTTTTCCGCATCACAAACCCCCTCCGAGGCACCGACCCCTGCAGCCAGTCCTACCACTACCCCCACCGCCGCAGAATCTCCAAGTGTCACCCCGCTGCCTTCACCATCCCAAGCACAGTCCACAACCCCAACACCCACCGCATCTTCCCCGCCCTCATCCTCCCCATCCGCATCAACCTCTTCCAGCCCTTCTCAGCAACCCACACCCAGTAATTCACTGCCTCCCAGCGTTCCACCTCTGCAAACCACTTCACTATCTCCCAGTTACTCGCCGTCTCCAACTCTGACATCTTCACCCACCCCATCCTACACACCCCAGGAGACGCCCTTGCCAACCCGCTCCTCCACACCATCGACGTCGGCAACCGTCTCGCAAACTGTCACGGTCACCCCCTCTGTGTCCCCGGCAAGGACCCCAAGCCTTGTCAGTTCGCCGACCAACAGCCCGATTCCAGTTTCGAAGACCCCACAGCCGTCGCGGCAGGTATCCCCTACACCAACTACGAGCCCATCTATGACTAGCTCTGGTTCGCCGTCACCATCGGTTTCCATGCAGTACACTCCGTCTTCGTCGCTTCCTCCGTCTGCAACACCTGGGACGCCCACAATTTCGCAAACTCCGGCCATGGGCCCATTCTCAGTTTCTCCGAGTCCGACAAATTCGTCAAGCCCATCAAGTCTGCCAAGCAGTTCGCCAACCTCACCGGAAACTCCAACCACGTCGCCCCTGCCGTCCTCTTCCTCAAGTTCAAGCCCGGGTGTATCGAGCTCACCATCTCCTGTTGCCTCTGTACAACTCGCCACAGTTTCGCCTACGCCACAATCACTGGCACCTGAGACACCTGTGGCAACAACCACCCCAAGCACAGAGGCTCTCCCTTCAGTATCGGCGAGCCCCACTCTTGTTCTCCCTTTGTTGACCTTGAGGCCAAGCGCGTCGCCGAGGCCAATGGCCTCGGACTCGGCTTTGCCCTCATTTTCCGAGGTGCCGAGCACCACGGCATCCGCACCTCATCTACCCCATCCGTCACGTGGACACCTTCAATGACACCATCCAAGACTGCTGGCTTTGAGGATTCAAGCTCGAACAACCAGTTGGGCGGGGGAGGCGAAGACAGGAATAATACGGACTTGGTTGACGGTCTCAGCACGTGCTTCCCCGCAGACGCCACTGTTACTCTTTACAACGGCGCGAGTGTACCGATGCACAAGCTTGTTGTAGGCGATCGAGTTCTTGTTGCCGATGGGTCGTATTCAGAGGTTTTGCTATTTACCCATGCGAGTGCCTCTGCTCGTAGCTGGTTTGTGCATGTGAAAACTCATGGAGGACATAGTCTACGGCTCACGCGGGGCACTACATGCCTGTCAACGGGTTGTTCATGAGAGCCGATGCGGTTAAAGTGGGGGATATGGTTCAGGTTGCAGCTCGGAAAGGAGTGGGACACGTGATCACCTCGGACACCGTCGTTGATGTGAGTGTAACATTAGGCAGAGGGTTGTACAACCCACAGACGGTGCGAGGGGATATCGTAGTAGACGGGGTTGTTGCAAGTTGCTACACGGAGGCAATCGAACCAACAGTTGCTCATTCGCTGCTAGCCCCACTGCGAGGATTAGCAGCAAGTCATGGCTTACGCCCGATGCTGAGTGTGATTGCAACATTGGTTACAAATGTCGCAAAACAAGTCACAGGTTGACACAAATCATGGCGACTCTTTTTTTGTTTACATCTTGCTGACTCAAAATAGGCAAGTCAAATTCGTAGGAAGAGGTTAGAGCACGAGAAGTGTCTGAGCAAAGGAGAAAGTAGTCGACTGCAAAAGTGGCTCCTTGCTTTTCTCTAGTTGCCCTGCCCCAGTAGGATCCTCCTTTTCTGTTTTCCTTTTACTGCGTCTAATCCAAATTAAGTTTTTAGTGTACTTTTCGACTGCTCGCCTCTTTCCCTCTTTGAACTCATCGCACAAGTGCCCCCTTCCTATTTTCCGCAAGAAACCCCTATCCTGAATGAAAAATTATCGAAGCTGCCCACTTTGATACCTCCTTTGTTCGATCATCGGGCGAGTTGGCTCCCCGATTTACGAGGCCAGCCAGCCAATTCTTACCTGAAAGGTGAGCCTTAATTCCCGGAACCGCCTCGACCAGATCTCCACACAACCCAGCTACAGGTTTGATAATGTCATCGGGCAGGTCACTCGGCTGCACAAGGTTGTCCACAATCACCTCACAAAACGCCACAATCCACTCCACATAAGGCGTGAGAAGTTCTTGCTTTCCTTCATCTCGCAACCCGTTGATAATCCCAATGTACGCCTCAAAAATCGCCTCCCGCAACTGCAGAATCCACTCTTGGCTGTCGTAGTCGTCTGGAGACACTTCCATGCGAACACTGGATTCGGCCGCTTGCCTCATACAATCCATCACTTGCTTTAGATATTTCTCAAAACTCCCCTTTGTTGCCATCGCAATGTCGCCGAAACACGACAGAATTGGCGGCTTGACGGAGCGTTCCAGTGCCGAGCTCTTCAAGGCCTCCAAAAGCAGAAAGGCAATGTTATCGGAGTAGCCAGGATGTCCTTTCCAAGGGCTCGACACAATTCCGACACCACCGATACGGCAATGGCACAAATCTGGTGGTGGTTCACGTTGCTCAGTGCCTGCCCCAGTGTCGACGAGAAATGGGGCATGTACCTGTTAAAGTCTTTTCCAGCCGCCTCTGCCAGCGGTCCGACCGCAATGAGCGCCTCCTCAACAGCCGCAGCAGACCCGTTCATCCGGAACGCCTGCAAGTAGGCTTCCATCATGGCGTCTGCGTACGGCGCGATTTGAGACGAATTCAGTCTCTGCGTTGCCGTCGACAATGCTGCACACAAGAGTCCTTGCATCTCGAGCATATCAGACACGTCATCCTCGCTCAGAGCACACGGCAATGCCTCCAAGGTACGACGTAGCTTTTCAGAAAGATGGGAACGCATTGCAGAACATAGGGGATACCATCCTTGGAAACGCTCCGGAAAATAGCATTCACAGCTTCATATGCGGCCACGCGGAGATGGCCCTCTGATGCATCGTCCCGATCTGCGGCTTGCAGCAGACCGCCCAACAGAGCCTCTACGTGATCGCGAAGAGGCCCGGTTTCCTCCTCTGCCTCTTCATAAAACCGCTCTGCTAGATTATGAATGGCAAAGCAGATATGGGCCGCCAGCACCGGGCTCTCAGCCGTAGATAACGTGCCGCGCAAGCACTCGACAAGCGGGCTCAAGTGGGTCTGAGTGGTGTCGCGGTCCACGGAGATGACACGTGCAAGTGTCCAGGCAGTGGTATCTTTGACGGCGAGATTACCGTCCTTCATCAACGTCTCGATGAGAATACCGGCAGCCTCCCTAACCAGAACCTTGATATTCTCAATGGGCGGTCCCTCTAATACACTACCAAATGCCAAAATGGCGGCCTCACGCGATCGCCAATTGGCGCGGTCCTGAATGTTAGTTTCAATGAACGGTCGCACGATATTCAAAATGGTATCCGGTGCGGCCTGAGCCAAAAGCTCCACACAGGCACCCGCCGCAGTAGCGGCGTTCCAAGAGTGATCCTCCAGCGGGTCATCCTCCTGCTTTTTCAGGGTATCAAAGATCGGGCCTGAGAGATACGGCAGGGCGTGTATAACAAATTTCTTACTCTCCCTAGCCGGAGATGTTCCCGTCTCCCGGGCGGCCTCCGCCTCAAAGATGAGAGCAATCTCCTCCTCTGCGACAGTACTCCAAAACTCGATAGCTTGCATAGCAACAGGTTCTGTGTCGTTACGAATGGCGTTCTCAGTCAAGGAGTAAATTTCGGCGATATACTCGTGCAATTTGTCATAGTAGTTCTCAGCAATCTTGACCAAGCCTTCAAACGCGGCCTGCCTTACCTGATTGTTCCCAGCGCGGGCGGCCTCACAAACAGTGGTTACGATAGCGGTGCGTTCGACAGGGATTTCGAATTGACTCCTCGCAAACTCGAGTGCATTATTCAAAGCGATAGTGGCTGCCAAGCGAACGGCGCAATACTGTGTTCATTACTGTTTGGACCACCGGCATACGACATGCCCTGGATGACAGCGGTTAGGATCTGATTGGAATGGGCGGAAAGAATCTGATCGGTAATATCACCATAAGCGGCCTCCTCACAAATATAACCCAAAGCCTCCAAGGAACTCTGTCGCAAATGGTCCTCCGAGTTCTTACCAGTAGCATTGTTCAACAATCGGAGATTAATGAATCCCAAGCGCCCGGCCTCGCCAAATCAATACCGGCAATCTTGGAAATAACCTGAGCAGCGGCGCGCCTAGGCTCTGGCTGGGTAGCAGCGAGTGCATTGAGCAAGGCGGATCGAATGTGTGCCTTTGAAGTTTCGTCGACGGATTGAATCCATCGATCGGCCATTTGTGTGCGGACTGTGGGATCTCGGGCGTCGATGGCATTCTTGACGATGAGACCTGCGAGACGACGACTTTCGGGGTCATGGGAATCGCCGGCGAGTTGATCGACGAGACGGACGAGATAGGCGGCAAAGTTGTTCTGCTCGCCTCTTTGAGAACGCGCTCTGCATCGCGACGAGCGGTTTGGTCTGCGGATTGGGCATTGAGGAGAATCTGGGTGATATCCATCACGAGCGGGTAGGGCCTGGAAGGAGGGGTATAGCGGAGTGCAGTGGAGGGTGGAGGGTGGAGGGTAATAAAAGGTGAGAGGTAGTGAAATGAAACGGAGAGAAGAGGATGGTGGGTTGAAACAGATCGAGTTAAGCTAAGGGGTGATGCGGGGGGGGGGGTGGAATTGAAAGAGTTATGAATAGGATGAGGATGAGGAGGTTGGAGTTGTGTCGGGTTGGATGGAGGGTAAGGAAGTGAAGTAACAGAGTGATAAAAGAGTGGGCAATGTGACGTAGAATAACGGGATGTGATGTGATTTGATGCGATGCGATGCGATGCGATGCGGTGCGATGCGATGCGTTGAGGTAGGAAAGAGGAAAGGGAAGGGGCAGAGGAGGGGTGGAGTGGTGGAGGGGGGGGGGGTGGGGGTGATGAGGTAGACGGGTATAAAGAGATAGCAAGTTGAGGGGAAGGTTCAAAAGACAAGTGCAAACAAGTGAACAATACACAGATGTTGCAGCGGAGGTCGAAACGACAATGGTGGAGGTTGGAGGAGAGGGAAGAGCCGGCAAAGTGAATCAAATGATGAAAAGGCCGGTAAACGCACGGCCGGGACACAATGCCATCGACGCGCTGTAGACAACATTCTCCAAAAATTGCTAATCAAGCGGGTTTGTCGTACCGAAAACCGTTGATTTCAACAGGTGGAACACAAAACAAAAAAAAAATTAAAGTCAAAAACCCCCTAAAACCCCTCATCAATGCAGCACATTGCAATGCCATCCGGTCCCTCCTACCGTTAGTCCAATTTACCCTAACATATTCCAAATATTTTCACAAAATCTTGTGCCCAAATCCCCTCCCCCCCACCCTGCCCCACTCGGCCCACATTTCTCGCCGTCGCACCCCAATCGGTCCCCGCTAAATCCGACGTCGCCGCCCCTCCACCCCCTCCCTATTTCACCCCCGCCTTCCTCCTCACCCCCCTCACCCCACCTCCACCCATCCTCGCCAACAAAAAAATCAACTCCCAATACCACCCCCCCCCCCCAAAAAAATTACAATGGCAGGTATCTCCGTCGGCCTCAACAAAGGTCACATCGTCACAAACGTACCCCCCTCCCGAAACGCTCCTCCTACACCAAAGGCAAAGTCACCGTGCGCGCCGAAACCGTGCGTGCGTGATGCGTGAAGTCGTCGGCTTTGCACCGTATGAAAAACGCATCATCGAACTGCTGCGTATCGGCAAGGATAAACGCGCTCTCAAGTTTGCAAAGAAGAGACTTGGTACTCATTTGCGTGCCAAGCGTAAGCGTGAGGAAATGGGCGAGGCGTTGCGAAGCAAGAGAGGTAGATCCCTTGGACTGTTTCGATTTCGCGGTGCTGGGGGTGGGAAAGTGGCGCTTTGGGTTTGGGTCGAGTGTGCTTTTGGGGTGGTAGGTGTGGTGATGTGCACCTGATTCGGATGCTTGTGCAAGTGACTGGGGGCTTTATCATTGTTTGGTGACGCCTTTCGGTGTGGCTTGTGCTGTGCGGTCGGGGTTGTACGGGCTTGTGATGGTTTGGGTGATTACGGGCTAGGTTGGGCGCTTTGTTTGGCACGGCGGCAGCGTTTGCTCGGTTGTTTGTGTGGAGTAAACCCATTCATGTTGCATGAATATGTACCGTTTGTTCACTCTCGTAGTTTTGTTCTAGTTGCAAGTGCCGCATATCGCAACAGCGGCTGGATGGTGGCACAGTGCGGTCCTGTCTGTTGCCTGCCGCTTCATAGCGCGTCGTGACGGAGCGATGAGGGCACTTTGCTCACCACGCTTTGGCGACTGCCAAGGTGTGGCTGGCGGGGATGATCCTTTCGCCAAACGTGGCCACGTTTGCATCTTACAAATGCCGACTGGAGTGCAACGTCGCTTCTTTCGAACCCCACAATTAAATTGCCCAAAATAATTATTCTGTCAACCTTGTAAATTACACCGATCCAACTTGCATTGCCCTCGCAATGATCAAACACCACACCAACCGATCTGCTCATCCGCTCATTGCCGCGCTGGCCTTCCAGTCCGTTTCATACATCAATCCCCCCATTTCCGCAACCTCCCCCTCCAACCTCCCATCCAACCCTTCCCTCAATCATGTCCGTCATGCGCCGGCTCGCCTACTCGGCCGGCATGATGATCCGCGAAACAG
Organism: Kappaphycus alvarezii; assembly: GCA_002205965.3. NCBI lineage: Eukaryota > Rhodophyta > Florideophyceae > Gigartinales > Solieriaceae > Kappaphycus > Kappaphycus alvarezii. The sequence continues at coordinate 107,820 of NADL03000044.1, read as the reverse complement.
GCCAAGCGCTTGATCGCCTGGGCTGTCGCTTCCAAGGCAAGTACGCCTTTCGCGAACAACGTAAGAAATCCTACACCCCTTCCCCCCCCACCCTTCCATCCCACCAGTCCCGCCCACTTGTAACCTAACCAAACAAACATCCCATCCAATAACTACAGTCTCCCGCCACCGCCAGGTCATGAACCTTGTCGACCAAAAGCCTATCATCTCCACGGACGTTTTCCTCGCACCCAACGCTTGCGTCATTGGCGACGTCAGCTCGCCTCCTCCTCTTCCGTCTGGTACGGTGCTGTTTGCGTGCCGATACAGCCCCCATTACCGTTGGTTCTCGCGCTGCCATTCAAGATCGTGCCGTAGTTCATGCCTCCTCGGTCATAGCCGATGGAGCTGTCGTATCCGCCGGCGCTGTTGTCCACGCCGCTACTGTCGCATCAGGCGCGGTGATTGGTCCTACTGCTGTTGTGGGTAAGGGCGCTACTATCGGCCAAGTAGTTTTGTCAAGGCAGGTAGTGTCGTTGAGCCCGGCTGTGTGGTGGGTGAGCGCGAATTGTGGGCGGCGTTCCAGCGGTTAGGGAGAGAATGTTATCCGATCAAGAGGTGAAAGACATGGCCAAGGCTGTTGAGGATGTCGCGAATTTGGCTAGTGCCCATATGGTGGAAACAGGCAAGACTCATGAGCAGATTGAGGCGGAAAAGTTGAGGCAACAGTTGCTGGAGGAGAGGAGTGACGACTACAATTCTCACCTCGGACTCCTGGGTAAGGAGAAGGAGATTGTTGAGGACAAGCGCAAATCATCGAGGAGGATCGCAGGCTGCAAAGGCAGCAGGTGGAATGTGAGCTTCAAGCCCTCGTTCCCTCGGCTCTGCATTTTTTACTGCGTCCTGTGCGAATAGTAGAGAGGGCTGCAAGTGGAATAAACCGCTTTTCTTTTGTCACGTCCGTCTTTCAGAGTTAAATGCAAAATATGCCCATTTTACGCCGTGCCTTGCCACCACCAAGTCAGAGGAGCTCAGTGCACAGGCATCAAGTCCAAAATGTGGTTTTCAAGAACCTACATGTGTTTATTAAGGGTTCGACTTACGTGCAACTTGGGTTCCACTTTGAATACTCAGCGCACAAGAAAAGCGTGCTACGCGGCGGCGGACGACGAAAACACTCGGAGGCCATCAAGGTCGAACACTCCCCAATGACTTGTTCGTCTTTCTCCACTGACTTGCTCCTCCACATCAGGATTGACCCATCTCTCCTTTTCCGGACATCCGATGTCCGTGTTTGCTCTTTCCACCAAAGGACACCCACCCACCTGCACCAACTGCGCGCTTGTCAGCGACCTCCGCAGTGATGACAAATGGTAAATCTCGATGGCACTAAACGCCGCCTCCTCCACAGCTCACCAACCGCACCCTAAGCGTTACATCTTGCAACTACTGCCCGTCAACTTGAGGAGCAGCCGCAGGTGGTTCATTGCCAGCGCTCGGAGGGGGCAGTGCACCACCAGCCGGCGCCTCTATCGGTGCTTGTCCATGGATCGTTCGATAAGCATTCGCGGCCGAGTGATATGCCACCGCCGCCTGCTGCATTGCGTTTTGGTAAACTGCGCTTGTGCTTCAGCGCTCCCGGCTGCCATATTTCCCTGTGTCCCCATGTTGCCAGTTCCATCACATCTCCACCTCCTACCTGAGGACCCGGAGGCATTTGTCCAGGAGGCATCATGAATGGCATTCCCGGCACGGTGCTGGGATTCATCATTGGGTTGATCCCAGGCATGCTGCCGTAGAACGAGGACATCTGCGGTATTGTGGCGGAAGAAATCGGCGCCGCTGCAGGCTCACACTGACTTGTTGCTGAGCAGGAGCTTGCAGGTTCGACCCAGCCTTCGGCAACGGGTTGGGGCAGGGACAGCTTGGTTGGACATTTGTCCGGTTGAGCCGATGGCGGTTCATTGTCTGGACTGGGCTCTGTATCGGCGTTGACTGTATGGCAGGGCTCTGCGCCGTAGATGCCGACTGGCCCCCGGTGTTTGCATACCTGGTACCTGCATACCAGGCATCACCGGCATCGAATGCGATGGAACCATACCAGGATTCATAGTTGCATAGTACATGGCTGGGTTCACCGTCTGATAAGCACTGTACATTGCCATGGGGTCTGCCATGGCGACGGGGTTCACGGAGCCATACATGGCGTAGGGATTTGGCATCATCATCATGGGGTTGAAGGCCATACCAGGAGTCGACTGATAAAATGCGGCAGGATTACCAGCCATAGGCGCCACGGGGGGAGAGCCTGAGAGCTATTCGCCTGCTGCGACAGTACCAGGTGCAGAAGCAGACTGTTCCATTTCAGACCTAGCCACGGTCTTTGATCTCGAGGAACCAGGCTTTGCTCGAGTCTTCTTTGACGATATTCTTTGTTCTGAATACCTCTCTGCCAACATGGTGAATGCGGCATCATTCCCTCCATCAAGGTCATCGCTGTCATCTTCGTCTCTCTCTGCTGGGAGTTCGATGAGCTCGCGCTCATTTTTCTTTGAGTTGCAGAGCTCGCGGTTGCCTTTTTGGGAGCTTTTCTCAACGCACTTATATCACCCGTCACTCTTCTGACGACGACGTACACTTGAGCTGGCCGATGACTTTTTGCTCTTTTTTTCGGATGCCAACTTCTTGCCACTCCTCTCCTCCATGCTTCTCTCACGGGAAAGTGGTGCTGGAGTAAATGTTGGGTCCCTCGAGTATTGCCCCCGTTCAAACTCATCACGTGACGACTGGTCCGGCTCCTGACGAGAACGATACGATCGCGAGCGCATCCTGTCCTTGTCAACATCTCTGTCCCGAGACCTCTCCCTCTCACCATGCCATTCACGGCCACGGTCCAGACTCTTGTCTCTAGCCCTGGTCCCTTCCATATCCCATTCTCTCTCTCTCTCAGAGGCTATCTCCCTGTCCCTGTCCCTGCTCCTCTGCTTTCTCGGAATCGCCCCTCCCCCGATCGTGTTCGCGCTCCCTGGTCCTCCACTCGTCATCCTCCCTCCTCCTTGCGGCAACTTCAGACCCGCTACCGCGACTAACCAGTCTGTCGGATGCACGATATCTCATGTGACCAGAGGAATCATCTCTCGACATTGAATGCCTTCTCTCTTCATAGCGATCGAGACTTCGATCAGAAATGTCATGATCGCCGTCATCATAGCCGTCATCGTCACTCTGCAAACTAGTACTGTCAACGACCGGGGCGACTCGAACCAGCTGATTGGCATCCAAACTGTTGCGATACTGAGCCAGGACCCTCTCCAAAGTCTCGCTAACTGCAATAGCCCTGGCCATCTCATCCTCCTTACTCATATTCATACCCATCCTACCCAAATTGGCCTTAATTTCTCGACAGCGATCAGCCATATCGCTGAGAAGATCGCCTTGAGATCGGCAACAGACTCAGCACCCTCTACCATACTTGTAAACAAGTTGACAGTGTTTTCGACCTCGGCCAACGAGTACTGAATGGCATCATCATGAGCAGCGGCCCTTCTTCCGGAATCTGGCCTGTCGACGCCCTGTTGACTGGACAAATCCAAGGGGCTGAAGATGCGGGGACTTCAGGAAAATGGAAGCGATTCTTCTTATTCTGATACCTTTCGATCAAAAAGCCTGCATCAGGATCGAAACGACCGGAATATATAGTGGCCAACTCCTCAGCCCAGGCTCGCAACAAAATTCTGACACGAGTGGAAGCCTCCGAGTCCGGCCTCATACCCTGATGTACGCGACCTTTACTAAACAAAGGAATCATTCCCTTGACACCATTCTTGTAATCCGGAACTACGAATCGCCACATGCGACGGAAAAACTTTTCATTGGCGACATAACGGTAAAAGTAGGGACATGTTCTCATCAATCGTCAAGCAAAGTCAAAGTATTCAAGACTGCGTCCTCATCGGTGGACTTGAGTCGTTTGCGTAAAGCAAAGGCGACAGCTTGACCGCCAGAGGCATTGGAAACATGTGAGGAGCGACCACGGACAATATCGATGAGTTGGCGGCGTTTGGTGGAAGCTTCTGAATCGGAAATTCCCGGCTCTGTAGCTTCATCAACAAGAACGGTTACATGGAGAAGAAACTTATCATCGAAGCGGGCGGATCGAATTGGCGGTGCGTAGGATGGAGAGGTGGAAATGGGATGTGGGGTATGAGCGGAGAGAGAGCGGGGGGGGTGAGACGGCGCGGGGATGGGGAACGGGAGGAGTGGAATTGATGAGGGCGGGACATTGTAAGCGGGGAAAGGGAGGGGTTGGACGGGGAGATGTGGTTTGTGTGTGTGTATTGGGGGTGAGGGTGGGCGGAAGTGAAGTGGGAGTCAGGGTAAAGGGAAACGAGCGTTGTGCGACTGGGGTCACCTAAAAAAATAGGCATGGACTGTACTGTACTGTACTGTACTGTATATTGTGCACGACATTACAGAAAAGTAGCTTCAAGTATTCGGTCCAATCGAAAAAGGGCTGTTACTGTACCGTATAGTCTTTGTTGAAAGCAATGACAATCCGGGCTGGCCCGTCGCGCGTTCAAGGTACTACACAGTATCATTGTGCCATTCGGGACTTGCCGCTATGTGCATTACAGAAAGGACAGGTGTCGTTGGGGCCGTGTATCGCGCGCAACCTTCCAGCTGCCCCGACAGTTACTGTACTGTACTGTACTTGTGCCATACAGTGCTGTACAGTAGCTATACGGTACGGTTCTGTTACAACTTGTCTTTGTGACTGTAAGGACAGGGCCAACAATAGCCCCAAATTCACGGATACCAACGCCGATTCATTACATTGTCGTTGGGGCCGCCGCCCCAATCTTGAAAAATTCATAATACGGTACAGACCCCAATTTTGCTTAACGGTTACAACCTACTGTACTGCACGGTACTACAGTACGTACAGTACGTGTAGAAACTTACGATCACGACACTGTAAAGTCGTTAGCGCAGTACATTGTCAGCGATTCTACAATGGAAGCCTATTTGAAGCGAGACAGGTCGGGATCGTCAAACGTAAAGTCTGGAGAGGAATTTCGGAATCAAGTCCGTTTTCGATTACCGTAAGAGAGGGTCTCCACATGGGACTGCGTAGAGGGATTAAGCCACGATTGTGACTAGAGGGGAGAGGGAGGGCCTGTCAAGTGGTTGGTTCTCACTGCTCATTGCAGTGGCTGAAACAGTATACCATGGATGGTCTCAGCTCACTGCACGAGTAGCTTATCTTCCTAGTCGCCAACGCAACCTTGAATCGTGAGGAAATCGCAAGCACTATACTGCGTGCGCCAAGTTAGTAGGGAGGTGCAACAAGAAAAAGAAACTGGGTAAAGCGATAATAGGAAGATATGGCAGAATAGCTGGCATGTTGTATGTGATCGTACGCAGCATTCGTGAGGAGACTACAGTGGAACAGCAATACATGGATCTCCCTGGTGGAAGCCCTCCATGCTCTCCAGCTTGGGGGCCCGGGCGGGATGAACAGAGGTGGAGGGGTTCGACTACAACACCGTCATCATCCTTATCATCATCGGCGCCCATGCGGTGCTTTCTTGGAGGGATCTGCGATCTGTCGACGGTGCCACGGTACTGGCTTTGTCCAGAGTGGCAACAGACAACTCTCATACCCCGGTGATACACAATATGTAAGGGTAGGCAATCAACACAATTTACTCATCTACTTATACGAAGTGATGTCCTCGTAACGAAGCGCCACGATGGACGCACCACGCCGGCTCCCCTCCCGGTAGCGCACGACGTTACTGTCGTTTCCCACTTCCAAAAGACAATCATGCGCGTGGGAGCAAAGGCTGCGGGGGGGGCGGTGGCCTTTGCACCAGAAGAACGGCAGATGGCCGACCTGGCGAGGAAAGTGGCAGCCGCCCACGCAGAGGCATTCCCCGGACGTTTGCGATGCGGCTGGATATTTTTGCCCCTAGGGTTCGATTTGTTGGGATCCCTATCCGACGCGCCATTTAAGCTCATCCATCACCACGCCGCAACTATCGCCACGCGCAGCGGCAGCTCCCTTGGGAGAGTGAAATCTCGCCTGTACCAGAAATTAAGCTACGCAATCGGGTCCACATGTGCCCGCTTCGATGATTTGCCGCGCCCGCAACACGCACGGTTTATCTCGTCATACCCACCTAGTGGTGTCCTAATCGCGCGCACGTTGCACATACAAAACCGTATCCCAGGTAAAACAACCAAGTTAGCCGGTAAGCTAGAGTCACGGGCAAGGGGGGCTCACCAAACTCGTTGCGCGGATTGCGAGCGGTGACCTACGGAGCTCTGTCCTCCGCTCCTGCCTGCCGCAACTGTGCTGCCTCTTCGGCCCAACCCCAATTAGATCGGGCCCATCGCTGTCGGGTCGATCCTCCGCTGCCTTGTGACAAAGACGCTGCTCCTCGCCGCAATTGATGATTCTCGTGCCTTTCTCGTGCCATTTCAAATAGCAAATGGGATCAGGGTAGAGATGGACGCGATTTTGCACGATAAGCGCATGCTGCTTCGGCGAGTCTCTCGCCGCATCAACACCGCCAAGGGCGTCATTAACGCGCACAACAATTCAACCGCGTTGATCGCCGGTCCATGCTAGCTCCGCTGCCGTCGCTTGCCGCAGGCTTCGCCCGGTTCGTGAACATAGTATTCGGGCGTACGCAACCTCAGTTGATCGTCCCGAACCGTGAAAAAAAGACCATGGTGGGCGCGCAAGGCTCCCGACAAGGCGACCCTGCCAGCATGCTCTTGTTTTTCCTCAAGACCCAGCCGCTCATCCGGCGGATCGCTGGGGAAAGACTTATTATCCTGAACAAGCGGTAAGCTGAAGACGGCACCCTCATGGGGTCCCTCCCAGACCATGGGATCCCTCCCAGACCATCGACGTGCCCTTCGCATCCTCCGGGATGGGGGACCTGCTAAGGGCCTGAATGTCAACCCGGACAAAACCCGCATCTTCTGCCCAACAGTCCCGCGACCGGGGCGCAAAGCCTTTATCCGAGAGTTCCGCCTCGAGGAATGTTCCTAGGACGGCTTTGAACTGTTGGGGGCACCGCTCGGCAATCGGGAGTTCCCCGATTCCTGCCGCGAGCAAAAATTGAAAGTTGCCGCCGCACCTGCAAGCTGCTCCCCAAGATCGCTGACGCCCGCGCACGCTATCACATGCGCCGCCTCTGCGCGTCGGCGTTTCTAGTTGATCACGCCTTCAAACTCACCGACCCAATATACACCCGTATCGCTGCCTAAGCTTTTGACGGCCTGCAACCAACGTCCTTCGTGGAGTTTAACGTTGTCACGCCGTTGGACGAAGCATGGTTGCAGGTCACACTGCCCTTCCTACATGTTGCTCTCGGCTTCACACTTATTGAACTGTTTCTCAACGGTGCTCTTGCCGCAAGTCTCATCGATGCAGCACCAGCCTATGTCACGACCGGGGCACACGTCGGACCCCGCTCCACTCCCTCACCGGCTCCCGATGCCGCCGAGATAGGTCCCTCTTCCTCCACCAGGCCGCCATCCCAATGCGCGAGTTTGTGCTCCGACTCCCCAACCATCCCTCTCCGTCGACCTGGGCTCCTACGACCCGCTTCCCCTTTCTGCAGCGCACACCCATGTGCAAACCACCTGGAGGGTGTGCAGCAGGAGGCGTTGGCCAAGGTACATTGGAACTACGAAGCCTAGGTTCGTTCTCCGAATCTCAACGATAACAGTGCCGCCGCAGTGAGGCGGCGGATAAGCGGCCTCGCATTCCGCAAAGGCCCCGGTGCCGCATTCCTCCTTATGAATCCCACCACCGACGTGGAAGTACCTGCGGTATGTTGGAGGACTATTTTACTCCGCTCTATCGGACTGCCCGTTTACGCTGACTCACTCCCTCGGAACTGCAAGAATGGTATAAGACCTATGGGCAAGTTGGAGACCAGGCAGTGAACCTGCGCCCTTCAGGGTTCGGTCGCAAACACCGGCATGACTCGCTTCGCAACGCCAATTCCGGCCATGTCACCCGTGAAGGCGGCCCGGACTGCCAGATCGAGGTGCCGCTCCTGGTGGCCGGCACCAAGCTACGACCCGGTGACACCCTCCTCCATCCACCAGCAGTTCTGTGAACCGCTCAATCTCCTGCGAAGTCACCCTCGTCTAACCGTTCAAGGACGACGTGCGATCAAAGGCTACTCGGGAATGAGCGGTGCTGCTTCGGTTGCGCATCGCAACAAGGTCACTGACGTTGAACGCAAGCAGTTACGTCGACTCCCGCCCCCTTCCGACAACTCCACACAAGCCCTCATTTTCAATTCCCTGAGTTCGCCTTCCCTACTATCCTCTTCATAGATGTTCTCCTTCCGCGTATCACGAAGAAGTTCAACACATCAAATGGGAGTTACTCGCACTCGCATCTTCCGTATTGGCACATCAGTTGCACTCCTTGGTCGTCTGCCGCTCGGGTATTCTCCAAGAGTGAGTGAAAGTCGACACCCGTGCTACTGATAAATAGTCTTCAATTTAACCGGTGCTCACACGTGTACGGTATAGCCCTCACAAAGGAATGATTGAATAAGTTGAGGAATGTAGAATGTATTAACTACCAAAGCAGCGGAAATGCCAAGGGTTCCTTGCTGAGCTGCTGCCGGAGAAACAGGCTGGTTCCTGTCCCCATCTCAACGCTTGGAGGATGGCATCCGGCGGCGTTCTCCGTCGTCAAGGAACTCGCGAGAACCGTTGCCACCGCGCAATGGAACGGTTTTCGAAGGTTAGAGCCATTCTTTTACAGCGCACTCCGCTTTGACAGTAACCTCCAATGCCGCTTGTTTGCTGGCTGGCCTCCCTTCCACCTTGTGGTAGATTGGAGTGCCATCCACAGCTTTCGACGCATCGTACGGTTTCGCAATTGGCTTGACAATGATACGATATCTACGCTTTGGTACAAATTTACTGGATACCAACCCACATATCCACCACAGTAAATTAACCCCCCATTTACACTACCAAAGCGTCCTCTCGATGTCCTCACATAATATCCCCTTCCACATACAATTCACATTACAGTGCGACCATACAGGTTCAATGATGTTGTACAGTACATACTGCACATACGTCGTGTCCAATCGTGGCCACGACTACAGTGACTTGGCAATTCGATGACTTGTGCCGTATTTGACAGGTGGCAGTACTGGTGTATAGTGCTACCGGTAATACAGTACTTATCGAGCTGTTACCATTCCTATATTGCATGCGAACGGCTATATAAGGCAGAGCTCTCCGCCCGATCGGGGCGATAAGAGAAAAAAACAGAGGATAGGAAAAAGCGGTCAATCGGACTACCTACCTACCTGTGTGTCAACTATCTATGGCGATCGGCCTAATTAAACACACCAAATACGGGACTGCAACGGCATCCCGGGGGCTTTTGTACCCGTTCACTGTGCCTTCCTTCCTCGCTCCCCTCGCTGACACTACGCATACTACAGTTATGGGCCCAGGGAAGGACTTCGAGAAAGGTTTTGAACCCTCCGGTATTCGAGCCGGACCAAGACCTCCTATCGTGGAGAAAGAAAGTTGCAAGTTGGGTTGACTTAATCGTAACCGCAGCCGAAAGGGAGAAGACAAATTCTACAAAACGGTATTCCACAACTTGGACGTCAACTACGATCGAGGTCTTCGCCAAGCTCAGCAAGTCTTGTAGATGAAGCGCAAGAGCAAGGAAAGATCGATTACAAGCAGGAAGACCAAGTCAAAGCTGTGCAAGAGATCGTGGACTTGATTGCCCAAGATCCTCCCATCTCCGTGGTTACTCGCCTCATTGATTCCTTCAATAAGGTGACTTCTTGCAAGCGCAAGAACAATGAAGACTTGAACCGTTATGTGTCTAGGTTTCGCGGACTCGCCGCAGAGCACCTAATGAAAGCAGGCTCAACCAGTCAATCTCAAATCGGAGAAGTACTGGCAATAACCCTGCTCAATAACGCCTCTCTCTCAGAAGCGTCCTTACCAATGCCAAGCTCAGACTTATTGGAATGGCGGAGGAACGAAGCAAGGGAACGATACGCGCTGAGAAAAAGTTCACATTGACTTTGGATGAGGCACAGAAGATATCTTTGAGTACCAGAAGCTTGCTGTTTCGATTGCAAGAGCCTCTGGAGTTCCAGCCGTACGGGCAAACTCTCCATCAGGAAAGTGACGGGACGGTTCAATGATATGTGTCGAGATGTCAAGCCCATCTTCGATAATATCAAGAAACTAAATGGTACTCGAGATATAGCCAAATCCATTGCTCCCTGGTCGTCGTTGCATCTTAAGTCTGGATGACGCGGTAGATGTACTCCGCTCTCTTTTCAGACTACCAACAGAACTGAAGCCTCGGTAACAAAGGCTCAAATTGAGTCTGCAGTTGACCATAGAGAAGTTTCTTTGGAAGTCAAGAGAATGGTCAACGAGAGTCAAGGATCAGAAACCAGTCAAATCATCGCGCTTTCAACGGAAAGAAGCGGAAGACTTACGGCAATGACGACGATAATTACAAATCCGATCGGGATGGCAAGAGGAAGAAGTCAACAATGCTGGCGGAACTCGTCGGAGAAGCCTGCATGGACTGTGGAAGTAAGGACCACGCTCGAGGTGATTTGAAGTGCCAGCATCTGAGCTATGCAACTTTGAAGATCCGAGAAGCAAAAGATCGCCATGACGAAGATTCCGAAAGAAACAGAATACCTGAAAACGTCAATGGTATTTTCGTCCGGGCTCCAAGCATTCCAAGGGCAAAGGAGCCTGGTAAGCGGAATCCCTACCAAGTCCGATATGATGCATTGCACGATGACCCAAATCCTATATTGGACGGGGTTTCCCTAAATCGGCTGGCGGAATAAAGTCAGCGGTAGCGCTGTCTTTGGCGATGGGCATCGAATTCAAGTTGGATCCTTAGATTGTGAGATTCTACCATGGTTACAGGACATAAGCAGTGATGCAGAACTCACATTCGGCATATGGAGACTTCCTCTTGAAGATTGAAAGGGAATAAAATCGTTATTCCGTTCTATATCACGAAGGCGATGGTCCTCTTCTACTTGGAAATTGTGTCTTGAGCAAGTCAGATGTACTCAATTCACAAACACCTCGTGTTCTTATAATACCACCAGGTGTTTTCGAGGGATTGATAGCAAAATCGTGCTTCCAATCTACGTTGCTGAAGGTAGAAAAACTCGAACTCACCTTCATGTTGTCATGAGCCAAATATCCAAAATCTAAAGCTATCTTGCGACACAGCGGGCTCTGCTTGGAACAAAAGGAGATTGGGACAACCACAGTAACAAAAACTCACGCTTCATGGGAAATTCTGCGAAATACTTCTCATCAAAACTTCACCTGTACTCGCACTTACCTCTCTGAAGGACATGAAAGATCTTTGCAAACGGGGCGGAGTTCTTTCTCCAGTCTTGGAGAAAGCTCTAGAAGCAGTTGTGCAAAGTTCTCTATGCAAGACGACTGGAAGGCCACTCAACGTGTGCAAGATAACCTTGCGGAGTCCACTTCGAACCTTTAACGAGGAAGTGCAAATCGATTTCATGTACGTGGTTGAATTAACGAAGTACCCAATATTCCATATGAAAGATCTGGCTTCACTCTTTTGTAACGCAGTCGTTGTGTTGACCAGGGATATGGAAGAAGCTGCAAGGCTCTTGAAACTCACTGGATCGCGGTGAATGGAGCGCCTGCATCAATATCGTTTGATCAGGAATTCGACAATGATGATTTTTGCAAAACGTTGCAAAAACGTTGCAAAAATGGCATCAAACCGAAACCTCGCCCTGCGAGGAGACACAGCAAAATTGGTTCAGTGGAAAGTGCAAACTTCACTCTGCGTCAGATGTCACTGCGTATTCTCAAGGATGCAATTCACGAACGAAACACGAAGGGTTCTTCGTTCACAGCTCAAGAAATAGTCTCAAGAGCTGTTCTTGCGACAAATCTTCTTCGTGGAAACAATCGTGTCAGTTCCTTTGAACTTGCAAGAGGATACAAACCATCCATTCTTGGTCTACCACAGATGCCAGCGGACTCCGAGTTAATTGACGCAAATTATGAGCAAGTTGCACGCCATACGCTCTCAAAGGTGCTGGAATCTCGATCACCAAAAACTGTTCCTTCAAACATTCTCACACGGGGAACTCCAGTATATTTCTTTGAGAAGCAAAAAAGCATGGTATTTGGAATTTGGGTTACGTCCAAAACGCAAAAGAACATTTCGTCGAGCTCACACGGAGCAAATACGGAACCGGGAAACGGCTGAAAGTCGCATACGAGGACATACGGCAATACCCATCTTCATCCCTTTTGCAAGAGTTGGACAGTATCGAGGATTCAGAACAAGGACAGGGCAATCAGATCCCGTTGGATGAAGAAGGTGCATCTATTGCCGCTGCACTATCCTGTCTGCTTCTATACCAAGACCAATACCAGAGATTGAAAAGTCTCAGAACCAAGCTGTCAATGAAGAAAATCGTTCTTCATTGTTCTCGAGTCGTGTCGATGACATCGAGAGTTCTCGGATAATCGTTCCAGAGTCAAAATCGTTCCTTGTGACTGAGATTACTGCCAATCGGGCAAAGTAAAGAACGTCGAAGTTGATACAAAACAAGATTACTCCAACTAGTCGATCGGACAAAGATGTTGGAAGTACCACTCTTGAGGGAGTAACGAAGTTTCCGAAAGAGTTGAAGTCACAGAAGCAAGCAATACTTCGCCAAATTCGAATCGCGATTGGTGATGAGCCTGTGACGGAAAACAAAATCGCTTCGATCGCACCAGGGTGACTTATTGATGAATCTATCGCGAAGGAAAACTCCAATTACAAGGATAAAACGCGTATGAGGAAGTGTATATTAGAAGCTCACCCAGAGATGCAAATCTTATATCGCATTTCATCCGTAAGGACTAGGCAACGGCTCAGTTTCCTGTTATACGGGCTCTTCTTTGCGCTGCAGCGATACTTCGACTTTCGTTAGCAACGATTGAATCTCTGGTGCATTTCTCCAATCGGGACCGTTGAATCGCAACGTCTATGTCCGCCTGCCCAAAGGATGGACTACGAATAGCTTCTTCGTGTGGAAGCTTCTCGTCCCCGCTTACGGTCTCGTAGAATCAGGCCGTTTGTGGCAACTTGCAGTCGAAGAATGGATGTTCGACAATAGACTTGAATTCGTCCCTGGAATACCGAAATTATTTCTGAAACGTGAATTCTCTGGAAATCTGCTTCTCATTTTTCTAAGTCTTGGCCGAATTTCTTCTGGCTGGAAATGCACAAAGGATTTAAATTTCCATGCGGCGATTTCCAAACGTTTTAAGGTCGGCAGATTCATTTCTGATTCGAACTTGGTTTTCAACAGACTCCACATCTTCCAGGACAGCGATCTTGAAATCACTATCTCAATGAAGGATATTTGGATACTATTGTCAAACCACCATTAGACCGCAATAGAAGGAAGGATCAAGGAGCTAAATGATTACCGGATGAACTTAAGCTGTTTCAAGCTCTTGGGACAGCTGAATTGGTTTGGGCATGGTTTTCTCAGTCCTGCTGCATTTGTGTCTAGTTCATTGCAGCAATGGACTTTCGATCTCAAAGTGCGCCACTAGAGTGAAACCAATCGGGCTCTTGATGAGATTCGCCACTCACTCCGGTCTCACGTATCATGTGTCTTCTAATCGTGACGTCAGGGCTAACGATGCGGCATATTTAGCATTTTCTGACGTAAGCCAAGGGAAATCGTCCTACGGCCAAACGGGATACTTCTCGGGAATATTCTTTCCGCATTCTAAGATATTCCATGCCATCGACTGGCACAGCTCTAAGCAGGTTCGAGTCTCGTTTTCGTCCATGGGGGCGGATATATTTGCAGCGGCAGAGTCAGCCGATCGGGCTGGACTCAGGGCATACTGCTTATCCAAGATGTACGCTTCGGCAGCTCCCTGCCACTTATCTTGACGGTTGATCACATAGACTCTACTCACCATCACTACTCTTCACGTAAGTCGTGATTACAGGCTCCGTCCCACAGTCGAAAGGCTTAGAGTCTCCTTTGAATCCGGAGAGATGGCTGTCATGCAGTGGATAAAAGGCGCAAATAACTTGGCTGATGCCTTGAGAAAGCCGAACTTAAATACTTTCCGAAAACTTAACCGGACTTTGTGCACTTAGATGTCTAGACTCGGAGGTACTTGATAATGCTGAGAGAGTGAAGACAGATTGAGACCTTGAGGCGAAAAGAAGAAATTTCTTCTAGCTTAACCGATGTACCCACGGATTCCAGCAATCTCTTCCGTTTTGGTTAAGTTCTTATTCAACTTACACAAGAGTTGGTGCATACCTGGTGCCATAGTACTGGTGCAAAATTCATCTTCTGTAACACATGGAAGTTGTTGTTGGATGAGTTATGTGCGTCTGAAATTGCTGCACATTATGTCGACAGGTAAAGATTCACATCTATGGCAGAGGCTGCTACTTTATAGGCAGGACTTCCGACGGTAAGGCGTTGAAATTTACTCAACTTAGGAGTGGTTTATGTCGTGCAGTATTTCGTAACGTACTGTACATGTCTGATGCTCATGAATAGGGCTACTGCTGGATTAAGAATGTTCATGCGATGTGAAAATACTGTACTGTGCGTGGCACGTCAAATGGTTGACTTCAAGATATTCGAGATGCACAGAAATTATTTGTGTTTTCTAGTAATTTACTGTGTTAATATTTACTTGGGCCTACTGCCGGTTAGGACCGTTTCAGCCCAACCGGGGGTATGTTGTACAGTACATACTGTACAAACGGTCGTGTCCAATCGTGGGCCACGACTACAGTGACTTGGCAATTTCGATGACTTGTGCCGTATTTGACAGGTGGCAGTACTGGTGTATAGTGCCACCGATAATACAGTACTTATCGAGCTGTTACCATTCCTATATTGACATGCGAACGGCTATATAAGGCAGAGCTCTCCGCTCGATCGGGGCGATAAGAGAAAAAACAGAGGATAGGAAAAGGCGGTCAATCGGACAACCTACCTACCTGTGTGTCAACTATCTATGGCGATCGGCCTAATTAAACACACCAAATACGGGACTGCAACGGCATCACGGGGGCTTTTGTACCCGTTCACTGTGCCTTCCTTCCTCGCTCCCCCTCGCTGACACTACGCGTACTACAAATGAAACCCATTACATTACCCTGAAGGTAAGGTACGTGTGGTACTTACTCGGTCCCTCCCTCAACAGAAGCTCCGCGACTTCGTTACCCGTTTTGCTTTTAGTGTCCAAATAATGCAGGCGCGACAGGTTTCTACCCGCCGCCCGCATCCGTAGTTAATTTATGAATACCCTCCGCACGCCTCTGTGCAACATTGTACAACCCATAAAGATTTACCACCCACCTACTCAGAGGCATCCTCCTGGCGTGACCTCAATGTCCAACGCAGCCTGTCGGGGTTCCTTGAGCCTGCATTTTAGCGTAATTTACGAGGTATTACTGGGCACCCTGTAGGATATTCCGGGCCGCAATCGACCACATCTCTCAAATATTAAAACACCCCACATTTACCCCCTTATCCTCTTGCCACCCCTGTGGAGTCTGGTAAATTGACAGAGTCGGAAGGGTTCACTTTTTGTGAAACTTTGATTCTTTAAATGCAGCGACTTTCTTGATAATGAAAAGTTTATCCGAGAGAGAAACTAGGCGCGCTGTTGGTGCGACTCGGGTATTTGTGTGAAGATGCAGCCACTCTTCTAATCCTCTGTGTCTTTCCTCTGTCTCTAGACTTCACTCTTTTGACATTCACTCCGAGCGGCCTAGTAAGCTTCGGGCTTCGGGGGTTATAGTGTGATTATTCGAGACGAAACTTCTCGGATCACTAGCCTTCAACCCGGGGCCTGTGGGCTGCTGCTCTTTACTGGTGCTGCCCTCCATGTGCAATCCTTTCGGCGATGCATGATGCTCGAGCCGAGGCACTTGCAGATATGACCTTCTCCAGATATGGCTCTTCCGTTTCTATAGATGCCAGAGAAACCTTGGCCACCCATTCTATCTCCTGGAATATGGCGTTTTGATTGGAACTCATACATGAGGGTTGGTCCTTGGAAGTTTTTTCGGCATTGGGCGTTATCCCGAAGGATCAGGGTGAAACGAAATGTTACGCGCTTGCAATCGGACAGAAAGGCAAATCTAAGAGAGATTTTGACCTTCTGTCGGATTGGAAGAACTCGCAGCACAGGCAAAAATTTATCGATATACCGAGTGTAGGGGGTTAAAAGCACACCAGGGCATCGCTGTTTGAACTGATTGTCTTTTTTACTTCGATGAATAAGCCAGAGCCCAGACCGGGGTTTATATAGACAGTTCGAATTTTCAAAACCTCACTAAACAATACTACATGTGGTATAATGGCGTCACAAATGGTTAGGCGCTCGCCCCCAAGTTGGCGTCCGCTCCCTGTCGATTACTAAGCCGGGTGGTTTGATTTAATGTTCCAGCGGGTTTCATGACGTGTTTTGCTGGCCGTCAAGGATGGAGATTTAAGGTTCATTACTGTAAAATACCGCTGGATACAGCACAAACCTCATAGAAAAGTCACAGGAATCCGTAAGGTACGCACCATCAGTGGTTTTGGAAGGTGGGTTCGCGGCTCACCTTTACTACAGGAGCTGGATCAGGCACCGGCGCCCTGATGTATGGCTGTAGTTCCCCTTTTGGTTGTTGATCCTTTACAGTGGTAGGGACGGCGGGTTAGATCTTTTTAATATAGTTTCGGTGATCCTTAATGGTTTAGTAAAGAGGTAAGCACCACCTGACCCGAAAACCCGTCTCCAAGGCAGCCGACACTCTCTGGACTCATTTACCTCAGTAGGTTAAACGTCCGCCATTGAACGCCGTAATCACCTACGCTTCCTTGCAAACTACCTATCCCAGTTGGTATTTAATGTAGCCTATAGGTTTATCCCTGCTCTACCAACTCTCTACGCTACTGACGAATATCGGATTATTTCCGACATTTTGGTCTCCCGGCCTAAAAGAACCCCTTGTCTCTTTTATTCTTGCGTCGGTTGAGCCGATATTACCAGAAGGAATCGAGTGACCAAGAGGTTTGTACAAAACCAACCTGTATCTAGGATCTTCCACAAGTTTCCCTCATGTCGGAGAAGAGTTTCAGATCGACCCGTGGATCCGATGCTCCCTTGGTGCCGCCCGTATCGGGACCGAGAATATGATTAGAAGACCCCAAGGTGGCACGCTAGCAATCCCAAGTGGTTCAGAGTCTACGGCTTTACCTGTCGGAACAACCCCTGCCCAGCCCGTAGTGTCGTCATCGCCGCCGCTTTCGGACAACCGCCAACATTGGCTCAACACTGAGTTGACCCCAAGGTTAACCCAATGGTTGAAGGCCTAATTGGAATGGAGAGTAACCATATCGGTGACTCCATTGGTGGGGCAGTTCATCGAGGAGACGTTGCCCGCATACCTCACCGTTATGGTTCAAAGCGCGATATCAAACCTATTGGAAGAGTGGAAATCGTCACCGGAGTCCAACCCATTGAGTAGATAGTGCGCCAGTTGGTATACCAGATGGTTGCGACATCTGTCAAAGACCATTTAGATACCAGAAATTTACCCAAGTTACCCGAAGTGGAAGATTCACAGAAGTCCCGTGCGGAAAGTCCTGAGCCCCAAGGGATTATTCTGCAGAAACATGTAGTAGGAAAACCTCCCGAGAGATTAAAGTAGAACCTGAGGAGATGGGGGACTCTTCCGACCTGTCATCAGGAGATGACAGCCACCGGAGTGGTCGTCGCCGAGGCAGTAACCGTAAGGATAAGAAGTCCAAACGGGATAAAAAGAAGAACCAAAAACGGAGGTCGTCGTCGTCATCGTCCAAAGGAAGCTCGTCCGAAGAGGAAAGGTCTAGCTTCGAGGAGGATAGCAGCACTCGCCGCCGTAACCGTACACGGAAACACATAGATATAGTGGTTCCGTTGAACGACTTTGTTACCAGAGTGGTGGATTACCGTTCCTATAGGTTAGAGAACCGCTCGATGGTATAATCGGACAGCAAGGCCAAGAGGATATCATCCATTGCCAAGAGACTGGCAGAACAGATGCCCGAGGACAGGATCATCGGCAAAGATCCCATTATGGTTTTAGGATTCCTAACGGAGTTCCGAAACGAGTGCGACTATAACAGAGTTTTGAAAGGACTGGCCCTCTGGTTATTTCATTACTTCATTGATCTAACTGCTAAGGAAAATCCCCAGTCAAGGTTACAGACCAGAAAGAGTATGATCATAGACGAAGAGACCGACCAAGACCAAGCCGGTACGTGCAAGGAAGCAGTTAACTTTTTGTTGAGGACTTGTGCTACAGATGAGGTTATTGAAAGAGCATACACAGAAGTGACCAACATGAAGCAAGCGCCGACTATGACGGAGGAAACCTTTACGAAATTGAATCGAGCGAAAGCTCCACGGTGTGGCTCTGAGTTTTCCGAAATAGGATTGAAGTCTATTTTCGTGGATGGGTTACATCGAAGCGTTCAAGCTTCGACGCGCAATCACCTGTTCATGAAAAAGCATTTAACCTTTTCGGACATCAAGCAGTATGCTATGGCCAAGAGGGTTGACGAACGGAAGAAATCCAAGCAGTTCAAGGAAGTCGAGTATCCAATGGGGAAGAAGGCAAAACTATTTGGAAGAGTACACATGGTGAAGGAAGAAGACGAAACCTCCACGGATACATCGATTTCCCAAGCGGTAAGGGGCCGTGACGAAGGGGCTGTGCATGTCAAGATGGAAATGGACAACGCATTACTCATCTCTCCACAATCCTCCGCGGCCTCGTCGTCGGTTATGTCAGGCCGCTGTTGTTGGATTTGCGCAAGTCCGGACCACTTCGCAGGAGTTTTTTCATGATGGAAGCTTCCATTAGGGACAAAATCATGGAGGAATGACGCGCAAATTTCGCAAAGACCGCAGGGAACCGAAAAAATCAGTATGGAGACAGCAAGAACATGCCACGCACAGGTGGTCGACCCACGCATCCAGTGAGAACGAAAGAAGACACCTCTAGGGTTCACATTCTGATCCAGAGGAAAACGGAAAGGAGGAGTAGAAAAGTCGCCTACTTACTCCGGTATCACGCGCACCTCTTACCTGTCGGTTGCAGAACCAGAAGTTGGCATAAACTAGGAGGGCGGGGAGGATATTGATAACACGGTATTCTTCCTTAAGAAGACCCACTGTAAATTTTCTTTGTCCTATGGGTTAACACCAATGCAGTTGTTCTCGGTGAAGGGAGTGTTAGATACCGAAGCGGGACCGAATATCATTCATGTTAAACACTTACCTCCCCACCGGAGAAAGTTTCCATTACCCTATGAGGTCCGCTCCTGGTTGCTCGACGCATCCAACAACCCGATACAACTGATCGTGATAATTCCCTTTCATTTGGGAATGGGGAAAATGTTGGCAAAGGTGCAGTTCTTAGTGGATAAAAAGTTGGCGACAAGTTGTATCCTTGGGAAGAGCTTCATCGACCAGTTTGTGAAGGCTATCATACCAGCAAGTTCAAAGGTTGTGCTGTATGATTCCCCATCAGTGGCAATCCTCTCGGTTGCCTATGGAGGCAAGGTGGTCGACCGTCCGGAGGCAAAAGAATACACAAAGGTTTGAGTTGCCAAGCCGGTTACGATTTACGCCCTCTCCAAGATGGTTGTACTGGTACAATCGGATGCTGCAGGTCTACGCTTGATGCCGAACGCACCCAAAAAGTCAATAAAGAACTTGACCTTGATGGCTAATGTTGTCCAAGAAATACACCCCTTGTTACCCTTTTACAATGTGGTTTCGAATTTCAGTCACCGACCGGTCAGGGTAAAGCAGAATCAAGTACTGTGACACGCGTTGCAGGCACAGCAGGCTATATACGCTATACAAATCGAGAAGGAGAGCGCTTACGACCGAAAGAAAGAACCAGAGTGGATAGAGACCATCTATATCGGTGCTAAGGATCTTCATACGCGGGAGCAGGTCATCAAACTGTTGGAGGAGTTCCAGGAAATGTGTTCAGGCCACACAGGAAACATCAAGGCTACAATCCATAGGATTAATATGGTTCCCGATGCCCCACCGGTTCACCAGCAGCCTCACCAAGCAGAAATGAAAGCCAGAGAGGTTGAATGAACCGAAGTGGCAAGAATGCTGAAATTAAGGGTAATCGAGCCATCCGAGTCCGAATGGGCGAGCCATGTGGTCCTCATCCCTAAATAAGATGGTACGCTTCGATTCTGCGTGGACTACAGGCAGATCAACGCCTTGACCGTTAGGGACTCTTACCCTATACCATGAAAGGATGAATGTATAGACTTCCTGTGAGACGCGGAAGTCTCTACCACTTTGGATGCAAATTGGGGATACTTTCAAGTCCCAGTGAACCCATCGGATCAGGACAAAAAGTCATTTATTTGCCATTCAGGATTATATCGTTTCATACGAATGCCATTCGAATGGCAAAATGCTTCCGTAACTTTTCAGAGAGCTCTCGATATCATTTTTGCTCGGTGCAAATGGCAATATGCAAAGGTGTATCTCGACGACGTCATTATCTATTCCAAGAACCGGACGGAACATTTTGGACATCTCCGAACGGTTTTGCAATTGCTCCAAGCGACTAGTATATACCTCAGGCTGAAGAAGTGCAGTTTCTTCGAGTCATCCGTCATCTATTTGGGTCATATCATCCGTCCAGGGAACTTGGAAGTCGCGAAGAAGAATTTCGAGGCCCTGAAGCGCGCGCGGGCTCCCACTGACCAGTCGTAATTGCGTTCCTTTTTGGATATTTGCAATATCAACCGAAGGTTTGTCCCGAAGTTCGCAAAGATTGCGGCTCCCTTGAACCGCAAATTAGGTAAGGATCAACCAACTGAATTCAAAATCTTGACGGATGAAGAGTTAAAAGCCTTTGACACTTTCCGTTTGGGTTTAATCCATCCTCCCATTTTGACTTTGACCCGCCTTGGTCAAACCAATTATGTGGATACTGATGCCTCAAGTACTCAAGTAGGATGCTGTCTCCTCCAGGAACAAGACAAGATGTTGAAACCAATTGGGTATTGGAGTCGGACTCTGACGAAACCCGAACGGAATTATTTAACTACCGAAAGGGAATGTTTGTCCGTCGTCTGTAGTTAGCTCAATTTGCGACAGTATTCAGAAGGAACCAAGTTCGTTATCCAAACAGACCATCAGGCTTTGTTGTGGTTGTTGAACCTAAAGAATTACGCAGGAAGACTGGCTCGTTGGCGTCTCGGCCTCGCCGACTTCGACTAAGAGGTCCGATACAACCCTAGGAGGAAACACAATCTAGCAGATTCTATGTCCCGCCTGGAAACCGATGGAGCCGATCAGTTCGAATTGGATGACGATGTGCCGTGTTTCACCTTTGGTTATGAGCTCACCGGTCCGGTCTACAATACTGCTCCCGAAATTAGAGCCGCAGGAGTAACAGCCGATCAGGATTTGCCGATTACGGCAAAGGAATTCCTACAGGAGCAAGCCAACGATCCCTATTGAAAGGAGATGACCAAACAGGTGGACGCACCTAATACATCCTTCCACATCGCAGGATCTGGCCTACTGGTTCGACTGTCCAAGCTGGATGGAACCGTCCAGGTTGTCGTATCAGAATCCCTCGGAGCAAGAATCCTAGCAAAGGCGCATTATTCAGTTTTTGCTGGACACCCTGGAGGCAGTAAATCACACAGACCCTGCGACTACTCCCCCACTGGACACGCAAACCGAGTCTGATGAGTTCGCTGTTGATCGTCTGGCTCCTCACCTCCGTCAGGGTTCAGGATGCCAGTATAAGTTTTGTTGGAACGGTTATTCAACAGCGGATGATACCTGGGAAAGCGAAGCGGACATCCCAGAGCACTTTATCATCCGTTACTGGCTCTCCAAAGGGATCGACCCACCCGGCAGGTATCAACATTAACCTTCGAGATTCGCCTCACCTCAGAAGAAGGAGTGGATAGAATTGTTTGGATGAAGTTACTTTTTGGTTCGATATGCCATTTTCGAATAATGCCCACCCTCGGGTTTTTGTCCTTTATGCTGATGGAAAACTACCTGCAGGATACCTTTTTGATTGACACTTTTTTGGAGTTTCCCTTTTTTAAGAACACCTGAAGGTTTCCCCCTATGCTTTTCTTGTGTGGCATACCTTTATGGTTACCATAGACCTTTATATTGATTTGCTAACGCAAGATAAAGATCAAGTTTAAGGAAGGAGAGTACACAAATGGAAAGAAGGCTTACAAGGAATAGAAGAACCCAGCACGGGTAAGTTTATTCGTGAGGTAGCGAACCTTTTAGGCTATCAATGGGAACCTAATGGTGACGAATCCTTTTGGCTGGAGGATGCTCATCCGTATCCAGAAGGGCAGGACGATAACCTTCAGGTGCTGCTGGTACCTCAGAGGGACTCACCAACTTCTCATAAGCCTCGTGCAAAACCTTCGGGTCACCATCGCAGTTTCTATCTCGTCCAATTTGGTCTTAACCTTTTGGTGGCTTGCTTCCAACTGGTTTCGCAACTTCTGAACCAACCCCTGGTGAGTTACCCCAATAGGTTTCATCTAGGACGAATACCAGTCCTTGCTTAATACGCCCAAGCTCAAGGACGAACCATTTGGAATAACTCACTCACGCTGGACGGGGCTTCCGGTACCCCATGGAAGATAGGAAGTAGCGGAGCGCCCCCAATTAGGTTCTGCACGAGGACCCAGTGGAGATCTCCCAGTCGGTACCGTAACCACCAATGGGGGGGGAATTTCCTCCGGGGATCGCGCGCGACGCTGACCAACAGGGGGAACCGCCTGAGAAGGACCAGCTTGGGACTGGACTGGAGCCAGAGGGGTTGCATAAGGATCATCCCTGTGGAACTCCAAAGGAGTACCCTCCGTTTGGTCTAAATCGTAGTGTCCCATCGGTGGTTCCTCCTCTTAGGAATAACGCCTCGGAGTTCCAGATGGTTTCCCAGCCGAGTAATGGACATAGTCCGTAGGGGAATCCGTGACAACTTCCAATTCACCACGATGATCCAGAAGGAGAGTTTCACTGCGGCGAGTCCAAATGGTCTCTTGAGATAGACTGAAGGTCACAAAACTCTCGCGGAATGTCCGTTGGTATTTCTCAGAGAGATCAAAAAGGCGCTCGAGGTCTTCCGTTTGGTAATCGCCCCCTAGTAATGATACGCAGCCCAAGCAAGGATTTATCTTCTTAAGGAGGGCGACAAACGCCAGAGACGACCAGTTGAGAGATCTGCCGAAGGTCCATACCCCGGTTCTTGGCACTTTGTATCCTCCCACATTCCAAATTGGACGGCTTGAACGAAGGCTCCAGTAACGGAAACGAATATTCCTGTCTTTGCAATTGTCCAAATGAGGTCTGCCTTGTTCGAACGGTTGATGATGAGGGATCCAAAGTAAGCCAGGACGGGAGGAGTAAGAACCGGAAGGGAGAACAGGACCTTGATGTCACCCCACCAGTCAGGACGTTGGACGTAGAATGCTTGTCGCATGCGATGACCCAATCGGCAGTATTCCACGTTATGGTAAGCCAACAAACCTTGGTTATGCCGGTAATGGGTGTCTATCCATACCGGATAACCACCTTTCGGCCAACCACTACGCCTGAAGCCACGGTTCGGTGAAAAAAACGAAGGCGAGGATAAACTTGATAAGGAACGAAGTCATCCGGACGGTCGTTGATCAAGTTTTCCAAACAGGAGACATAATCCAGCTCGGCTCGGACGCGTGCGAATTCCAAACAGGAGGAGATAACCAAAGGGATACGATCATTAGAAGGATAGTGCTTCTTCCGAATGGACCAGAGAAACTCCCCATTGTCATGGTTAAACCAATAGGCGTCATACATATATCTAGTGGCGATGCGTTCCATGAATGCGGCGTGCGAGAAGTCCGAACGGTGCGAGGCTCCTTGATCGACGGCAACGGTTTCTTCTTCCTGCGGGTTGAGACCTGACCGATGCGCGACGGGAGTCGAAGGCACGGCCCTGTTGGATCGACCCGGTTGAAAGAGGCCAGGCCCAGACCCAGAGCAAGGGGTACCAGACGGTTGCATGTTGACGTAAACAGCGCAGATTCATGAAAAGATGGTAGAGGAAAGAGGGATAGAGTACGGGACTACCAGTGAGGGTTGATAACCAGAGGGACTGAGTGCCAAAAACGGATGGGGGATATTCGGCTTTTGTACCGCCAGGTGGTTCAGGGGTTTTCCCTGTGTCAAACAAAATACCTAATGAGGAGGAGTCACAGCCAATTCCCCCAACGGTTATTTTTGAAGTGTGGTGAGGGAAGAATTTGTCCCATACGTGGAGTTGCGAATCTTCAGCGTCCCGAGGTCGTGCCGCGGCCTTGAGAGCGGGCTCTGTGGTATAATGGCGTCCCAAATGGTTAGGGTGCTCCCCCCCAAGTTGGCGTCCGCTCCCTGTCGGATTACTATAAGCCGGGTGGTTTGATTTAATGTTCCAGCGGGTTTCATGACGTGTTTTGCTGGCCGTCAAGGATGGAGATTTAAGGGTTCATTACTGTAAAATACCGCTGGATACAGCACAAACTTCATAGAAAAGTCACAGGAATCCGTAAGGTACGCACCATCAGTGGTTTTGGAAGGTGGGTTCGCGGCTCACCTTTACTACAGGAGCTGGATCAGGCACCGGCGCCCTGATGTATGGCTGTAGTTCCCCTTTTGGTTGTTGATCCTTTACAGTGGTAGGGACGGCGGGTTAGATCTTTTTAATATATAGTTTCGGTGATCCTTAATGGTTTAGTAAAGAGGTAAGCACCACCTGACCCGAAAACCCGTCTCCAAGCAGCCGACACCTCTCTGGACTCATTTATCTCAGTAGGTTAAACGTCCGCCCATTGAACGCCGTAATCACCTACGCTTCCTTGCAAACTACCTATCCCAGTTGGTATTTAATGTAGCCTATAGGTTTATCCCTGCTCTACCAACTCTCTACGCTACTGGTGAACCTATCAGATTATTACCCAAACTACAATAAAATATTTTCACTAAAAAGTATGACTACGGTACCAAATTCATCGATTTATAATTGTGCCCTCGCCAGTACTATAGAGAAAAAGAATTTTTGTAGCCCAAGTTTGGACCCACATTGCGTTGCATGCTGTCTACAAATTTCTCCACATCACTCCTACAAATGCCATTTAAATGTACTGTAAGATGGCGTCCATAAACTTCTGATCTGATTTGTGATACAAACACGCATACACAATCTGAAAGGGAATTGAATTCATGATCAAATTCTACAGTTGCAGATTTTCAGACCGAATTACTTATCCAATTCCACACTGGCTCTCCTTCTATGTATCGCGCTACTCACTGGATCTGCGCGCTTAACGGTATGGTCGTGGCGCTCGACTGACGTCGCACCCGTCTTAGATCCAAGCGTCCATCACGTGTTGACCTGCAAATACGAAGAAGGAATGAATCGTCGACATGCCGTCCTCTGCAAAGTTCTCTCCGCCTCTGTAAGGAATTTGGGATCTTGGCCCTCATTGAGCATCCGCTCCTCTACGAGGTCCTCAATTTGTTCGGACATTCGGAGTCCCCGCGTTACGAATGGATATTTTACATTCCTGATGCCTACGGGCTTCACCGTACGCACGCCGCCACATCTCGTCAAGTATTTTTACCGCAGGCACTGCCGCGACACTCGCAGAGCTCGAGAAACATTGTCATTACTGCACTTACTGCAACCGAAACGAGATCCTCCTCTCTCCTACCGGGATTGATATCTATGGCGCCTTGGGCGAGGATGAGAAGGGTTTTTTCCGCCGCCTTGCTTCCTTCGCTGCTTACCGTCGCGGTTCCTTCCTTCAACAGGAGCCCTGCGACTTTTTTACCTGTTTTGCGTTTAGTCTCCAAATAATGCAGGCGCAACAGGTTTGCACCCGCCGCTCGCATTCTTAGTTAATTTCTGAATAGCCTCCGCACGCTTCCGTGCAAAACTGTCCAACTCGTAAAGACTTACCACCACATCCAGGAAGCAGTGAATTCACACAGGGAATGGTTAGCGTCCTGTGACGCTAATGCGAATCTCGCATTCAGTACCTTCTGTTCTAAAAACACACCCTCTCGGGACACATTGACTAATGAGGCCGACAAAAGAGTCCAAGCCACCTTATCTTTAAGGGATCAAAGAATGAAAGCATTCATTCAGTCATTCAGAGCTTCTATGGGTTTACTAGGAGCAAAAAATGGATTTATTGCGAGCTGGCACCCGGCCTGCGGAAAAAAATCCCTACCAGGGAGTTTTCTGTTTGGTCTCAATTCTACTGCCAATTACCAAGTCCCTTTGTTTTCACAACACACACACGTGCCCCAGACCCTCATGCCATGAGAATATTGACATTTTTGCGGACAACCTGTTTCACTTTCGTTACGGCAGATGCCGCATTGCTCTTCATGACGCTCAAGTAGGATTATTGGCGGACGATCTGTCCAAAGCTTTCCGCTTCCCTTGTGGTAGAATGGAGGGCGCGAGGTGTACACCGCCAGCGCCAAGATATTCAAGCTGTGGAATCTCATGGCTGGGCGGATTTCTTGGATATTTCCTTTGTTCACCTCCTTTGTTCACCCCCTTGCTCGGTCGTATTCCTCAATGAGGAACTTAAGTCCCTAAACTTCTCTGAAAGCGATCTGCTAAGCATAAAAGTTACGAACGTCTACTTCCTGCTGAG
Source organism: Kappaphycus alvarezii (assembly GCA_002205965.3). Taxonomy (NCBI): domain Eukaryota; phylum Rhodophyta; class Florideophyceae; order Gigartinales; family Solieriaceae; genus Kappaphycus; species Kappaphycus alvarezii. The sequence goes on along the minus strand of NADL03000044.1, from coordinate 80,995 downwards.
AGAGGGGGGAGGCTGGTGCCAATACCAACATCTGCTCTGGGAGGTTGGCACCTGGAGACGTACGCTTTCGTCTCGGAGCTGGAAGCAAATGCCACCACGAGGGCAATGGAGAGCATTCGGGAGCGAAAGTCGTCCTCATGCATAGACACGCAGTGCAAGCTGTAATGACACATGCCTCCTCGCCTGCAATGACCCGTCGATGCAGTCGCAGGGTCACGGCGGCGCAGACCTGCTTCTCTGCTTCATTATCTCTTTCTATTCAAACTCCGTTTAGGATCCCCCCTAGAGGTATCACACGAAGACTTTCTCCCCCACTGTTATACATTAGTGGCTCCTATGGGTCCACCTAGTCCTCCTCCTCATCCTCCTCATCCTGCTCGAAGCAGATACGACGGATCCACTCCCGAACGCGTTCCCGGTTCAATCTTCTACAGTCATCATCGTATTCGGCTCGACCATTTGCCACCAGGGCCAGAGCGATGAGGGGGCGGGGCCTCGGGATGACTTGGCAAGGGTTAGGGAAGAGCGGAGGTTGGTCATGTTGAAAGCAAAAAAAGGGGTGAGCCGATGGGGTAGTTGATGGTGAGGGGTTTTCCTCAACGAAGTCGATTTAGGACTTTAAATACTGTGATGTCTTCGAAAATTATGACGATCTTGGGCGTATAATGACATCTATTATTCAAATCGTGTCTCAAAAAAAAATCAACCCATGAATTTGCCACACTCATCCAAATTAAAATTATATTTCTAATTCCGATACTGTATCCGTATTTGGTCCTCTTCTGGATTTTACGGGTGCAAATTTGAGGAACATCAATTACAATAGCCTTTACTGAGGGAAACGTAGCGCGAATCCAGTCCAATAATCTCACGATTCCCGGTGTTATACGCCGCCGTTTTTACACCGCTGTATCTACCGGCGCATGAGTTGCACCTTTTGCTCATCAGTTGCACAAGCTATCCTTGCGCAGGCGCAGGTGCGCATGGATGACCAGTTTTTTCTGGATACGTCTTGGCTGTATGGTTAGACTGAGGGCAATCTTCAGTTGATATTAAATTCAATAAAATTGATTTGGCCATCCCGAGGACGGCTTCCACCCAGCAGCGGTGGTTATCTGCACCGGCGTGCAGAGCACATGTGGCTGCCATTATTGAGCTCGGGGAGCTCACTAAAGGATAGTTCGATCCCCCTTGCTCATCCGACTTCTTCCTCTGTTCCAACTTGTGACGTCAAGCTAGGTAGACTAAAGCCTTCGGGACCTGCTCATCCGTCATTTCAACAGCGCGACTCAATCTGCCAACATGGCGAAGACGAATCAGACGGCGAAGAAAGACCCGCTCAAAGATATTTTCATGAAGGCAGCTTGGAGGACAGCTGCGCCGCCCCAGGGAACTAGCAGTGGCCCGGGGAAACCGATTGCAACGGAGAGGGCGGACAGGGAATTTTTCTCACTGTCTAATCTCGATCGACGTGCCAGCGAGAAGAAGTTGGTTTCAGTCGCAAGCCGAACCGGTGTATTGAAGGTCAGGCGAAGTCAAGAAGAGGACGAGGATATCGAGAAGCTCCACCTCGAAGTTACCTTTGTAGGCGAGCCATTCTCAGTTGTTCCCTCTTATCTCGAAGGCTTGCAACTCTTCGGTGCCAACATATTGACCTTATTCTCGTCCCTGGAGCTGATAAGTAGACATGATAAGGATATTTCCTGGATAATTTGAATTTATTTAGCAGCATACTTCACGGACAATATTAGAATTACTAAGAAATGAAAAGAATGAAGATAAAATATTTTTCTTTTGGAAAGATATACTGAAAGCCAGGGACAATATGTTACCTGTTTTCATTATAGGACTTTGAACAGATCTATATGGTCATGGGGCACAAATATTAGTTATAATAATGGTTTTTGTATACTTATTCATGGGCATGCTTGTGTGTCGTCCGCTTTCTTGCTTCACGACGGAAGGGGGAAAGGATAGAGACAAGAGAACATTTAGGCATTATACTCGGAATCGTCCCTATTTTTTTATTCCCGTTTCTTAGTCGTTGGGGATGTTGACTTCTCTTCCTTCTCCGCCTGTGTTAGTACGGGAAATTAGTAAAGCTATAACCCGGCCGAAATAAAAATTCCATTAAAAACTAGGGTGTTTTCTGGAGATCACCCATAAAAACTAGCACTAATCAATTATTAGTAAAACAAGGTATGGAAAATCAGAGTGAAGGCCAAAAATGTTCCGAATCGTGAGTATAATTTAGAATATTTTATCCAATCCTCAGTATCACCGATAAATTACCTCCTAACTGTATGTATCAATCAGGAAATGTTACTTAATTATTAGTGCCACAGATAGAAGGAAATTCTTTACTGAAATGAAAATAGCCACGCTAAAATGCGAAGGTGATAAAGAACAATAAACCAGCACTGTTGGTGTAGGCATGCCAACCAAAGAGTACTGAACAAAAAGTGGATCCAAAAGCCCAATAAATAACCGAAATTCACCCTAAAAGCATTGAAGTAATTTATTCCTTCACTTGTATTCGTATGTAATAGGATGCAGTCTTACTGATATTAGACAATGAATCTGCCATTGAATCCATACACATAATATTTTCATGATCATCTATCCTGAATTCATGGTACTGATTATTTATGTATTATTATTAGTTAACATGACCGGATTTGACCCACCTAGTAGGGATTTGAAAACAAAGAGAGTACAGCGTGACTCCAGGAAAGGTCCTGTACACAGGGTGCAAATTAGGTGGGTTTACTGCGAATAATGGAAAGCTTGAATGTCATGTGCACAGTGAGGTTAGACATAAATACCTCACTACATGAGAAAACACTTTCTTCAACTTAAGGAACTCAACTCTGAGGCTTCATTCAGATTTAAATTATCAAGTAATTTAAATCTATGCATTAATTGATTTGATCCTTTCGGTTCAGTAATTGAACATACTATTCAAAATAAACTTGCCAAAATCCAGAGCAGCTTCAAGCATCTGAACATCGGATTTATTCCTATCATGCCTGATATGAAATATGTAAGAGGAGTTGTTTAAATACCTATAGGATCCGGTCCACAAAGTGAACTAACAAGAGATAAATGTGGCATAAGAGACCTTGAGTATGAGCATAAAAATTCAGTGTAATGTGTTCTGTACGATACGGGAGGGTTTTGTTCTTGAGAGACGATAATTGTTGATTTTGGATAGTAACAAATGAAACGGTATGAATCAATGACAGTTGGGCGGCATTTGCGGCTCAGATTTTTTGGGGGTTTGGTCGAGGGAAGGTCGAAATGTAGCTGAAAACTATTGCGAAAATTCTGAGTATATCTCAGACATGGTTGCCGATTCCTGAGTATAAGCAAATTAATATTACAGAGTATGTATTTTAAGAACTTGAATGGTGGCATCTAATGAATGTGCTTAGGTGGCGATGGGTTACAGGACGTTTCATTCCTAAAAACCCAGAACAATAAAATCATGACAATCGAGGGGTACGTAACTGTAATTTCTTGTCCAATTATAGATGGAAAAGTCAAAGGGAAGACGATAAACCGTTGCGAAATTCTAATTATGCCACAGAAATGGTCACGCAATTCGGAGTATAGATCAAAAGGTGTCCCGAAATTTTGAATAAAACTTGAAAAGTGTTCTGAAATCCCGAGTAAAGCCAAAAAGTGTTGCGAAATATATACTGTACGCTACAGGAGGGTAGATGTGTGCTCATGGCGGGAATGATTAATTGCTTTTTTTTTTAAAATGCGAGCTAATGAAATAATGGCAATTGAACCGCATCTGCTGGGGGTCTCTTTGTGAGGTTGAGCGTGGGAAGGTAATCGTGCAGCTGAAAAACTATTGCAAAATCCTCAGTATAGCTCAGAAAGTGTTTTGCAAGTCTGAGTTTAGTTGGGAGGCTGGGCAGGAGAATTATTCTCAAATATTATTGTAGCTTCAATCATTTCCTAGCTATTTTCTAGTTAGAGATAGCCGTAGTCTTGGAAACTACTACCCGGAACCTACGAAATTTGCTCGAAGGCATGAGGAGTAAATTTTGGTTTAAAATATTTCTTTAGTATGCAGTACGAGAGATACGAGTACAAGGAGCTTTCGTTGGGTGGAAAGCAAAAATCAAATTGGTATTGAAGGAATAATCATTGGAACAAGCTAAAATATGTATTCTAAAGTTTTGATTCGTCCAATTTGTCGCCACCGTTCGAAGTGCAGGTACCACAGCTGAATACAACTGGATGCTTTGCTTCAATTCCTCCTTGAATTTTTATCAACAACTCGTTTCACACACCGTTATATTCTTAGCAACTGTCCTTACATTTCCGACAATTATCAATGCTTCCCTGGCGTGGGAGACAGCTACGCAAGCGGTCCCTTTGCTACCCAGAATTTAACCATTTCTCTGCTTGTAGGATTTGATAATGATGGGGAATCACTCTCTTAAGTTGAATGAACCAATAAATGAAGATTAGATCGAACTGAGAACCTTATCATAAGTCAGAACTCATGACTTTCGCATAATTAATCAATTTATAACAGCTCAGTTATTCGGTTACCCCCTCAATCTGCTTTCGATAAGGTGCTAGAACTCCGAAACTTGTGTCTTTGATTTTCGGTTTCTGCTCCCTAGTCATCTCAACAAATCATTATTGACGCCAACTTGTTGGAATAACCTTGCGCTTCAAAACCCTTCTCAAGTGAATGTCCACAGGTTTCCCAATTGTCCAAGAGTGTCACTGATCCGAAGGAAAAGTTCTTAAAAAAGATGTCTCGAATACCCTTGTCGATTCCATGGTGATTTTTGTGGCCTCTCACCATTTCTTACCATTCCTCTGTAAAACAAATCGCAGACAAAGGTGCCAATTTATCTCGAGCTCATCTGAATTTCCAGAAATATTGAGTTTTGAGAGTACAAATTGCTCAGATTAATATCGTCACCGTGTGTATTACGATGCGTTTGAGTTTCAATAAGCCTCCTCATGAAGTATCTACGTCGCTCCGAATGCATTTTCCACTGATTAAATTTTTTTTTTCGGAATTATCTTTCTGCTGTGGTCTCTGCATCAGAAAATGGCTGTTCCAAACTGCGGTTCGCCCACTGTCCCAAGCATCCTTGAGATTCCACTCACTGCATCTGTTTCATCCGCTATTGAATACTGTTGTATAACCAAGTTTTCAAAAGCCAGCACATGTTCCCAATAGGTAATCAATGCTGATCCAAAAGTGGTGGAAATAGCTGAATACCTATTTGGGATGTCTTTTGTTTATCGAAGGAATCTTTCTGCGAAATGATTACAACTGCCCTTCTTAAAAAGCTTCAAAACATCAAAAGAAGAACACAAGGCCCTCAACTAAATATTTGTAACTTCCCTCACAGTTGAGTGCTTTCCGACTCGAACAGTTTTGATGAATTTATCTCTAGTCATACCAAAACTTCTCAAGTATATCATAAATAAATAATCTACAGCCATATTGTTCACACTGAAGACAAGAGTTCGACCCGTTACTTATCCAGGCGGAATAAATCCGTCCACTCTACTCTGCGTCATGTTCCTCTTAGTAATTGAAGGAATAAAAAGATTGGAGACGTCACTCTTTCCGGTGCTCGGGGACACTGACAGAAAAGCAGTATGCTGCAAGGTCGAAACAACACATTTGGAGCTCCGCAAACCTCAAGATACTTCAGCACTTCCCGGAAACTTTGGTGAAGAGCAGAGCAAAGCAGCTATCGTGGAATAACCCAAGACAAAACGACATCCATCTGAGTATCACTGACATTTGTTGACTAGCTTTGATAGAATAACTTTATCAACTCCTTTTTTCTGAATCCAGTATCTCGCGGTGGAAACCTAAGTCATTTCGAACTTGGGAAATAGATGCTGATTGCTCGTATTGTAGACTGCGGAAGGTTGCCCTTGACTTCATGCGGGAATGGAGTGAACATAGGAAATCATAATAACATACAGTGATTTACCTTACCAGATCCACGTCTGAGAAACCAGCTTGGATTGATGTACTTATGGACATCCGGCTCAGACTCATAGCGCTAAAAGCATTGAATAAATGAAGACAACGCAAGACCTTGTACACTTTGAAATAGTTTTTGGGGTTTCCAATCTCTTCTAATCCTATCTGAAAGAATTTTGTATATCAATATCATCCCAAAATAAGACCTTCATGGCAAAACTGGAGTTTTTATCCCGTCTACGAGATGTAGAGCGTACTGAAATTGGTTTCTAGCAAAAAATGCATCAATATGACCACTTAGACGTCCATTTATGAAAAGACGTAGTTATAAAACGCCATACAATCCAAAAATGATATAAGCACTTGTTAATTTAGAGATATTTGGTCAAAAAGCAGCATTTTTCATCTTGGGAATGAGATACACTAAAATAAGTGAAGCATCACCAGATAAAACACTGCTTTCGCGCACCATTGAAATCAGAAGCGATACAGAACCAGTACCAGAACTATGATTCCCATATTCAAGGCGGATCCATGTTCGTGCAGCGAAGTATCCCAAATGATTGGATTGTTCGGCTACCCCGCACTAATGCACGAGTTGATCTCCACTTTTCTTACCACCAGGTCCAATGTGCGATCCCCTTTATACTCTATACCCGTAATCTGGCATTTATCACAGCGTTCCATCAACAAAGAGATCCAGGGATACCTTAGCCAAAATCTCAGAAGTTAACCCCATGAAGTAGGCATTGTCTTGGGACTGTGTCAATAAAAATAACCATAGACGCTCGGTATTCAAGAATTGAGCGATTCTAATATCAGGAAGGCCTAAAACTCGTTTCTTTTCTTGATGTCAGTAGGGGACTGAGCTTTTTCTCAGCGAAAAATCTAGCAGAATCGATAGAAATTTAGATCAGATAACAGAAGTTTTGAATACAGCTTTCGGTAGTTTCATCGAAGTCAATAACCTGAACAGGATTTCCTTTAAGCAATTCATGGTAGATCTCCTTGAAGTACTCTGTCCCCTCATGCTCGCCATTCTCCTTGCTTACTTCCACATGCAAAAAGCTCCCTATTGGTCTCCTATCCAGCATCTTCTCGAACTGAGACTTGTTACGGTTCCACATTGGCATTGGAACTAAACCTTGGTAGCGTAATTCCCACAGGGCCGGGGAACGATAAATGAAATAAATCCATTTTCGTAAAATCCCCTTCAATCAGATTGAAAGATGGCCAAAGTTTGTTGGCAGCATTGTACAGCGACATAAGCGGACAATCAACCTCTGATTACATATTTCTAAGGGTCAAATTTTTCTCAATAGCCTGTAGCAGAGCAGAATTCGACTCCCTGACAGCAATGCGTGTGATAATATGAAGAGATTGGATCGGCTGGAAGGGAGTCCCGGGTTTGTCCCGATGCCATTTCTTTTTCTTCTCCATCAAATATTGTCTCCCAGCACTTGACATTACACGAGTAGTCACCGTCAGTGCATGAAATATGCAGTAGCAGTCATCGAGAGCATCTTGGCTCACTATATGACGCTGCATACCAAAGAACTTTCCCGAGATTAAATGGTCCTTTGCTTCCATTGACTTAACGTCCAATATTTTTAAAGACAAAAAAACACTTGCGGGCCTCCGTTAGTCTCAAAAGAGGGATATACTTCATGATATATTCGAACATACAAGCAGAATGCACGCGAACTTTCTGCTTGAGCGCCTTTCCCTCTGTTAAGAAGAATGAAGCCACTGAAGATCGCTTTCGTTCCAATTTGAAGCTTAAGAAGATGCCGAGTAGATTGTTAAACCAGAGGCTTATAACAGATTTATTAAAATGTCTTGTGGAATAAAGTTAAAAATCAGATTGGGGTGCCTGATAGCAAAAACGTAATGCAGGTAGCATCTCATGGCCTTAGAAAGTGATTTAACTCACTCCTAAACCGGAAGTGTGAAACATATATCAACGATAAACTTCATCGCACCAGATAAGAAGTCCAATATATTTTATTTCCGCTGTACCCTTTTCAGCTTTCCGCCAGCCTTGAAGCACGCAGCGGGCCTTGAAACGATTCGGACTTTGGCCCTGGATTTCAGACTTAAATATATCTCGCGCAACGAACCCATCTTTTGACAAATATTCTTTATCGATAAGTCCGCCTTCCAATCCCCAACCATCAATAAATCTACCACAATGTGATGATTATCTTCACCTGTATTTCGTCCAACCAAAATGATTTGGAGCCTGATCAGAGATGTCAAAGAATCTCCTCCCAAACTAATGTCATCCTTGTTGAATTGTCTACGTTCCAACCTCACCCGAGTAACCATATCATTCCGAAAATCTCCTAGCTGCTCGGATTTTACATTAGTGGAACGAATATTAGGGGAATTATCAGCGCTGAGACTGGCAAAGAGGGCAGTCAGCGGCCCACATTCGTTCGTTGATTATCGGAAGCTGAGAGTTATTGCATTCTTTGACATGATGACATTCGAAGTGGTCTAATACGAGGTCAGAATGCAGGTTTTTTCTCCTCCTGTACTCCTTTGCACCAATACGTAACCCAAACTTAGCACTTTGCCACACAAAGATTTATGAATGTGTAAAGTATTCTACCACCGATTCGAAATGTACTATAGAGATTCTCTCCGTGCAGAAAAATTTGCCGTTTTCTAAGAAATTGGGAGTGCTCTGCATGACTCATACGCGATGTAGGAAAAAGTGGTCACGGGAGAGTAGGGGATAATAAGAAAGGCTGAACTGAAAATTTTGCCCCAAGTCTCGGTCAAAGAAAAGCTGCCTTGCATATGTACTACTCTCCAGCTCTGTAATGGAATAGCAGTAAAAAGCTCGAACCGAATAATAAAAAATATATACTGCTGATTTACCCTTGAGCCAAAAACGAAATAAAGAACTAGGAGAAAGGAGTCATGGTTCGGCTTAGTCACCGATATCTCAAGGATACGGTTGAACTCATCTTCCGTGACTGAATGTTCCCTTTTTCCGAAATCCCTGTACTTCAGAGCCACAAAAGTTCCCCCATTAACTGATTCATAAGACTCGCTTTTCTTCTTTTCTCGACTCGGACTCTTTGTCCGTTTGTCAATTTCGATGACAATCGGTTTGCACCTAGTACCACTTGCCGCAATAAGTTTGATATAATTTACGTCCACGACTTCCTGTGCAACGCTGGGTTGCATCCGAGAAGTTTGAGAAACCCTTCCTGACCCTAAAGAGTCCCCACATCCAGTACCAATAAGCTCACCTTGGGATTCAACACCGAGTTGACGTCTTTTTGGCAAGAAAAAATCCTTTTTCTCCCTTCAAAATTCCATAACCTTGTCCTTGTCGTTATATTCCCTCCATACATTATCATCCTTCCGAGCGTGTACCGCGATATTCTCGAGTGTAAGATTTTCATCTTCAATGATGTGCCTTTCCGTGTGCGATTACGATGAATCAATGTTTCCTAACAAGAAATTATCGCTAATAGTCTTCTTTTTCAGGAGGATGTTCGGTGAGTTTTCTCGCTGTATTATTCACCTCAGCGATCTCGGAGAGCCCTTTTTCGTTACCATCGATGATTATAGTAGCCGTAAAGGAACGATGCATCATCCTGTCATCTTTTTGGTGCATATAGAGAAATAATGGAGTTGTAAGACGTAATAAAACACGAAATTTGGAAGGCGGATGTTTAGAGGGTAATGAATCGGTCCAGGGAAGTTTGAAGTAAAGAGGGGTAAGGGGAGAAGGTTTGGAGGAATGAGTGGAGTTCTGAAAGTCGCAAATGGTGATACGGTATGATGAAGTCTTAAAATATGTCTGGTATAAATTATATGGATTACACAACACTTCTTTATCTTTACTTTGACCTTCCCCGAAATCTTCGGGATAAGTCCTCTGGCTTTCATAATTCCATTGGTGCGAAATATTCTCATAAATAAAAATGCATCAAGCTCGCCCCCTGAGCACATATACCTACCTGGAGCGTTAGTTACACATTCTACAACACTTTTCGAGCTATTATCAGGATCATGTCATACTTTGTGAGCTATACTCAGGATTTCGAAACAGTTTCTAAGTTGCACTCTGACTGTACCATAGTCTATCCCTCAGAAATATCCTAATGACATGCAGCTCGGATGTCATGATCCCATTGGTCCGAATGTTTTCGAACCGAAGTTCCGTAACCCAACGCCATATAATAAATCCTTTGGATTGTACCACTTATTAGCGTAAAGTATGAATTCTGCAACATAACTCAGCTTATACTCAAGATTCCACAACAATTTATGATTTTTATACACAGGACTTCACAACTATTTTCAGTTGTAATTTAAATTTACCATAGTCAACCCCCAAAAGAATCCTAGTGACAAACCCCACGGTTGTCATGATTTATTGGTCCGAATTTTTTTAACCAAAATTCTGTAACTTGTTGCCACTCAAGCACATTCATTGGATGCCACCACCCACGTACTTACAATACATATTACGCTACATCTCTGAGCCTATAATCAGAATTTTGCTACATTTTCTGGCCAATGCTCAGGATTTAATGAGAGTTATAGCTTTACTTTGCTCTTCCCTCCGCCCAAAATTCCCGCAGCTCAAGTGTCATGGTTTCACTGGATCGCGTTCCTTTTCAAAAACAGCACTGAACCAAGCCCGCAAACGGCGCAAATGTACCCCCCTTTAGGGTGCGGTCTAGATTAGTCTACATTTAGTGAACTATTCTCTAGGCAAGGTGATGTGCCTCAGAGAATAATGGAGAAGTGAAAGGGAATCCTTATATTATCCATCAGGGAACGTTCTGCAGCTAACCACAGGAAATAATTGTGTCGAATCGTTGGGATAGGGCCCTCAATGAGGTTTATTACGAGTATGCACTTAATGTGAGGACACTTAGTCAGCCTGATATCGCCCTGGTGGAAGGTAAATGTGGCTCTAATCCATACGGAGTCAGATTCTACAATGAATCTACTTGAAAACACTTAGCATTTTTTCGTTAACATATTTTAAAAGTGCAGAGGTAATTTGTTGAGTGGTTGAGAGGAGAATTTATTATGCCAAGTAGAAAGCACTGACGCGTGTAATACCGTAGGAGATCTGAGGGTCGGACATGAAGATGAGTATCATTCAAAGATATTCCGCCTTGCTCAAGGCTTCAGGTTCCAGGGAGGTGCAAGGGAGGTTGCATCGTGTGCAAAATGGAGAGAAGTATAATTAAGAGGAGCAAAATGCCAAGAAAGGTGGCCCTTACTGCGTCCTTACTCGGCTATAAAGTGAACAGCGACCGAAGATGAGTCTACAATGTTTCCTGTAGAGCTATTTTGCCCAACCAGAAGCTTTGATAATGCTGCATATTGCTTGTGATAGCATCTGGCAATGCTTCCTGCAGTTAAAATCGATAATGGAATCAAACTAATTGGTGGGTGTCATATTGCGATTGTGTTCTACCACATGTCATCATTGTTCAATAACGGGTAATATAGCACCTCTGCAGCACCTAATCTTATTCATTCAGGATAAAAGAAGGGAGTTAGCTTAATGCGCTTGATAAGAGGGTTGGACTCCGATGAAGGTCTCTGCCAGGGTTGTTACAGTAAGCTGTGACAGATATTTTAAACTCAACACAACCATCTTGCGGATGCAAGGATTTTCCGCTCGTGTAATACTACAAGTTATGAAAAAATCTTACAAATAAGATATCACTGTCTACCAAACTTCAAATTTTATAGGTCCTTGTTTTAGGTTTGTAAAGCATAGAGTATTGCTAATTGGAATCATTTACCTTTCTAACGATTACTGTTTAGTAAATGCTGTGCTTGCTATCGACAATGAGACATGCCCCCATTTTCTCATGAAAATGCTGCATTGCAGATCAGATTGATCTCTTGAAGAGGTCATTCAATTCTCTATCAATGAAAACTTTTTAAAAAAAGAAGAATGAATAATCAATTTTCATATCCAGGCCTACCATACTTTCTCAACATTTACTATGAAATGTTCCAATTGGATACTATGTCTTCAGACTATAAAAATTATGAGACATAAGAACCAATTTGCGCTGTTGCAATATTCCTATTGAAGTGGAATGCAGCCAAATAAATCTTCGGATCCCTGAAAGCGTTTCAAATACGTGCTGGTGAACATAGAGATGTGTATATTACTTGTAAATTGCAAATCATACACCTCTTACTTTTAGTCTCGCTTTAAATTTTTAAAGGTGATTCATTTCCAGCAAATGCCGTTATGTAATATGCATAATGACTGAGGACTGGCCTCATATCGGCCTTTTATTGAAAATATCGGCACACAGACCATTGGCATGATGTTTTAGAGACAAAACAGACCAAATCTCTACAAAAATAAAGAAAACACACACTTACCGCTTCATTAGCACTTATGAATGGGAAAAGTTTTCGCTTTATGTTGAGGAATTGTGATAAAAATTTTATTTCGTAACAAAGCTACTGAAATTGACAGCGTAGGCCATTATGGTTCTAATGAACAATTTTAACACCTTCAATACACTGGAGAAAATATTTCAGGCATGATATGTATTGAACTAAACATTTAGGCGCTCATCAGATTTTTTTAGTGCTCGAAAGCAAAATTAATGTGAAATGTCGTGGAACTATTTAAATTATCAAATAGTTGACGAATTATAAAGTTGTAAGTAGAACACCCAGCTTCTTTTCATGCCGTAGACGGGGAGCATCTCATTTATCTTGACTTAATCATCATATCCACACCCAACCTATCTTATTCGGTCGGTATAGGTCCCTTCCGAGTTAATACTGCTTGCTTCGACTTTGGTGCCCTCTTTTAATCTATAAAATAACCCTTATGTGAGCTATGAAAGAAATTTACACTTCCCAACCGATGATGTACACTCTTAGGGAGAAGAAACAGGATTAAAATTTCCACCAAGCTTATCAACCGGTCTTTTCACGATGCAGGTATCGAAGGAGTCATTTTATTATCTCCTTTTGGCTTCGATTCAGAAACGTTATATGGAATGCAGTATGCCATCGGGAAAATGTGCTTATTTCCTGGAACTACTCTAGCATAGTCAGATCGGAATCAGTCCTTGTGGAAATGCTTTCTATGTCAGTTGCTGGAAGATGCTATTTTCGAGATGTGGTAATATAATTACTGACGAGGCAATTTCGCTGCAGTATCACAGAGAAACAGCAAAATAGATCGCCAGTATCACACCGATATTGATCCAGAAGTCTCGATGATTACGACATGACCATGTTGCAGAAGTATCATTAGTTCTGCTGACATCATTAGCCCCCATGAGATTTTCAGTGACCCGGTAACAAAGATTGGAATTTCAAACTCGGAAGTGATGGAAAATTCGCCGGGGGTGAGAGCAAGGAAAATAACATCGGTAAACCTAAAAGCCCCCGCAAATGCAGCTTAGTTGTCCTGATTTTATTGGCGCTCGTCTTTTTTCGAAAAAATCGATTCATCAAGCCGGTCGTCAACGCATATATACCGCCCTGTAGCGTACATTACACACTAGAAAACACTTCTGGGGCTTTAATAGGTAATTTACGACGATCTATTTTCAGGGTTGCAACAACATTTTTTGAGCTATATCTATAATCTTGACTTCGTTTATGGTGTAAGTCGCAAGCCCCTGGATTAATTTGCTAATCCTGCCCATTTTTCTGAAGAACTTTTTTGAATTCCAATAGAAGTATTGCTAGATTTTGAGAGTGAAATTAGGCGTTGAAAAACAAGACCTTAGTCGATATGGGTAACAGACCCCGCTTCTTTGATTCGGCTCTCGTTTCATATAAACAACTTCCGTTGGGAATAAAGTACCGTAAATGGTAGAAAGCCTGGCTTCTAGAAACTCTTCATCCATTTTACGCAATTAGACGCAGGAATCTGAAACGGATTTCCTCAAGCCCTGGGGATGTCGAAGATATAGCAGTCTATCTGTGGACATAGAGGCCTGTTAATACTTTCCGCAGAGCGAGCTCCCTTTCTATTTCCGTTATTGCTTCTCCTAGTATTCCAGATACGTCCTTAAGAACTTCCGTGTCAGCAGTTTTGCGGTCTATATTTTGGCGTTTTGCAGCTCAAAAAGGTGAAGTAATCGTCAAAGAATTTTGTTTTTAGGCAGTTTGTGTATTTTTGATACTCCCACCGAAATTGCAGGATGTTTTTCTTCGATGGTACCCCAAGGATGTATTATCTCATATATCTCTAATTCGCATCTTTGAGCTCTTTTGCCGCGATTGCTGGAATCATCCCCATGCCACAAATATTGTCCACGACTCAGTTTTGACTCTCTCCTATATTGGTATATGTAAGCACAGTTCTTTTGTACTTACATCCATCTGTGAATACCTCTGCACCATCATGCAATTATTGCCATGGACCTCAACCCAATTGAACCAGAAGGGGTCAGTCTACGGAACAACGGCCATAAAATTATCAGTATCATCGATAGATGAGGCTAGTCGAAGGTTTTTGATCGCCATTCGCAATTACCCTGAGATATTTTCCCGCACTCCACAAGCCCTCTTCCACACATGTCTGTCAAAGTGTACATCGCACCCGAACATTATGTGATCAATGTGAAGGTCTCTAGGTGCAGCTGTTGCGTCTTTTAAAGCAAAAGAAATTACTTTAACTTCGACTGATTCCAAATCAGTGTTAATTCCGCGAATTTCAATGCTTGTCGAATCGAACTCAGATCCCATTGGAATATACCGTACCTAGACCCAGCATCTGCGGAATTTTTCAGTATCCAATTGCGGTTAAGATTCGAAAAAATAAAGAATAAGAAAGAAGCCATATTCATAGAATATTGCCCAAACAGCTCTATACTCATCAAATGTTAGCCGAGATGTCAAGAAACGACAGATGATTACGATTTTTGCTACAGTAGCTTTGCATTGGTAGTTTCTTTCGTGAGCCACCAATTAATAGAGAAGCCATTACTTTTCTAATGGGTCCCTATTGATAGAAGTGACTGACTTGAAATCATCAAAAAAGTGATGAAGTTGCGGAATGTCGTAACATGGATTCAGATACGAGAAGAATAACGAAGCCTTTCTCAATTTTTCTGATGTCTCTCACATAAGGCTTCATAGGATTTGCAACCATACTAAGCAAGAAATTAACTTTTTGGTATATATTTTCTGCTCTCAAGAGCGGAAGGGCTCATAACATAAATTCATTTGCTCTCAGTTGAAGATCTGCCTCCTTCGTCTAAGCCATCTTCGATCATGTGTGCTTCTTTGATCATAAATGGTTTGGCTTCAGGTGAATTATTTGCCCTACAAGCAAGTAGATGACTCTTGTGAATTGTAAAGGGTGGTGCGGGAGGTAGTGGATGATTACAGGCTCCGAAATCTAACGCAAAATTTACTTTTTTTGAATTCAATTTTTTCCCATTTGACGCTTGCAGTAGACTAACGTATTGCCTGACTACATCAATTTCGAATTTTATCAACTCAAAAAAACATGACCCAGATTCCGATAAACTTGAAAAAAAAGCGTCTACATATTTTTGCACCGCGGCTATTCTTGAGAGCAATGTGGTTGCAGCTCGAATCAAGATCAGACAAATTTCATGTCTTCATCATTTTTTATAATGCTTCAACACCTTTGTTTGACACATATTTTATTGTAATTGGCATGTGACGCTTCCCCGAGACCTTATAGGCTTTACTGGGCTCACCTGAGTCCCATGATATTCCGGAACAACAAACAAATCTCATGTTGCTGTTTCTGTTGCCCCTACTAACTGGTCTACCAGTACATAATTTCCGCCAAGAATATGATGAGCTCCCTGAGATGATTTTCGGTGAAATCGTAATACACATTTTTCTCTAATCACCGAAATGTGTGGTATATATTTACTGCTCTTTCTAGTACAATGTGGGAGGAATGGGCAAACACTTAGGAGATTTTTCATTGTTGTACCAATTCTTCGCGTCCATAAAATTGCTATTATGATACTCTTTGAACTCAACTGATGCTCGTATGCAATGTTGAATCCCTGTACAGCAATATTTTTTTCTTACCATTACAGCATTTTTCAGAAATGTTGCCGCAAATTCATTCTTTTCTCGAACTAAACTTGTAACTTAGTTCTTTTGAAACTCTGGATCATTAGAATATCTGGTTAGGTGAAGAATACGCCTTCTGAAGAGTCAAATGTTAGCCGCGAACCTTTATCCTTTGGAAAGTCGTGATATTGAATATATTTCGCTACAAAATGCGTTCCAATTTTTTCTTGCTAGAAAATAGGAAACTTTCGGATGCTAGATCCCGGACCAACTTCATGTATTTCTCAACAGGCCCCGTTGGAATAAAAAATTGTACATCCCCCCTTAGATTTCGCCAGCTAAAGATTTTCATTTCTTCAATTGTTTTCTCATATTCTTCAACTTCGAAGTTTTATAACGCAATAATTCCTTCTAATTCACGATAAATTTCTTGCATATTTGACTTTTTGTGGAGTCATTTTGATTCTTTGATTAATAATTCAATTCTGCCATTTGCGCGACGATCACAATCGAGAACTAGGATGCCACAGATTTGAGTACGAAGTAGAGATATTTCTACTGAATGTTAACAAGAAAGCACACTAAAATCAAAGGAATTATTGATTTGTCTCCATTTACCCATTCTGACAAATGATAGGGATCTTGGGTACGAGAGTGCGTTGAGTAAGAGGTGAGGCACTACAGTATGAGGGTAGGCCGAAAGTAATTCAATTTCTTGTTAATACCAAAATTTAAATTCGGGGGAATGCGCCTGACATACTGTGAACGGCACATATCTTGAAGTTCAATGAACCTATCTTCCGGGGGGCCTCACAATTACCTCGGGTGATTCTGTTCTCAATTCCGTTATTTGAGAAATCAACCAGAAATCTTGGATAAGTACTCACTCTAAGAGTTACATACTTTTGTAATGGACATGACTATCGGATACCAAATTGCTTTACTGACAGTTTTGACTTTTCAGCTTATGTAAACGTTTTTTTACACCCAATAACAAAAAGGTTACTGATTGCATTAAAATCTCTTGTTCTAAGATATTAAGAGCAACAGTGACTATAAATTTTATTTACACTCTTGTTCCAATATTGATAGGTAACGTCAAGCTGAAGTTTAAGAGGCGATTCAAAGAAGGAAACAGTAATTCGAGGATTCGATTACCAGGGTCTTTAAACCACTAGTGTTGTCATAAGCCCACTTCGATCCTGTGTTTTCATCTAGAACTGACATGATCGCTAGGAAAACATTTAATGAGACTGAAGCAAGCTCACGTTAATATATATCACGACATAAATGATTTGCCGTGATGTAAAATAAGTTCCACAGTTTGTAGATAATTTAATTCGTTATTCATTAATTACTTTCTTGATCGTGTCAAATTATTTTCTGGATATTGCTTGTTGGGTATGGCTCCTTTAAAATTTCTTGTCATCAGATCCAATTGTGACGCGTCAATACAATGGTACCATTCTCTTATACGCAGGCGTTAACGTCTCTATAACAATCTCTTGCAATATACAAAGAGAAAAGCACTGTTCAATCAGCATGTGCACCACTTCTCACCCTACATGTAGCTTAGTTTGAACACTACCTTATAATTAAGATTTGCAACGATAGGGGTCTTAATTTTGGGTGTTAGGAAGCGTTCACTCAGTAAATGAGCGCCTAAGTAGTTTAGGGATCAGCAGTGGGATACAACAAAAAACGAGGAAATTATCAATGCTGTGGAATACTTTCAGTAATATTTTATCATTGAGCACCCTGTTTAATTTTGAAATATTGTCTACATTAGATATGAGAAGTACTAAGAAGTAAATTTGTGGTAAGATTCAATCCAGCATCTGTCTGCCACAAAATTTGGAGGGATGCTAATGATCCTCTGATATAAAACAAAATTCTACTGTTCACGAGTTGTTGAAGTATCAAATTAGGAAAACATCCAAATGTTTATACGCAACTGCTCTTTTGCGATTCCATTCTGTTTAATGGTATACTTGTTCAGAACATGGGTAGGAACTGTATGAAGGTGGTATGTTCAGCCAATATATAGGTTACATGATATATTTCCCCCTAAGTCCCAAACTTCGATTTGTCACGATTGGGTACCATTTTTGAACACCTCATAACCTATAGCTCGGAGAATATTCCATGTAGAGCATTAGAGAAGTCATGTTCGTGCCTCTGCAGTGTTTTCGATGGTTTAAGATATGAAGCACCCGACCTTTGCTCAAATTGCTGTCGGATTTGCTCAACTTGATGCTGAACGTTCAAAGGTAGAATAAATACGATTAATTTTACAAAATTTCCATCAGTTATTGTGATATTTTGTATAAGCATGGTTTTCCAGACTGCCGTGAAAATAAGGTTTTGGTTCAGATCTGGCATGTAGCTAAAGTATGCACAGAAGTAAAAGCAATGTCAAGTTTTCTAATTCTTCAAGGGGAAGGTCGGTAACGGAGACGAAGGAACCTCATAAACCTTGGGATATCGCGCAGAAGACGTCCCACAGTCAAGAGCTGAAGAGAGTAGAATAGGAGTTGCCATTGGATGTTGTAATTTAGAGGCCGTGAAGATGTCATCGTTGCCATCAGAACTTCGTACAATCAGGGGACAGGAGCGATACACCGCTCAGGAGTTCGGCTCTTGAAAGACGCCATCGCCGTTGGCAGGGACATACAATTCCAGATTTTCTCGAGGACGAGACGCTTCGGCGCCGCAATTGAACGCCACTTAGGTCTCTCCTGCAAGGCCTTCCACGGGTAGTTCTCCACCATTGCAAACAAGCGTTCCACGAGGGAAACCGGGACGTAGGTGTCATTGACGACGGTTTCGATCCCCATCTCAGTGATGACCGCTATCAAGGTGGTCGAAAACCGGAAGAGGCGCCCATCAGGTAAGTTGGAGGTGCGATGATAGATACTTTCGTGGTTGTGCAAGTTGAGACAAGCTCCATGCTGGGCGTAGATTCAGAAAACAATGACGGGGGCAGAACTTGCCCTCCGGCGAAGCACTAGACTGCAGAAATACGAAAACAACGAAGGCGTACGTGTCGGAATCCAACGGTAATATTCAATGTCCTGCCACCAAAACAGAGTGGCGGGTTACAGTTTCCCCCGAACGCGGCCCGGAACCATACAGAACTAGAAGCTAAGGAAACTCGCGAGGTAGCTCCGCTGATGGCGCAAGCCAGTTACGCTCTCAACATCGGCCGGTCAACCCTCTGACATCTACCACTGTTGATCGAAGGACTTGGTGAGGCACACGAGAAAAACGCGCGCCTTGAAGGCTTTGTAGTCTGTGGCCGTGCATCAGAGAAGTTTTTTGAGGGTGAACGTACTTTTCTTCGGAAGAAACGGCAAAAACTCCAGACCGGAGACCTCATTACCCATGTGGCACTTATGAGGAGCATGCTTCTTGCGCTAAGTCCCCATATCTCGACCATCCACCGACATGGTGTAATCGAAGCGCTCCACGTCGAACTCTGTTAGAGCGAAGCGTGCTGTACTCCTCAAAGGAGATGTAGTATCTCTAAAGGGAGACGAAGTTGTAGCGTTGGAAGCTTACCGAACAGAGCAGGAATCGACAATCCTTCAAGTGAAAGAAAGAAGTTGGCTGAGAGTAACTGGGTACGGCGGGAAGAGGCTCGGAGGCCGGCAGAGCAGGCAGAAACTAGAGCAGCGTCTAAGGAGCAGAGCAGCTCTCTGGTGCAGACGCAGAAGTGAGGATCCAAAGGAGGCATAGGAAGTGAGTGAATGGCCGGGGGAGCAAGGTAGGTGATCAAAGCTGCGGTCTCCGGAGGAAAAGAACGAACACACCTGGGTGGAGCGCAGGGACAGTAAGGGCTCGTCGGGTAGGAGGTTGGCACCAACATGAGGAAGTGAACTTGCGTCAAGGGAACGACTCGATCATTTGTCATCATTTGAGGAGGGTTTTCTGTAGTATAGTGACACTGCGGTAGCACTAGTACTGTAGAGGGGCGTGTCACGTGTAGAGAAGTGTACATTGGGGTAAATATTGGACTGCCAATGACTATGCGGGTCTTCATGTGGACCGGGGATAATCGGATGGATATTTTAGTGTAGAAAACGCCTATTGGTGGATCAAGGAGATAGCGGTGAAAAGGGGCCACTTATCATTCAGGAGTGAGTTTAGAAAGTATTTTTTATTGTGTGTTAGCTACTATTATAAGGAGACCTGTAGAAGGACTATAGAGTAGAGTAAAGGGGAAAGAATCCTTTGGCTCCTAACTCTAAGGTCTACAAGATATGGAATATTGTAAGGTTTACTTTTCTCCGCTAAGGTAAGCGCCGCCCAACGAACCTTCTCTTTTAGTAATGTTTCCCTAGATCCCTCCTTTAGGCAAATATACGGTCCCTTCACGGGTGACCGCTCGCGTTTAGTTCTACTTTTTGCTTTGTGGCTACTGACGCGCCCTGCTGGTTTATATCACAGTAATTATTATTCAATTTGGAGTTTCATTCATTGAGTAGGAGCGGGATGCTTCACCAGCAGTCTCGTCAGTACTTGAGCTAAATGGTGTAATTCTTCTAGCATTTCCCTGCAATGACGAAAGATGCAGACAAAAATATCGAAAAGGTAAACGGAGCACGACAATGAAATCATCCCGGTCGTCTGGATTTGTATCAGCCCTAGTCGTCGCTGCTTCATCTGAGTTCTATCAAATTACTTAATTTGCTTCTAATGCCACAATTGAAGTCAAAAAAATTTTCTTGTGACGCTAGGGTTGCCGTGCAGATCATGCAGGTAATCAGGAGTCATTCAAAGGACGATAAGTAATTTGAAATAAGTAGTAGAATGTATCCGAAAGCGCTGCTATTAAGGAATGGTCAGCCTGGAAGTAAAATTATTGTCTATAATTCTTGTGAGCTGCCTAGTGGCCTGGGTACTTCTAAATTAGGTTTACTGTTGCCTAGAAGCCTACGCGGTGACCTAGGAGACTATGTAATATCTCTACTCGTACCTTGGTGATTCATACTGATTCTGATGAACAGATACCTTGGGAAACCTGGGTAGCTACTGTGTGTCAGCGGAGTGGCTCCTGAAACAGGGTGTCCTATCACAGGTCACTTGGATTTGCATGTAACCGCCTAGAAATCCCAAGCTTCAAGAAGCATGCTACTACTGGCACGAAATATTGAGGTAAATCTTCTGAACTGAGTCGAAGAAGGGTAGCAACGCTATGAAGTGAGACCTACACTCTGGATCGAGTGGTGGAGACGGCGTTTGACTTCAAATAAAATCTACCCCTGCATTTATGGGAAATATGCCGCAACCAACTATTGAAAATTTAGAGTGAGACGGTTCTATGGCCGGGACGACACTGTCACAAACAGTCGCAGAACTTTTCTTCCTGCGGTACTTTTTACAAAAGCTTCCATACTGTCCGCGCTTTACAATCAGAGGTTGACAAATTCATTGGACCATCGACGGGTAAATATCTTCCAGAACTCTCTACTACTAGAATTCCCATGAACACAGCATCCAATTTATTTACTGCGGACGAATATGTAAATGCTGTTATTGAAATCGTCATAAAAATCATCGCTTCTGGCTAGCCGTACAGAAGCATTGATTTGCCGGCCTCTGTTTTATCAAATTGACCTCCAATTCAGTCCTTTTATACGACTAGCTACGAAAAACGTCCAAGAAATTGCTGTGAGACTTCGAGAAAACGACAAAAATGTTTCAGAGCATAAGGGAATTTTGGCAGGAATTTTTCGATAAATATATCAAAATTTTGCTAGATTTGAGCATATCTTTTAGTTGGAGCCGTTGGTCGGTCCTCCCTGCAAGAGTTGTGTAAATAGCTGCCAGGCCTGGAGAATCTTGTCGCCGTGAGGCTAGTGGTCCACCAATGCAAGTTCGGGTGAGAGCGAAAAAGGGGGCCCTTTTGACTATTTACAGTGCCATCTGCGGGTTGTTGAATTGGCTCAGGTTGATAAAATCTGTCACAGCTCTCTAGCGAAGGAGCTGCTGATCTTTGAAGAGGTCAAATAATTTGAACCCGGAGACGTAGCTGTAGTGCAACATGCCGAGCGCAATTACTCTCTTCTCGGTACGGACTCCCGTCAGACTATGAGAAAAAACACAGGAACACCCAAACTCACAGGATATTTGCTAACTCAACTTCATCTATAAGCACCTTTGAGTATAGTATCATAGTCCACTGATGGAAAGGAGAATTTTGGAGGGGTAGAGCGGGGGTGGTTGCTTGGAAATATTGACACTTTAATTTTCCTCCGGGCTGTAAGGCCACACCGAGATCCGTAGAATTATGGAACTTTAAGAAGTATCTAGCCAACAATTGAAGACACCAGAGAGGCAAGATTGGACAACGAGAGATTTGATAGTAGGTCAAAATTGCTAATTATCTCCTTTGAATGTTCCTAATTGTATACAGACGGCAGAGTCCGGGGCGCTGACTGTGAGTAAATGTCACAGACGAACAATAAAGGGGTTAGTATACCACGGGATAGAGGTGTTAATATAGAAGGAGAACCCAGGCGAATAAACTTGCCTATATCCAGAGTTGCCCAATGAAAGGGTTAGTATAATACGGGATAGATATGTGAATATAGAAGGAGAGTCCGGGCGAATAAATTTGCATATATCCAGAGTTGCCGTTGACAAGTTCGCTGCAAAGACGGCAGGTGAAAGTCAATTTCAGAGCTAAACCCGGGTTTATCGTGTGTTCTGGGGCCCCATTGGCTAGGTAGGTATAAATAATAGTTAGGTACAAATAATAATTAACTAGGTTAGAGTTATCTTCGACTGAAGGGTAAGCAAAGAAAATATCAGTCAAATAATTGATATCCAAGTCAGAGATGAGTAAAGTTAGCAATTTGCCCATTCAGTTACCTTCCCTTGCGAAAAAATTAAGGTTCAAGTTGGGAGCCTGAGGTACGGACTGCTCAACATCAGGCCCACTCGGGTGAATGATATCACCTAGACCAATGGTGGTCGCGATTCGTAAATTTTTCCTTACTGTATAGCACCTGCTGGTAGCAGTGTGCCAGAATAAAAAATAGATCTAAAAAAGATCATTAGAATCTGCTTCGCCGATGACCATACAGAACAAGTGGCAATTGCACACAGTCCAGAGCCAATGAAGCGGTTTTTGACAACCAGCTCTTGCTCCACTTCAGTGATTAAAGCCTTCTGCCTTTCGGAGGATGAGGACTTTCAACCTGCTCACCAGCTTGAACGCGGCCTTTGCAAAAAAGCTTTGGAAATAACAGTACTTAATTACTGGATTGTTTGGAAAGAATCGCCTCCTTCCTTTCAAAAACTTTCCAAACTTCTCCTTCAGCTACCAGCATCCAGAGGCCTTTTACTTTTTAGACTACATCCCCTAGAACTGACAAAAAGCGAAATAAACTACCCCGCCATTCTTCCTCTTTTACCAGGTGACGGAGTGGCACGATCGGTCGCCAATCTTGCCGAGAACAAATCCCTCAAGGCCACGGACATAATCTAGCAGCAATATTATGCGTTTGGAGTTGATTCGAACGCCGCATGTCTGCTGAAAGAGTATCTAGCACCCTTTTAATCTCCATTTTGTAGCGCGCTCATTTTAAGCATAATATTTTCTCCGCGCCCCCATCATATGGCACGGGATTGTCATAATTTCAGCATATATTTCACGGACAGTAATACAACCTAAAAAATCCCACATTTTCGATGAAAGCACAGTTCTTTTTTCATCCTCTATTAGGACTCATCTAAACAGATTACATGTTAACATCTTCAGTCATCGTTCTTCTTGGTCCGAAAAGTTTATTTGCAACGATGAGCTGGTCGTTGTATGTTCTACGAATGGCATATTTCAATGCTTTGGAAAATGTTTCGGCTGCTTAGATGTCTCTGAAGCGTTTGTAAGACATGCTAAAACCTTTTAGTTGTTGAAATTGGTACATGAATAGACAGTAAATTTGGTTTATTGCTAGTGTTGCGAAGGCTGAGAATCCTATGAACTTAGCTTAAAACCATGATTATCGATCTACAGAACTAGTAAGAGAGGAAATTTATAAATAAGAACGTACATGGTGGTAAATGTTCCAAAAAAACTTACCTTCTTTTATATTTTACCTCCCGATACAGCTGAATTTTCTACCAAGTTCCCATTTTCTCACAGTCTGCAGCAGATCATTAACTAATTGTATCTCTTGATATATTTACCATCAACTGCAGTTACAATAAACTAGGGAAAGGACCTATCGGTTATCAGAAAACGTTAGAGTGCCATACTTCTGGTTGCAAAAGTAACAGTATCTACTCGGGTCCACCTTCCCCCTAGTCGAGCTACAGGTTTGCGTTCGCCCGCTAGCCTTATAAATATGTTCACGGGCGACTCTACGGTAGCTCCTGCCCCTACAGCTAAGCATATCACGTGGGTGCGGCTGCTCTCCGATGCTGCGCGGATGCGACGTGATTACGCGCAGGCTGTGAAATAGCAGCCCTCCGTGGAGACATCGGGGTAGCTTCCATTTCTGGGACACGGGGTACTGTACACATAGCCTTCAGTTGCGTAAGAATCGCAGTACACAGCGACATGGTTTATTACCGTTTCATACTCACCCTTTTGGAAACTTTTTTCCCCAGATAGATTTGTCTGAGCGACTTAAAAGTACGCATTTGAAGTCAACCGAGAGCCCTCCGTTGTAGAGCATGTTCCGACTGCAATACACATGAGGTTATCCATTCTTATAAGTGGATCTGCGGGGCAGATTTTTCCTGGGACCCACATCAATCGGTTTATGTGGCTAATATCAAACTCGTAGCGAGTCACTGCCACGTCTCCGCGGATAGCGCGGTCTAATGCGTTTCGGAAAGTAAAAAGCGTTTCGCACAAGTGCTTGTAGTCAACAATCCATAGATCTACGGGAACGTCAAGTAGCTTCTTCAGTCCGCTACATAACACCTTTCCTACTTCACTAGCTTCGCAAGCTGTGAGAATCTCGGCTATACTTGTTTATTTCACCGGTCGACGTGACTTTTGCGAGCTAAAGTCAAAAAATGAAATAATTTTCCATCTTCATCTCTCAGAATAGAAGTTCAGCCATTATACCGGGGCTCCTATGTTCGTTAGGGCGATTGGCGTCCGAGGAAACTACAAGGGACACTTTGTACCTTCCCTTTTCTGTGGATATGGTGAAAGCCAGTGAGGTGCTGCTATTCTTTAGGCACCTGAGGAGATTAATCTGCAGTACTAGGTACTTAATGGTGTCGTACCCTTCTGCTGTAGATAGATGGAGACAAAGATGCAAAAGGGACGCCGCGATACCAAGCCGGACAATGGAATTTTTCAGCGATCTGAATGTTACTGCCTCGATGCTACTGAGAGTGCTGTCAAGTTCCTTCCTTCGGCTCCGAAAGATCGCCTGCTCTGCGTACAGTTGCATCTTGTTGTCTCCGTCGATACACACATTCAGCTCCTTGCCCTGGGTAACAGTCAGTCCATAGGAGTGGAACTCATCCGGCCCATACACAATGCTGCCGAGTTAATGACGTTGATTAATCTTCTCGATGACATTATAGAGCTTTAATGGGTCTCCTGCTAACAGAATGTCGTCCAACACCTTCACTGCGACAATAGAAGTCCTTTCCGCCGTCTTCCTGAAGGAAAATTGGGATATATGGGCCAATTGCGCGAATTTTAGGTCGTGCAGCACATCTTCGCTAAATTGCTTCCATTTAGCACCAGCATTGGCCAGTCCATACGCGGCTGAAAGTAAAAGACAATAATACTTGTACCTGGATGTGAACTCACTCGGTGGTACTACGTACACGTCTTGGTGCGGGAAGGTTGCAGGAACGCGCTCTTGAAGTTGATTCTGGCGATGGTTTACCGGAACAGAGTAGCGAGCGATAATAAGATGCGTATTCCGACAGGGGACTGCTGTCGAATCCTTCTTCAGTACCTCCTTGTCGCGTTCTTCGTGCTTATGGACGGCAATGCAGGCCTTTAGTGTGAGAGAGCCGTCGTCGCGCTGCTTAACCTTATAGAATATGTGCCTGGTCACGATATTCGCTTTCCCGGTATATGCAACACTGCCACATCCTTACCTGTCTCTTGAAAGAGACTTCCTCTTTCTGATAGGAGTTCTGTGTAGCAAACGGAGGGAGGCCATGTGGCTGGTGCAACATGAACTCGGTAGTACTGAATACTCAGTGGTACTATTCAATCAGTTGCTTTTCGGTATTTTGTATTTCCTCTCCGGGCGATTGTTCGACTTTGCTGGCTTCGGCATGATGTCCAGTGGGTGCTGCTTTCTGCTGCGGTCCTTCCTGCTGCGGTGCGTCCTGCTGTGCGGCTTCCTACTACTCTGCTGCTGTTGCCATTGAGGTGCAACGTAGTTCCACTCCTCGTTCTGCAGTAGGAGTGACTCTTTGTCGACATTGTAGTAATATACATCTTGTTTGCCAGTTTGCGCGTCGAAATTGTGCACAGTTCCGGGGTAGAACTTTTCGTCTATGAGCCAGTAAACTTCGACGATTTGGCCCACGGTAGTAAATTCAGGCCATATGCAGTCGGGCTCGAAATCTAATTCCCCGCCTGATTCATGTGTTGGGGGCCATTTTCTGCGTGATTGGGGTCTTTCCGGTCTGCTGTGTAGTTCACCTGGTGTACAGCGTCAACTAAGTTCCGATTTAGCTCGTCTATGGCATCTTGCACGGCGGTTGCTAGCTCATCGTTGCGTGGCGTGGGCTGCATGTTCTCGATAGCTACAGTTTTCCTCCTGTCTCCAGTGCCAGGAACGGTAACAGTACATTTGGGAGGTTTGAGAGGTCGAATGCTAACAAAGGATGGTTCTCTGTCTACTGGCCTCTCTTCACATTTCCCTTCTTGATAAATACCTGCACAGGGTCTTCTACTGCAATTGGGTTTCCTGTGTGAACATTTTTGGGGGTTTCCCAGCTTCGATGGACGCTATTAGTTAGTTAGCCCATGTTGTGAGATTATGTCGTTAACATAAAGGTCGTCCGAGATTCTGATTGCTTGCTGAACGTTCAATTGGCTCATTTTGTCCTTTCGTGATTCTCAGTAGTCGTCTGCAGACGTTTGAATAAGTACCGATGATTCTGTGCTTCGATTTCAGTACTTATTATTATGCCTTCGGGAGGTAACAATCTCTCTTCGATGTCTTGATCCGTCAGGTAGGACGTGAAAGCATGTTCTCGAAATCACTGTCAAAACGACCCTGCTTTGTTCCAGAAGGGCGTGATCCAGTGTGCATCGAAGGCAGCTATAGCCTTGGGCATGGATGTATCTTCCACCACGGCACCGGTGGAGTATCTCGACGCCGTGTCCATGATCTGCATTACACGGTGGTCGTCAAGGTACATATAGGTAATTCACACAACTCCGTTGAACGAACTGGTCATCGAGCTCAGAGACACCTTTCGTGTCGCCGTATGCTTGGCTGTTGTCATAGAGCCGGTACACTTCTCCAGGATTGATTACAATTACTTGTCTAGGTGGTCGTTCCACATGCTATTGCGTTGCATAATTACTTTTATATCAGTGTATGTCAAGTGCCCACAGATGTGGTCGTAGATTTTGTCCAAAATCATCTTTTTTTCAAGATAATGCTGCTGGTATCTCTTCAGATTGTCACGGCAGCGAATAACAATGTTTCCCTGCCCTTTTGATGATGACACTAGCATTGTGGGTAAACACGGAGTGCGACACATAAGTATGAATGTGGTAGTCGACAAGCGTGACGCATCCTAGGGAGGCGCTGGCAGAGTCGCGTGGTAGCACTATCTTGCTATGGTTTTTATGCAGTTCACGGTCCAGTTGTGCCATGTTGAATGTCAGGCTCGCTCTTGACTACCAAGCTCTGCCGATTTGTCCAATGGCAGGACACTGGCTCCAAATATCCATCCAGATTTGTGGTCTTTTTTTAATTTCCGGCCTTTCCTCGCCGAATACTTCTGATTCTGGCCTTCAGCTTCGCAAGCAGCTCAAGAGTTACTCAGGAGTGCGCTGTTTGCCACTGCAGCCTCTGAGTCAGACGGATTTCGGACACGGGGGTGTGCTGCAAGGAATTGGCTGAGATCGACTTCTATGATTCCTCCTTCTGCATCTCCATCTTGTTGCATTGCCTGAGAACAGTCGCAGTGGACTCGTAGGACACAGCTGCCAAGTAGTCGTTAGTGGTAGACTTTCGGTTAGTGTCGATTACTTCGGTGCCGCATTGGCCAATCTAGACATTCTTTGACTACTTCCAACATCGGCGTTTGCCAACAGCGCGAATTTCACTAACGCCTCTGACAGATTAGCTGCGGAGCAGTGCGAATTCAGACGGGACACGAGTGCCTGAAATCGGATTCAGAGTTCTTGAAGCTTTCCCTATGGTTCCGCTTAGTGCCTAGTAGAGACAGAAAGTCCTGAGGCACGTCTGAAACAACTGTGAGGGGATCTTGTTTGAGTAGCGTGTCTACGATGGTCTGTGCACCCTCCAATGATCGTATTTTAATGTCTGGGATCTGTTTGCACAAGTCTTTTGCGCTTCCATACAGTTGTACCTGCAAAAATATACCAAGAGCCATCGGAGCAAATTTTTTTGCTGTTCCAGTCTGCCAGCGTATCGTGAACCACCTCCCACAAAGAAACCGACTCTGCATAATTTTCCTGACTCCCCTTTTCGTCTGTCCAAGGTACTGTCCTAAGGTCTCACGATTACTTCGGCCACAATGGAGCGATGCTGAGATTTATGGGCCAATAACTATCAGAAAACGGTGGAAAGCTACACTTTTGGTTGCAAAAGTAAACAGTATGGGGTCAAACTCCCCACTAGTAGAGCTATAGGTTTGTGCTCGCGCGCTTCGCTTATTACTATGTTCGTCGGCGGCTCTATGGTACCTCCTGCAATCCTACGACTAAGCATCCCGCGTGGGTGCGGCGCCAATTTGATGCTGCGCGGATGCGAAGTAATTACGCGTGGTCAGTGTAATAGCAGCCCTCCATGGAGACATCGCTGGGTTCCACTTCTGATACATTCATACCGTAGAACTAGCCTTCATTTGTGTATGCGGCACAGTACGCGACTGCATGCTCCATTACAG
Organism: Kappaphycus alvarezii; assembly: GCA_002205965.3. Taxonomy (NCBI): domain Eukaryota; phylum Rhodophyta; class Florideophyceae; order Gigartinales; family Solieriaceae; genus Kappaphycus; species Kappaphycus alvarezii. Next base: position 51,882 of record NADL03000044.1, on the reverse strand, counting down.
TTTCATATCGGTACATTTTTTTGTCGTACTAATACTCAGGTGTAAAAAGTTTCAGAAATAAAGGATAGGTTTCACCATTCTGGTGACCGACTCGAATAAAGTTCAACCACTAGACTGAACTAAGCAAAAACCGATCCTTACTAACTTAATAAGATAATGTTGTAATCTGCGGTACATACCATTTCTACCATACCGGTGTAATAGTCCTGATGCACACAGAGTACCACCAACATACAGTTCGGACTTGGAAACATAGTGGAGGAAAGTGCTGCTCTGCTTCTTTCTTGTTGCTCGTAATTCCGTGATTGTGAACGAAAAAGAAATAAAACACATAGCCATGCTGTGGATATTCTAGTCTGACTTTTATGTTCTCAATAATAAAAGCAAGGATTATAGGTGATTTATTTACCGAGAGGCTTCGAGGGGCTTCAAACTGGAGGATTTTGAAGTCGGTGCTGTGTGATGATCGTAATAATGGGTGCTTGTACTGAAACTTGAAATGTTTGGGAAGATAGCACAACAGACAGGCCGTGTTAAAAACACCACTAGCACTACATTCCAATGTAAAAGAACCGATCTAGCCCTCCAGAATGATCCATAGCTCCACCAAAATCAGCTTTTCTATGCCTTAATCAACAGAGAACGTTTCTGTATGTACCACTTCAAGCGAATAAGTTGGAATTTACCAAGTAGGGGTGGAAAGGATGTATATGTGGAGATTATTTATTATATCAAATATGATAGCTTATAAATGAAAATGATCCGTCCAAAAATAGAAAGTAAATATCTCTTATACAAGTCCTTGTTTTATTTTTCTGATTGGAAAAGTTTAAGTTTCTCTATTAAATCATAGGTTACTTTCTTTAAACGGTGAATGTTCACGAAGTTGGGTTCTCTTTGAATCTTTGCGTTCTAATCTCCATATAAAATGAATATGATATTCTTTGCTGCTCAATGGAAGGGAAACATTGGAAAACAAGGAGGCTTGACCAGACAAGCACAGGTGCAAGACTAAACAGAGATTTTTCGCAGTCGATTTTTGGCTTTTATTAGTAGTTTTTCGTCGCTAGTCAACATCTAAAAGAAGTTATATACTTTCCTACCCCTATGGATGAATGCAAGTTCCCACGTGCCTAAAATAAAACTGTATGCTTATACAATGCTCGAAAGGGATATGGCATATTGATTAAAAAATAAAGATGTAACATAACAGTGAATAAAGAAATCATGAACTCACAGTAAATTGTAGAATAAGCCTCGAACGTTGTTTTCATTACTGAAAGATTTCACTAAATTCCCATATAACTCCTCTGAAAACCTACATATTACTGGATTTTTGCTCTATTCCCCGTTTCCCTTTATTGATGACTCCTTCAATATTATTCAATAAAAAAATCCATAGGTGAAAAACCCATTGGTTCTAAATTCGTTTCACAGTTCTCTAAAGATCTAAGAAAGATCAGTTTGGCTACCACATAGCGTCTTGCGTAGGCGCTTATTTCAATAGATGAATAATTGATATCCTCTACCTCTCTTACTAGACCTCAATATATGCTCACGGGTTTATTCTTCTTCTTCAGTGATAAGTACGGCAATATCGGCAGGATTTTCCTTAAAAGGAGATATTTGGATAACATTTTTTGAATGTTGAAGTCTTAGACTTCTTGAGCGTGAATTTTGTACGTCCCTGTCAGCTTTTCTAGAAGTTAATTGATGGAAAGCAAATCTTTTTTTGGTGCTCTAAGTCTATCAATAATTCATTCAGATAACTGATTGTGTACTCCGTGGCTTATGGCATTGCTGGTAAGTATTAATAGTCAGACGCACTCCAACAATGAATCATCTGGGATAGTCAGTACTTACTGTAAGGTCTTGACAACTTGGGCTAGCAGCCTGTTGTGGTAACAAGAAAAGTTTACACTGCGGGTTTCAAAAAAAAGCATACCGGTCCAAGCGTAGCCTCTCTTTCCTATAAAGTTATGGTCCAAGAAGAGAAGGCCTGTTTAGTATTTCACCCGTATGCCTGAAATTGACAAGATAAATTCCACCGGTTTCTCAACAAAATGAGTGAAGGCAAAGTTGACACATCCCAATGCCACATCAGATCTATTACGACTGAGAATTATTAGATGTATAAGAATAAGATGGAGATCGTACTGTGCGGGAAAGGCTTGTGAAAAATTGTAACTGGAGACGGAAAGGATCCAGATGATAACGCGGATGTCAAAAAGCAAATTTAGCTCAGCGCTAAGACGTTGTCGTTGCAGATCTCCTACTAAATATTGAAAAATCCTGTCTCTTCATGGTCATCAATTTGTGAGACCAGAAACAGATCTTATAGAAAATTAAAAATGTTTAAATCATCATCGGAGGCAACTTTGAATGCCTACCTGGCACAGTACTATAGAAGTAAGATAAATAACATTGAGGAGCTCGTGAGATATGTTAATCGACTCCGCAAACTAGAAAAAAACCTAGCAGAAATCTGTAATGCCGTAACGAGTAAGGATAAGACAAGAAAGTTACTTCGCATTTTTGGACCCTAATTCTCTTACTTCTGAGTTTATAAGAGCCACTGATAAGAAAATATCAAAATTGGTCGGTCTGTTAGTCACCAAAAAGCTTCCCTAGAGTTAGATGAGAAACCAGATATATCTGACCTGAATGCACTGGCAGTTAGCGATCGAGATTTAATATGTGACCTCTGGCGTAGAAAAGGACAGAAAAAGGATAAGTGCTTCCATACCTGGAAAAGTACGAATTACAGAGTACACAGGACAAGAAAAACTAGAAGCTGCAGAGGCTAATCTGGGAACTTTAACAAATGAAGGAAAAGCAGAAGGCATGAAAGTACTGTAAGCAGTTAGATGCCATTTGTTGCCCATACTTTGGGTGACAAGCACGGTGCACTGAAGTAGTTCGGTGAGATTTGCCTTATTGACTCTGTGGCATCTGCAAATATGTGTAATGATAAGAAATAATTCAGTTCACTGTCAAGTGAAGGTAATAATGCTACTTTTTCCGCTAGTGACTGAAATGTCACATCCATGAAGGTTGGAAATATTTTTTGCAATGCAGTAATACATGCAGAAAAGGATAAAATCGAGTTGAATGACGTACTTAACGTCCTCGAGCTAATCTGTAATCTACTATAACTAAATATGTGTCGCCAAGCAGTCTTAAAAGTCAAGTTTGACTCTGAACTCAAGCACGCTGGAACTTGTACTGACTATCACAAGGAGTCGGGCACAATCGCATTTTGTGGGCTTGAAAGAGCGGATAATGGAATACAGAAGGCCCAATTTAGTATTAAAATATTGGCCATGGACTTCTAGTCGGTTCTGTTCACCAAAATTGCTGTGTAGAAGATTGGGAAATTTTAATGAAGCTTTGCGTCGGAAATCATTACCACTGGTACACGGCTTTATTCTAGAAAATTTTGGAGCTCTCGGAATCTGCGAAAATATGAGAGAGGAAAGTCTAGAAGTGAAAATCTAACATTCAGAACTAAATAATGTCGGCGGTCTACGAAACTATTGGAACATAACCATACCGACCTCCAGGGTCCCATGAAAATTGAGTCCATCGCAGAGGAAAATTATTTTACTCCGTTTTTGGTGACTTCAGTGGGTTTTCGATCGTGAAATTTCTGAAAAGCAGGAGCCAAGCAGGCAATGGCATAGAGAACATTAGTATTGGAATTGAGAAAGCAAATGGAGTAAGGTGAAAATATTTCGCTCAGATAATGCTAAAAAATTTCTGTCTGTTGTCTTCAAATAGCTAAAGCAGAAGATTTTTACTCACTGAGTCATGTCAGGAGCTTCCAGATCCTTACTATTTCGAATAAAGTGAAAACACAGAGAAGGCACATGATACTCTCATGCATATGACAAGATGTATGCTTTTACGAGCAAGACACACACAAAGACACCAACAAGGTATGGATAGAAGCAGTCAAAATTGCAAATTTTCTAATAAGTAGAACTAAGACTTCGTCTGGTAACATCAGTGAAAAGACACCGATTGAAGTAATAATGAGAAAGAAACCTATTTTATCTCTTGTCAGGTTGTTTGGATCAACTACATACATATATGTACCAAAGCAGAATCTTCACGGCAAATTATCCGCAAGAGCAAGGAAAGGTTACCTTTCTGGATTTACCACAGGAAGCGCTTACAGAATTTATCTGCTTGATGTACAAGATGTGTTTGTATCTCTCGATTTTAAAATAGAAGAAAGGACTGTTCTACAGGATTTGAAAGAAATGAGTAAAGGCAAGAAGAAATTGGAGAACTGGAAATATATATCAGTGACGACAAAAAAAGTCTCGCAAGAATAAGATAATGTCAAAATATGATAGAAAACGGAAGAAATAAGTGCATATAAAGAAATAAATGAGCCAGTTGATTGAAGTGGGGCTAACTTGGAAAAAGTTACGCACTATCCGAATGTGCATAGATTTTCCTAACGTAGAACTTCATCGAAAAGGTACGAAGGTATATTAAAAATTCAGACCTTTATGAAAACCACTAGTGAACTACCTCTCTTTTACTCATAAGCAGTGACTGGAAGTGAGAAAATTAACTGCAAGCAGGCCATGGTTGAAGAATACAGCTCCTTAATGCAAAATAAGACTTGGGAACTTACCCTTCTTCTTACTCGTAAAAGTAAAGATAAAAACAGATGCGTCTTCATCAAGACAGCAATGACTGAAATAATTTCACCTGATTTAAAGCGATGAAATTAGCAAAGGTTTTTTCGCGGCTGAAAGGAATTGATTATGAAGAGGTATTTGTCATTGTGGCTAAATTAATGACTGTATATTAGGAATTGTAATAAGACTTGCCACTCGCAATTAATATTAGCTTTTAAAACTTTAGATGAAGTCAGCCTTTCTAAATGGAAAAACACAGGAGTATGTCTACATGGATAAACTGTAGCGATATGTCGAAAAAGGACTAAAACAATTTTTTGCACATAAATAAGGATATTATGGTCTTAAACAGACCTCTCGTGCCTTTTGCAGAGGAACTGATATTTTCTTGAAGTCAGTTTATTGCCAGAAGTCAGTCGCTTATGCAGTTCTATATTTTAAAGAGGTAAATGGAGATTAATTCTACGTAAATTTTTATGTGTATTGCTTAATTATCGCTGCGCTTCTTATGACACATTTCCCAATATTTCATCTAATATTGCGAGCAAGTACGATATAAGATTGGAAAGAAAGGTCGACATTTCCTCGGAATAATCATCGACAGTTCTGGATAAGTGGCATCTGTGTTACACAGGGTACTAATGATACAGAAGATCCTCATCAATTTGGAACGGAGAACTGTAAACCTACGAGTTCACCCATTTCTTTTTGAAGCAGTTTAAACAAATCAGTGGAGCCGCAATATATAAAAAGGGAACAAAATGAACTATGTCCCTTACGGGTAGTAAAGAAATCTCTACTGTACCTCCCTAATACTGATGGCCTTATATCATATTTTCAGTGGGAACAATTTCACCGTTTATGGGAAACTCCAGCCCAATGAATTGGAAAGCCGGAAAAAACATTCTCAGATACTTTAAAAGTGCTCGATAGGTTGATTTGAGGTCCCAAAGACGCCTAGTAGGCGATTCCAAAATTGTACTTCAAGCGGAAACAGACTCTGCTGGTGATGGTGACATACGGAAGTCGACCAGCGGATATGTGTTTAAATTTTAAAGGGAAAAAATTCAGCGGAGAAGCAAGAAAAGATCCATAACTGCCAATTCTACATTAGGCCCTGATTTTATTTCTACATCTTATACTTTCAGTGAACTCCTGTTGGTGGTAAAGCTAGCTCTGGGACTGGTAGTGCTAAAGTTTCAATCAAATAATTCTTTTCTGCGACAACCAGTGATCTTTATCTACTGCGAAGCATAGAATTTGGAATGATAGAACGTAGCACATAGACATGAAATATTTAAGTTTCTTGCACATCGACGTGAAATTTATCATGTGAAAGCTCACATTGAGAATAGAAATTTCGTAACGCTCTACGGTACGACTGCAGAGAGGGCTGCTGAGGTTATGATTAATTAGTTAGGCAAAAATAAGCATTCCTACCATTTCCAAGATTTATGACTCAGAAATACAACCAAAAACTGAATATCGTACGAGGGAGTATTAGAATGCTGGAAACTTATACTGCTAGACTGGGAATTGTGTACGTTTCTGTCAGCTTTTCTAGAAAGTTAATTCATGGAAAGCACATTCTGTTTCCCTACGTTTAACAGCGGACCAATCAGATAGTTTTTTTGTGTACTCCATAGAGTAAGAAAATGTTGGCCAGTAGAAATAGTGAGACGATGTCCAACTATGACTTAGGTAGGATAGTCAGTACTTAAGTCAGGGACAATTCAGGTTTAAGAACTTCTGTGGCAACAAGAAAACGCTTACACTGCGAACTGTAAACAAAATATTACTGACCCAAGTCTAGGCGAACCCTGCCTATAAGATATGGATAACAGCATGAATCTCGAAGTGAATAGGCATATAGAACCTCAAATCGATTTTTCATACCATTTATGTCCTCCTAAATGGTATATATGTTAAAGGGGTGGTGTAGTGGGACAAGCTCAACGGTCGATGCGCCCCCGCTTGGTATTTCAAGGGAATCAAGGCGATGGATTTACCCCTCGGGTGCAACTTGCGTGATACGCTTGGGATACACTTGGCATGAATGTGGCTGTACTGTACAGTGCACCTGGGTGAGGAAATCGAACGGTCTTTACAGTCCTGTTGTTAGCGTACAGTAAGGGTTTTAGTTTTAGTGTTATGCTTATTATTTTATTTATTTATATTTATTTTAAGAAATTGGTACCCCTGTGCCACGGACCATTAGGGTCTGGGGCCGGTACCAATCGGATTCCGGGCGGACTTGGCAGATATTTAACTGCAACCTCCGTCTCGGTGCCCGTCCAGTAAAAGACAAGCACCCTTTACCTCTTGGAGTACCCTTCAACTTTACGACTACCCTTTCCCTTTTACGGTTTACTCCGCACGGTTTACACCTTTTGGCCTCTATCGCGCCGTCGTCGACACCACTTATCTCCCTTGAACGCGGTCCAGAAAGCTCGTCCCGAGAGTGAGCCAACCTCTTTTCTGTGTTTCCCTTATCCGTCCGATCGGTGGTCCCTCGCAGGTAGAAGACCTCTACCAAAAACTTTACCGAGTTATTGAGTCCTCGCGTTACCGACCGGAGACATCTGGCAGGTAACCAGAGTGAACCCTAACGGTTTTACACCTCAATTAGTCTCGCGACCTAGAAGCTGTTTGGTTTTTCCCGTTCGGTTCTAGGTATCGAGAACAGACGCCGTCGGAAGATAAGAGAAGATTTAGTTGAAAATCACCACTTTTCCTGTTCGGTACTTTCAAGAAAGATGCCGAAGTCCCAATATGTCTATCCCTGTTGACCTTCCGGAAGGCTCCCAGTCTTCCCACAGCACGTGCAGTGCTCCTTCTGCGTTGATGAAGGCCCTCGAGGAACCAGAACGGTTTTTGCACGATAGGAATCGCGAACCGGCGCCGTCTAACGTTGGAGTGCCGAGTACCTCTACCCTTTTTCTTTATCTGCCACCACGCCGGTGAAGTTGAAGAGGGCCCACTGGATCTACAGTGAGTTAGTCCCTCGTGTGATGGACATCGTCGGTCGGCAAATCCGTACGGAAGCCGAGAAGGCAAGGGTTGAGATGGAGAAGAAAATCCGTTCGGAACGCAAGAAGAGGTACAAGGTATGGTGGCACAAGGGTGAAGGAACATGTCCGTTCGGTACTGGAGACAGAAGTCCCCCAAGTGTATATGATATCATGGCCGAGTCGGCAGAGCCGTTGGTCATGACGTACCTTCGAGAGGAAACGACAGCACTGATGAAGCGCTTCGTCAACATGCCTGTTGACGAACTCCTCGAAGGTGCTGGGAAACCGAACCGGACAAGAAAATCGTGAGCGGTCGTACGGTAGGACATATCCATAGGAGTTTACCAGGCCCGTCCGGGCAATCTCAAGTTTTTACGACCGAAACCGGAAAAGTAAGTAACCCATGTGAAACCGTCCCTTTCGGTTAAACCGGTACGGGAGCGAGACTCTGATGATGAGGAGTCAAGTCTCATGCAGCCCATTACGGACGTAGTGAGCGTGATGATGATCGCTCTCTTTCCCGTGGCGGTAAAAAGAAACACAAGTCGAAGCGCAATTTGAAACACCGTCGTTCAGATTCCGATTCAAGTACCGATTCGGATTCTGACAGTTCTGGAAAACGCAGGAAGAAGAGCCGAAGCCGTCGTTCGAGGGAGAAGGATAAGAAGGGGTCGCGCAAGAGGCGTTCCCACGACACAAATGATGAGTCGTTAACCGATTCGGAATTGCTAGCTCGTCTACCTCGTCATCATCCGATTCGACAGCGATCATCGCCGAAAAAGGAAGCGTAAGCGTGCTATCAAGTCGCTTAAACCGTTGAACGAGCTGTTCACCAAGGCGTTGGACTTTCAAAGCTATCGGTTGAGACTCCGAACGGCAGATTATTCAGATCTGTCGAGAAGTATGACCAAGTTTCGCAAGAAACTTGATGTTCAGATGAAGCCTCATGTCTTCTCTGGACATGACCCGATAGCGGTTTTGAACTTCCTCGCGAAGTTCAAAGACGCTTGTCATATTAATAGAGTTCCCGAATCGGCCGCGATGTGGTACTTTCAATTTTATTTGACTGGACAGGCAGAATCGCTCGTGCAAACAAGAATGACCGGCGGTTCTATGGCTATCGATAAGCACCAGCATGAGCTGTTAAGGAGCTACAAGGAGGTAGTCCAATTCCTTTTACGGAATTACGCGACAGACGAGGTAAAAGCTGTTGCCTATTCGGACGTCGTGACTTTAAGCAGAGTTCGTCCATGACCGAGGAAGGTTTTCTCGAATGTTGTGTGACAGGCTCTCCGTTTCGGTACTGTATTTTCCGACCGGAGATTGAAGTCGCTATTCGATGATGGACTGTTGCCAGGTACATGCAAACAAGTATGCTTGTATCTTTCCACTCACCCCAATGGGACTACCAAACGGTGGTTAATCATGCGCATGCGTTGGGAGAGGGTGTACGGACATCTCGTCGGCAACCACAAGTGCAGCGACAGCATACCCGATTTGGAAGGATATTCGTTTTCAACCCGTGATCGGACGGCGAAAGCATTGACTATTGAGTCCTCGTCAAGGGATGAAAGTTTATCTATTACCGAGCGAGATGAAGACCTAGAGGTGTTGGCACTGACACAGGGGAAACTAGGCGTAGCAAGTGCACCACTTACTCATCCCAGCTTCTAGCTTTTACCCGTCGGTTTCCAACATCTCCAATGGCATCCCACTCTCGACAACAAGCGCGGCAGCCAGCACCTCCCGGATCTTCGAGTAATGCTCAAGTTCCGTCCGGTGGTCAGCAAAGAACGCGTCCCCCTACTGTCGCCTTTGCTTGGACCCGGGGCGTACTGTATGCCCGTATTTGAAGAAGTCCGACCGGTCTAAGTTGATGCAAATCCGCTCGCAGAACTACCGTAGGTTTGTGGTGAACAAAACGACCCGAATACGGTTCCCCCTCGTGGTAGCACTCCGTCTGGACAAACGAGTTGGTGAATATCGCCGAAACGCAGTATGGGGATACAATTCCCATGGCAGGTCAGGTCGAAGGAACCGAAACGGAAAACGACCACGGAAACGTGTAGAGGCGTCGTAGCTTCCGCTTTGGAATTCCCAAAGCCTCCCGTGCACATAGACCGGGCTGGCTTTTCCCTCTTTGGATGAATCTACTCTGCATTTCTCTTCCGATTCCGGTGATCCTGTTTCTTTATTTAAGAAAAGAAACTATAAGATTTCGATGACCGTCGGACGCAATACTTCATTGATGATTACAACTACTGTATTAGATATCGGTGCCGGCCCTAACATTATCAATTTAAGGATGCTCCACAGTACTTGGAGATCCTCAATCCGCCCGGTGTCGACACCTTCTTTGTTGGACGCTTCCAACAACCCATAAGGTGTTTAGGTACTATCTTGTTGAATGTCCGTCTCGGTGAATTTAAAACAAGGGTTCAATTTCTGGTGGTTGTCAACTTAGGCGTCGATGCCATACTCGGCACTACATTTATCGACAAGCACGTTCGCGCTATTCTACCGACTGCCCGGAAAGTTTTTTCCCATCATGGAACACCGATTGCAATTACGGGCAGAACCTCATCCAAGTCAGAATCAAAAAGCCCCCCGTTCTTCTGTCAATTCCCTTTCGTACGATACCCGTTCTCGGAAGGTTCGACTTACTTCTGCTGTAACAATACCCCCTATGCATTCTACTGTTTCTGTGCAATGTCCGACCGGCTTTTATGCCTTGTACAGAACAACCCCTGCCCTCTACACAAGCATCTCGCCTTAATGGCCAATGGGGTTATGGACATTCGTCCGCAAAACCGTTCACGGTATTAGTTAGTAATTTTTTGCAAAAAAAACTGAATATCTTCCCGCCGGCACAGTCGTTGGTCTCACTCTTCCAGCCCCGTCTCGGATCCTATCGGTTACTATCAGTGACGCCCGGAGGTCATCTAGCCTTAAGAGGGGTGTAAGGAATCCGTTTCGCCCGCCGCCTCGTCTTCTGTCCCGACCAGAGGTGGAATCGTCGAGAAGACTGTCCCGAACTGGAAGTTTATAAAAAACTACAATGCTTCAAACAAGGAAATTGGTAAAGAGGATCTACCACCAGAATGGCACGATCAAGTCCGTATCGGTCTAAAGATAAGAAGATAAGAATGGATGTCTTCAACATGATAGAGTTGTCTGATATGTTGAATGGTCGTCTCGGAAACATTTCGGTGGCTAAACACCGCATCGAGTTAAAACCTGGTTCCAGCCCGGTCTATCAGCAACCTTACGAGCCGGATTAAAGGCAAGAGAATTCGAAAAGAAGGAAATCGACGCATGCTGGCCGCAGAGGCAATTGAACCCTTGCACAGTCATTGAGCTAGTCCGGTCGTTTTTGCCCCAAAGAAGGACGGCAATTTACTTCTGCGTGGACTACAGAAGCTCAATGCGCTTACCGTACGGTATTCTTATCAATCCCCGGATGATGAGTGTATTGATTCGTTAGGGAAGCGACTATCTTTACAACGCTGGACTGCAACACTGGCTACTGGCAGGTCGAGATCCCCGAGGAGGATAGGGACAAAACTACGTTCTCTAGCCACCATGGTCTCTACCGTTTTATTCAGATGCCGTTCGAATTGAAGAATGCACCCGCAACGTTCCATTGAGCGGTCGACATTATACTGTCTAGGGTCAAGTGGCAATATGCGCTTGTGTGCCTGGACGACGTGGTAATAAATTCAAAGACCGTAGCGGAGCATTTTCAGCACATTCGGGAAGTTTTAATCTTTTAAGAGCCGCTGGTGTGACCTTACGGTTGTCTAAGCGCTCCTGCTTCGATGAGAAGTCAGCTATTTAGGTCATATCATCCGGCCGGGCCAGCTGCTGGTTGACAACAAAAATTGCAATGCTATCAAGAAGTCACTGCGGCCCACTAATCAGACAGAGCTGAGATCCTTTTTGGGAATGTGCAATGTTTACCGCCGGTTCATTGAGGATTTCGCAAATATCTCCGCTCCGTTGAATAAGAAGACTGGAAAAGAATGCCCACATGAGTTCGGTATACTCAACGATGAGGAATACAATTCATTTATTTTTTGAATTGAAGGAGAAACTAATTTCGCCTCCCATTCTGGCACTACCCCGTCACGGTTATCGTTACACACTGGCCACAGACGCCTGTGAGTACCAAGTCGGCTGCACTCTTTTGCAAGAACAACCGAACGAGATAAACACCCTATTGGGTACTGGATTAGAAGTTTGACCTGTGCGGAACAAAACTATTCTACGACCGAGAAGGAATGCCTTGCGGTGGTATGGGTAATTCTCACTCTACGCCGTACCTTTATGGTGGCAAGTTTACTCTCCGAACGGATCACAATGCTTTACACTAGATTTTAAACCAAGCAGATGCATCCGGACGGTTAACATGATGGTCTACGTTTGGCAGAGTACGAGTACGATGTGGAATACCGTCCAGGTATAAAACACCAACTCCCCGATGGTGTATCTCGGCTACTAACGGAAGGTGAAGACGACACGGAGATTGATTATGAGTTCCCATGTTTTATTATGGAGATCAATGCCGATCCGGAAAAAGCCCGAGAGGACAGTATACTAAATAATCATGATGCTGTCGTTACTTTTTGGAATTCCGAGTTCGGTGAATCTAAGATAATTGGTCTTCCTAAGTTCATGGCCCTAGCAGAGATAGAAGCGCCAGCAAATCCGTTTACGGTCGAGGAATTTCTGACTAAGCAGGCTAAAGACGACTTTTGTCGACAGAAAGCTAACGCAGTCGGAGAACGTGGTTCTCAATTCGACTATGACCGGTACAGTATCCTGATTCCGAAGTCCCAGAAGGATGGAGCTCTACAGAGGGTTGTCCTGCAGGCTCTCCGCGCACGGTTGTTGCACATGGCACACTATCCTCTATAGCCGGTCAACCAGGCGGTATTAGAATGTACCATTCTCTTCGCAGAGAATACTACTGGCTGCAAATGGCTAATGATGTATTCATGACCGTCCGGGATTTTGTTAGCTGTGCACGTAATCGGGGTACAGTACGGAAGTTCCAGAAATTTATGAAACTGTTTCCCGCAAGCGGTCTTCTGGAATTTATCGCTATGGATCTAATCGGCCGCTAAGGAAGACTAGTCGTGGATTTTTTTATTGTAGTGATCACCGACCGGTTTCTAAACTCACTCGATGCATTCCCTTTCAAACTATTACCGCTGCGGTCGTCGATTCAGCATTTTTAGATCACTGGGATTATGCTTATGGAGCACCACTATATGTTTTAACCGACAACGGGAAGCAATTTACTGAAAAGTTCTTCGATGCAATATGCAGCATTGGGTTCCCGTCACTTTTAACCACGGCCTACCATCCCCATACAAATGGACAGGCCGAACGGTTTAACAAGACTATAGTACAACGCCTCCGTCACTACGTGGAAGAACATCAAACTGATTGGGCTCTTTATTTGTAGCCTCTAACCTATGCGTACAACATGCAAGTGCACCGAGTGACGGGAACTACTCCTTTTGATCTAGTCCTGACCAGACACCCGCCGAGTCTGACCGTTACAGGAACAATTGAACGAGTTTCGGATTCCGCCACGGAGGAATGGCTGACACCTGTACAGTTAAAACGCGCTACACTGCGCCGACTTCGCTACGCTTTACAAAAAGCAAATGCGCAGATTACAGTTGCCAAGGAAAAAAAGCCAAGGAAAATTTCGACCGTAAAGTAAGGTTCCGACCGGTTCTACGTTCTGGGGATCACGTTTTTGTAGATCGACCCCCAAGAGCTTTGTGCTCCACAGAACGCGCCGAACGGGATCCACTTACGGGACAAACGGAGGATGACGAAACGGGATTCAATGAGGGACTTAAAAAGCTTTTACCTCGAACTACAGGTCTCTACGAGGTGAAGTCTGTTACCGACTCGGTCGTCTATATCAAACAAGATGGTTTCCTGATCCCGGTCAGTATCGATCGAGTGACTAAGGTCCCAAGCGGTCAACTACCCGTTTCAAATTCGCCCGAACCGGATAAGTTCAGACTCCCGAATCTGTTAGCCCTAGTTCTATCCCTGGTTTACCACCGCACACGGAACCGTCGTTACTACCTTCAGACACGGACGATGAGGAATTTGTCGTCGACAAAATTGTAGCGTTCCGTGAGAAACCGACCTGTATCGAGTATCGAGTCCGTTGGTTTGGATACAGTCCATCGGAGGATACTTTTGAACCCGCTGACGGATTGCCCGAAACCCACATAAGACAGTACTGGCGCCGACAGAGTCGCCGCGCTAAGGAGGTGGGTAATAAGAGACGTCAGTTTCACCACAACCGGGCATAATCTCCCAAGGAGGTTGTTGAAGTTCCAAAAGTGGATCCGAACGGTAAGGAATGTGAAGCGTGGTGCAAAGGCTGAACAGAAAAATTGAGCCGCACGGACGAAGTTAACACAAAACGATGTACTGTACAGTACAGGATGAGCGCTAGAAAGGCCTATCTGGGCTGTTTTCTTCCGAAGTCGAGGAAATGGTAGTCCAGTCGTACAACCCGTGAAGTCACCTCATAGGAAAGGACTCAACCCGTAGGATCCATGAAGGAAAGCAGCTACGAATCTGGAGCCGAACGGTGGTCATAACGAGACGTTCGAAAGTCCCGTAAGTCACACTTTATTAGAGGAAGTTACCGAACGTGGAAACCAAGAACAATGCGGAGTATGAAGGACCAGTCTACTGCACAGGAGGCAATGACCTGATCGGAACGTAGTGAAGGAGAGCACGCCGGAGTGTGTCACGGAATTTACCCAAATGGACATGATACCCAAAGGAAGTAAATTATCGAACCCTCAAGGAAAAAACAACCATTGCAGGAACCGCGTGGGCATGTCTCCGAGAAGGAGCCAAAAGGAAAATAAAAGCCCGAGGGATTGAAGAAAGAGCAGGAGTTAGGATTCAACCCGAACGGAGTGCGTATGGTCATGTGAAGAGGGTACCGACTGGGAAGGGGATGGTGCAAAACAACCTTCGAACGGAACGAGTTTTAAAAGTTGCAAGCCGCAAGTGGCCAGGGACAAAAACAAGCACGAGAGGAACGTACAGTGAAAACCCATCAATGACCGGCCATTTGCTGTTAATTTTATGGTTTTTTTGGCCGCATTGGGTACTTTACAGTCCTGTGAGTGCACCTTGAAAACCCACACAAGGGGTAAGTTAAGTGCAAAATTACCCATGGAGGCGTAATGAGTGCAGTGCCCAAACAGATTACGAACGTGATTGGTTAAATTAGTACTATCCGAGTCGGTGAAGACAGTCTGATTGGAGGTATATCGACTCATTCCGCTTCTGTCGTCAAATGGACTACCCGATTGGATGAATTACTGTACAGTATGGTGGCAATTCGCCTCCCGCAGAGTAGCAACCGAAGGGTTTGGAGAGCTTCATCGACCCAATTCGGAACTTCTTGGTCTGTTCAATTTGGGAAACCTTAACAACTTTATTGGAATATCTCCGAAACGGTTTGAGTGAGGAACGTGTGAACATGCCATTTTAAAGTATGGGCTGCCCTCCCCACTCTGGCGTTGAAAGACCCCGAAACGGTACTGTATTTCAAAAGTTGTGGACGATAGGAAATGAACTATGGTCTAAATGGAGGTACTGTTCAGGCAAGACAAGTCAAAGAAAAGAAGAGAATTACACAAAACAAGGCGAGTTTAATGTTCAAATTCTATTGCTAGTGTTTCTACAAGACCGAATCGGTAATCATGTTCAAAGGAAAGACTGTACAGAAAAAGGGTTAGTGACGCCTACGTTTGGTACCTCTAGTCTGTTCCTCCGAATCGGGAACTATATCCATGCGCGACTCCCGAGTGTAGACGGAGTCCCGAAATCCAGTCATCATTCACCGATAGCGGTCGAGCTCCATTAGACTCTGAAGAAGTAAGCGTAGACTTGCGTTAACCGAATCGGGAACAGGGCGCTGGGTTTGACGACAAACCGCTTGGATCTCAAGCCGGAAAGACCACACCCGTTTCGGACGAAGATGACTTGACAGTCTCCAACAGCTCAACAGCAGCGAGGAACCGGTGTATCGTCCGCTTTGGAGGAAGTACTCGTGTCGTACCCTGAGGTCAAACGAGCTAAGACCGCGCGTTAAAGTGACAGAGGGAGAAGCAGCCCTTCGAGGGTAAATGCCAGTACCCGGGGTGACATTATTACCGATAGGAGCTACCGCGCCATGAGGAACAACCTGAAGTTCATGACTGCAGTCCGTAACGGGAGATGAAGACTTGCGCGCAACCACTTGGTTCCGCTCGGAAGCTTACTTCTGTATGCACAGCGCATCTTGAACATCACAGGGTGCCAAGGTCGACACAGCTTGAAGTTTCCGGACGGAACCCACCAAAGGTACAGAATTGCGAACCAGGTCGGTCGTAGCCGCACGCTGCGCAAGCTTGGAGTCGTCGAACGCTTCGGGTTAGGCAACGGAGGAACAGCAAGGACTTCCGTAGAACTGTATCGCCTCGAACTCCTTCTTCGACAGGAGCGGGGACACCCTTCGTACCATTCCTAGTGGATCCGAAGGGGCAGTTGGAGCAGCGGTGTCCACCGCAGGATCCTTTGTGGACTCGTGGGCTTGGTTGTTTTCATTAGAACCGAACGGCGGGATTCCAAGTTTGGCATTGAGGGAGGTGACCGAGAGGCGCCGGCACGACTGATCGATTAGCTCATCCGGAGCGGGCATAGGGTGTAACCCTCCCCTTGCAACGAACTCTTCACGGTCTTCGCCCGAACCGGTGAGTGGTACCCGTTCTCCGGAGGAGGTGGTAACGTCGGGTACCTATCGTCGTTGCTCCGAATCGGTATCAAATGTCATCGTCCCAACTGTACCCGCAGAATCCTGGGTATGCCGGCCGACTGATACACCGAAGATGACAGAAGATGGCTTCAGCATGGTCCGCACGGTACACCAAATCCTAACAATCCTTGCGACCCCGAAGCTCTCGATTTCGTTCAACAACCGCTCGAGCACAACAAAAAGACGCCCACAAGCACCTCCCGGCTCCTCACCTTCTTGCCCATACAAGCGGGGATCTTCCGAACGGACGAAATGGGTCACTCCATAGTAGGGCGCATGGAGGATTACAGGGCATAGAAGACGATCTGTTCCGACATCGCGATAAGCCAGATGAGGTCGGTCAACGAACGGTCCGAACGGTAGGGCTCGCGCAGGACAGCGGAAGAAGTAAGCGACACCGACGGGGTGAGGACACTCAGTACCTTGTCCGTTTCCAAGTCGGACCATCCAGACGGTTGCGCAACATATAGGTGAGGGTGCAGATGAGGACGCACATCGAAGAATTCCGTACGGTGGGCGTGATGCATGATCTTTTCGCTTGAGCGAGTGCGGATACGGTGTTCGATGAACGCAGACTCACCCCAGCGCTGCAGTTCAGAGAACCAAAAGATGGACTTATCGTACGGCCGGTTGAAACAGAGAAGTTCCGCCGAAGGGCGATCCGGACGGAAACACCATAGCGGTAACAAGAGATTAACTCGATTACCAGCACGGGATAATCTAAGTCGCCACGACAGCGAAGCCAACGGGAATCCAAACCGGGCGGAGCTTCTATAACGATGCCAAGATGAGCCCAGAACTGGGTCACGGCCTCAAACAACCCTTAGCGTTCTTCCGATGAGCGGAATGACTGAGCGGTATCGCAGCAAACCGTTTGCAATCAAGTAGAGTAGGGAAAAGACGCAAGAACTCTTCACACTCCATCGATACTGCAGCCGTCGGACAGACTCGATACGACCGCACGGTGATCCAGGGCTTGACCCGGCAGGTTCGGCAAACGCGGCGGAGGCTCTGCTAAGTAGCCAGATGAAGGGAAGACTCGAAGGTGGTTGGACCAAGGTGTGGGAAGGCGCAGGGTTGACCACACGGCGGGGGATTTGGACTGAAAGAATCCCCCAGTCTTGACCAGTCGGTGGATCACCTTGAGGCGCAGCGGATTGCGGGTCGACAGACGGAACAGGTGGATGACGGCGAGTAGTGGGAAGAAACGGACCGCGAGGTTGACCCACCGACGGTTCGTCATCGGTCGCCACGATGAGCAGTCCGCGCGGGCAAGACAGAGGAAGGAAAAGAGGAGACAGGTGAGTGGAAGGATAGCAAGAGAGGTCACAGAGAGAAAGGAGAGCACCGAAAGGAAAAGGAGACACACAAAGACGTGCGTGAAGATAAGGAGGGGGTCTGTGGTGTAGTCGGACAAGCTCAACGGTCGATGCGCCCCGCTCGGTATTTCAAGGGAATCAAGGCGATGGATTTACCCTCGGGTGCAACTGCGTGATACGCTTGGGAATACACTTGGCATGAATGTGGCTGTACTGTACAGTGCACCTGGGTGAGGAATCGAACGGTCTTTACAGTCCTGTTGTTAGCGTACAGTAAGGGTTTTAGTTTTAGTGTCATGCGTATTATTTTAATAAGAAATTGGTACCCTGTGCCACGGACCATTAGGGTCTGGGGCCGGTACCAATCGGATTCCGGGCGGACTTGGCAGATATTTAACTGCAACCTCCGTCTCGGTGCCCGTCCAGTAAAAGACAAGCACCCTTTACCTCTTGGAGTACCCGTCAACTTTACGACTACCCTTTCCCTTTTACTGTTTACTCCACTCAGTTTACAGCTTTTGGCCTCTATAGCGCCGTCGTCGACACCACTTATCTCCCTTGAACGCGGTCCGGAAAGCTCGTCCCGAGAGTGAGCCAACCTCTTTTCTGTGTTTCCCTTATCCGTCCGATCGGTGGTCCCTCGCAGGTGGAAGACCTCTACCTAAAACGCTCTACCGAGTTATTGGGGTCCTCGCGTTACCGACCGGAGACGTCTGGCAGGTAACCAGAGTGAACTCTAACGGGTTTGAACCTAAAAAGGTACAATCTTCTGTGTTCCTTTCGACCTTGATTGAATAAGAAAAACATTTTCTGTATTTTTCATGAACCAAATAGATAATTAATTGCTTGGTAGCATTTGGATGAGATTTCACTTCTTCTTTCTTTTCAAATTGTTGTACGAGAAAGGGGCTGAAATATTCCAAAACATTTTCCACGCTTAACCTAGGGGTTGGAAAGCTCTAAGGTGATATCTTTGCTCTTTGAATCACATTAATAGGTATATTCACAATACGTTTATCTCGAATGGAGACATTAATTGGTCTTCAGTAATAGAGGACTTAAAACGCCAACTCAGCAGTGGATACAACATCCCCGAATAATCCTGATGATGTGTACAATAGTATCATGGGAAGTTCTTGACCATACTATTAATTTTCTCTGAGGCACCAGCATCTACCGGACGAGGACTTTTATGCATCCTTAAATTCACTGCATATAACGTCATTAAATTTTCGTAGAACTTTGAAGTAAACTTAGGATATCTTTCCTAAGCGATGTTATCAGGTAGCTTACAGCTTTGTTTATTTTATTTTAGCTCCCATATAAAATATATTTTAGCTCCATAAACTACCTGATAGAATAAATGAAATAAAGTCATATAGTAAGGACCTATAACCTTATCTTAACTGAACCATTATTTGAGTCGATTGTAGTTCTCTGGAAAGCCATAGGGTAGATCTGATATATCTTTTAAGTGTAAACCACCCGAACCACTCCGCATTAATAGTTCATTGATGTTCTTTAATGAGTTTAGTAGTCAGTTTTGATTGAAGCGACTGTGGTGTCACTGAGAATAAAAGTTCCGGAAAACATACGCCGTTTTGGGGCTGTGTCTCTACGAAATCTCATATGGCATGTGCACAAACGCAAAGGGAACCGGACTTGGGAGTAGCTACTATCAATATACATATGAAATGCAGTGTATAAAAATACTTCTTCAGTACTGTAATAGAGTGTCACACTCATGTAGCCAGAAATTGGGGGTTGTCAAAATGTGAACAGTGTAGAGAATTCAAGTATCACAGCGCACACACGGAACCGATTGAAAACGGGTAGATTAGTGATATTTATGTATGCGTTAGATAGTTAGAACGTGTGTAAGCATGTAGTTTTGTGATTCATGGTGGTTCTTTGTAGGCAAATAACTAATTACATTACGTTGGTACGAGTTGGAAAGATAAAGCGCATAAGTTTCGCAGAGTGTGATTAGTTGGTGCAATTGTAGACATATTATGTTGGTATGTGATTGGTAATTTCGAGATTCTTTATTTGGGGATTATATTGTAGTGTTGGAGGTCGAAGTGAGTTCCTATTGCGAAAGCTCCAGAGTAAATTCTGGGTCAGAGCTCTCGAACTTTTGTTGTATCTCTATCCGCCGGAGTTCCCCATCTCCTTGGCGTCTTCATAGATGTGTTAATTATCATTTTCTTATGATTAGTATACTTTTGCTTCCTGAAAGCCAAGAATTCCTCAGAAATGATGAAGAGCATTACTGTTCTAGTGCTTATATTGATTTTTTGAAAGCTTATATGAAGAGTTCGCAAAAACAAAAGTTCACTTTTCTTCGAACAATTGCCAACTGCAGTAAAGGTGGAATAGCCTTCCTCGCAAAACAATTTTTTCATAATACATCATTCTCTTTTTTTTCGCCTATTAATTGCGTTATGTTTTCAATCTGCGCTTTCTAAGTATCTACAGAATGCTAGGATTCATCTAAGGCTCTGAAAAAAGTCTAAAGAGGTGATAAAATCCATAGATTGTATGGAGTTCATAAAGATATGCAATAAACTTCGAAATAATCAAAAAAATGCTTTAATATGTATTTAAGAGTAGATAAAATGGGGTGCTCTGAAAGATACTTGTCGAAAGTGTCTATTTCTATTGAACAAGGGTCAAAAGGGCCAGAATATTCCAATTGAGATAGCACAACAAGCTGAACTCGTCTAGAAGGGTCTTTTTCTGCTCTTTCAGCAGACTATGTTGCTTGGTGTCCTCAGTTTCTCTCTTCCAATAGGCCTCAGTCTGAAAGAAACGAGTGGAATCAGCAGAATGGGCTGATAAATGATCCCTTGCAACTTGCTTCTCACACTTTTGTTAGGAGTAACCCTGTAGACTGTAGTTAAAGTCTCGTATGGGATTCTGCAGCCATTAAATCTCACTATCAATTATCTCATTTAATCATATCAACATTTAAGATATTGGTGTTCTGAGAGCTTGTTGTCTTTTCCATGCCGAGGAATGTTTCTTTTAGATTTACGTAATACATCAGCCTAAGATGACGCAAGTTAACTGGAGCAAAGTTATGATCAGAACAATGTTGTCGATTCTTGTTGACCCAGTGGTGCCCAGGACCTTTTTTCTCAAAGTACGGCTCGAACGCCGAAAGGCTAAGCCTTGAGGAAGGCGTTTTACTTCATGGATATCCATACGGCTTTAGATTTTGATGGGTCCCCATATGAGCATCTACAAGAGGTTTCATAATTTTCGAGAGAAAATCAGCGATTACGGCCCAGCCTACGATGGGTGATAATAGGACGAAACTTTTTTGGAATGCAAAAAAGTTTGAACTTTAGTTGAGGTTACGGTGGTGTAAGGATACTTTTGGCCATTTGAAATACCTATATTTCCGCACCAGAGCGGTAATCGTCTACTTTTAGGATGATAGATTACCTCACATGGCGAAACATAAAAAATGGTGCTTGGATCACCAAGTGTGTTGGTTTGATCTTCTTTTACGTTTCTTTGTGTGGCTTTTCAGCGTAAGAGTTTTACAAGTGTGATAATCTCGTATTTTTATGCTGCAGTTTTCTTGTGGTCATCCCTCTCTCTTTGTCGGAGTTTGTTGAATTGTTCAGACGATGTGACACATTTTTGCCCATTCGGACTTGTAAACGCTAAACCCCTTTTCCAGAAATATTTTTTGTGTGTTCATATTTGCTACCGCAAGTTATGGTACTCATCTTGTTAACAAGTCACATCGTGTCGGGACTGCGGGTTTGTCTGTAGTTATAGCCCGGCCGCAATGCGCCGCACGTTTGGAACCGTGTTTCAACCTGTGCACCAAACTGAAGAGAGGTTTGGCCGAAATAAGTTTGAAATGTCAACAGACCTGGACCATATTGCGCAGAGTAGGATAAAATCAATTAAATCCGCACCTCAAATTTGGAATCGACATATGATCTCAAATGAAAACGTATCATAGCTCATATTTGAACGGAGTGGGTGCATTTTTAGCTGCCACCTAGCTAGTGTAATCTGCATTGTTCAGGTTTATGAAAACATTAAAGAACTCCATACACTCTGTACCACCTTTTCTAAAAATGGAGAGAACACATGTAGGCAGAAAGTTTGTGGAGATAAATGCTCTCGTACAAAAAGATCGTCTTTATAACAATTAAATTACCATAAAATACAGTTTTATCATTTCAAAACCGATGCATAGAGATTAAAAACATTTATCGACGGTGCTGAGAATTACGTCAACAACCCGGTGGATCTAGGTTATGTTTAGTAAATGAGAAAGGACTGAGAACCCACTCCACTAACTAGCCATAACAACGACAACTCATCGGCGGCATCCTGTCTCGGGAGTCGAGCGTTCAAAACGCATTCTTGTATAGTTGTGAGGCCCCGCTTAGATAGTTCTCACTGCTTTTTCCTCGTCCTAGATGGCTACTGACATCCTCTGGCTTAAAATAGTGCCGCCACACCCTTGTCTTTCCTTTCCATTCACCACAATATCCTGTAAGTCCGTCGTCGCTATCTTTGGTAGCAGAAAACCGCACAAAACGCCTTGATTTTACGGTGTGAAAAGGCGTTAGTGGTTTAAGTAGTGTTTTACTTCCCGAGAAAGCGATGTGTCTCTACGTATAACTTTACTTTTTTATTTAATGGAGTAAGTCGGTGTTAATGTGAATTACTGTAGGTTTTCTACTCGATACGGAAGCCTGCTGCGATTGGAAAAGGCTGTTTGGTTGATAAGTAGATCAGGGATGATTGGATAAATGGAAACCTGGAAATTTGTTGCGGGTTGTTGGTGCAGTGGCGACGGTATGTAATCACAAAGCATCGTCGGAATCTGATTATTAGTTGTATTGCAATAGAGCAAAAAGGTGAGTAAATCTTCGATAGAGGTCACCTGTTGCGATGTTACAGGACCAGTCGGGCTGGGTTGAAAAATTATGCGCCGTATATATTTTAATGTAGCAATTATTTAAGCGATATTTTACGATTGAGGGGGTGAGACTCATTTTTTTTGCTGGTGCATGGAGTGACGGTAGCATAGGTAAAAATCTTTAATGATGAAGGATGGATGCATTCCTCAGTAGAGGAGGTGACAACTTTAATGGTGAAGGATAGATGCACTTCTCAGTAGAGAAGGTGGCTATAACGCATAAATATGCTCAAAAGAATAATCTAAGGACCTGGTGGGCTCTTATATCTTATGATAGGGAGACATCGTCGAGAGAAGAGATAATCAGAACCAATAGCCCCAAGAAGAAGTTTCGCAAGCGAAGAAAAAGCAACCATGGTATAGTTGAGCAAACGCAAAAAGGTGATCGTCTTTCTCGTCTTCCTTGTCGTTCTCATCCTCGTAAACCAATTAGAGGTCCGATCATTCCTCAACAGTCTCCCAAGCTTCATCTAAGACCTCCACCTCTGCCTATTCACTTACCACCTCCCCTCACCCTCGATGAGCAAACGACAACCAAACTCGATCACCTCCTTCTTTGGTTGCCACTGGAGGTATTCATCGTGGTCAGTAGGGCCAAAAACGATTAGGTTTATGTCGTTTAGGGGTCGCGTGGTGCGAGTTCTGGAAATTGCGTTGAAGGGCATATCATCTTCATTTTTATGAAATCTCAATGGGTAGCAGGCGATTGAAGGGGGTTTAAATGGGTACAAGTATAGAATTAATCAGTGTAATGACCGGAAAGTTTGAAACTTGTAATTAAAGGGTTTAAATAAGCTTCTAAGTGGGCATTCTATAGATTTGAAAAGAACTAATAAACATAAAGCAGTTTTCTGTTTTTATTTTGCGCGCTTTCCCAGAAAAATGAGTTTGGAGAAGGAAGTGAACAAGAAGGGAAAAGGAAATTGATTTGAGAGGGATGGATAGAGTAATGAAATATCTTGGTGGAACGGCCATAAATAAGGAAATGATCGCAGAGCGGATAAGCAAGGACAGGCAAGAACAGGTATTATCTGTTCGGAACTGAGCAAAGTAAAAGAGGACATTTGAGGACCGTCGTCTGAGCAAATTTGTGAAGAAGAAGGTGCTACAGGCTAGTTGCTTCCCAAAGAAGTAAGCATATTTAATGCACGCTTACGCGCTAAGATATCGGCGTCTTGCGCAAATTACCCTACAAAACAGAATGGAGACCAGTTATTCACGAACTATTCGTGAGAATCCGAGATGATGATTCGCCGCTCACCGGGCATGAGCCAGCTTATCCTTAAAGTAAATGAACCTGCCCTGTTCTCCCTACTATTATCCATTTGGGAAAAAAGATATGAAGCAAAGACTGAATTGAAGCCCTTCGGTGCAATGAAATCTAGTAACATTAGGTTAATTGAGGGTAAGCCCACTTCCCTACGCTCACTATCAGACCGTATTCCCCCAAATAGCTTACTGTCGGTAATTTGATTGCTTGTTTTGAGAAAGTATGGGAAATAATTCCCTTCCTTCGATATTCCTTTCTGTTTCGAATGAACATCACATCCAAAAAACATTCATCGTAAATCTCGTTCTCTCCTTGGGACTATTTCCGTCACATCACACACGTTTCATACTTTTCACGACGCTCTCATCAAACTCTCTCTTTTATACTGCTCACTTTCCCCTAAAAGTATTTCTCTATCATGCAACGCCCCCAAGTCGATGCTGAGCAACTACCCAAACACCTAAATACCCAAATTCAGTCATCACCTACGATATATCGCCAATTGATTGCACTAACTACCCCACCAATTTCTGAGCCAACTCATCAGTGGAGAAATTACCTCTCCTTTCCGTCCAACTTTAACCCCTTGTAAACTCCTTCCCTTCCCGTCGTTTCTCCTAGCCTTCAACAACATACCATACATAACCATTCAGTACATTTTTAGAGCAACAAATCTTGGATAGGGAAGCATCTTCGAGGAGCACGTTTACAGTGTATTAGGTGGGGCGAGAAAATATAAGTTTACATTCTGACCTATAGATCATTGGCTCTCGTTTCGTCAGACGTCGAGAAATTAACTTTTACTATACATATATGGGGATATAAGGAGACTGCAGGCTGTTTAAGGAAGGTATGCTAGTACGAAACCGGCTCTTTCCGCAATTTTCTGTTTCCTTCATGCCTAG
This sequence comes from Kappaphycus alvarezii, assembly GCA_002205965.3. Classification (NCBI taxonomy): domain Eukaryota; phylum Rhodophyta; class Florideophyceae; order Gigartinales; family Solieriaceae; genus Kappaphycus; species Kappaphycus alvarezii. The sequence goes on along the minus strand of NADL03000044.1, from coordinate 26,914 downwards.
CTCTATTATTGACCTCTTTATTCGAACCAATTGTCCTGCATTTTCTTTCAACTAGAAACATATCCTACTTTCCCCTTACTTTATGAATCATAGATATACTTCACGACACTATTTTCTATTTTATGATTGAAGATTGGGTCCATTTTTCCCTAGAAAAAATATTTAGACTCGTGATTAGCTTCGTCCTCCAAATTTAATTCCGGTATTTTACCAATCAGTTTTTTACTATTGAACTGAATAGATGCAAACTTAAAGGCATAAAATTGCCTCCCATTTTCTATTTCGCCCCAGGCTGTAATATCTCTTTGAGTACATTAAACCACTTAGAGTTCTATAGCATCGTCGTTGAAGCAAAATGCCTTCTATCAACCACTCTATTGTCTCACCCTCTCGGTACTCAACATGACCAACCTCTGCCCGTCTCTCTCCCTTACCAAATAGGTCAGATACCGCCGTGTCATCAACGGCCTGGGTTTATGGCCATTGGGAGGACTGATTTCGACGTCTACTACAGATGTACAGACCGAAAAGGCGCTTCGGAGCGTATCTGCCGTCAATTTGAGAGGAATAAAGTGGAAGCGGAGGAGAAGAAGTGGCGGAGGAGCCGAAAGAGGATGAGGTCGATGTGTAGGGATCTGAAACGGTGTGACTCAAAGTGGACCAATGGGAGGCACTGGTGCATAACAGTAGCTAAGTTTCTTTGGAAGACGGACAGGAGAGAGACAATTGTACTGTTGTATAGACTTTGCAGGGATTTTATTGCATTTCTGTTACTTTTGGAGGAATTATCAGGTTCTGATCCCAGATACGAAGATTTTGAAGAGAGGGTATAGATATTTATCGTGATATTATCCACTTTTAGGCTTTCCATTCCGCAAGATTCCCTTTAATATATTTTATGGTATTTATTATGTTCGATTAAGACTTAATAGTAAGCTAAAGGGTCATACTGGAGATGATTAAACGGCTTCCTCTTGAAGAGAGCATGGAGGGTAGAATACAATCTATAATGCAGACCCAAAATGTTTCTAAGCGTAAAGTCAACTTTTGCTCTAAGAAGCAATTGTTTACCGCTAGAGCTGGATCAAAGACAGTCGACTCTGTCGCTTGTATACTGCTTTGTATCCCCTTGGCACCCGTGTCCTTTATCAGAGCTTCTAATCGTTCTCAAAAATATACTTCCGTAGCACTTTTGCCGCTTGCTGCATCACCGTTCTAGGATAAGCTGTCTTGGAAATCTTGTTATTGGTGAATTATTCTATCATTCATCGCGTATTCAGCACTCTAAAAATCAGCCTCAAGTTTAGGGGAAACCATACTCAATTCAGAATTGATCCATTTGCAGAACGTGTAACGAGAGGTGCTCAAAGTAAAGTTTCAACTAAAATGAGACTTTTCGCACCACGAATGATCCCTAAGAATCTATCCGCAGAACCAAAAGCAAAAATACCTGCACTATAGTAAACTACACTGTAAGGTTCGTTATTTACATCGGAATTTTTTTGTGTAGCACTATTGTTCTTATCATAATCTTTAATATAAAGTTAGTACATTTCACTCATATCTAGGATCTTATTCTTTACCTTGATATTCGAGGAAACCATCTAGCAGAAGAGTGCGCACTTTTAACCCGCTCACATCCCTTAACGCGGCAAAGGCTGCAAATTATAGAAGATATGAATATATTATCGCGACCTCCGTGCGAGACAGACTCATGCCATTCCTTTATCTGTCCTTGGGGGATAGCACCGAAACCCTACGCCTTGCTAACTGACGTGGCGCCGAATGTGGCCGTTAGGACAATGGAGAAATGCGAGAGGGCTAGAGCGGTTTAAGCCAGAGGCATGCAGCAGCAGTGATATCCAATGCATCATGTCTGCTGACAGGCTTTAGGACAGACCCTTAGGCGCACGAGTAGCACTACCATTTTCTGATACGTTTAGCTTACAATAGGGGATAGTCGAACCGCAACTTTCATTGATTAAAGAACCAAGTGTTCCCTCTCAAAAGTAGAATCGCCCGCTTCCTCTATTTGCATCCCCAAGTCCAATCGATTCGTATTCGCATTGTAGCCGCCGCTCAGAATTCCTTACTTGTTTACATTTTTCAATCTTTCAAACTCCAAAGGACTAATTAGAAACTTTACTTTTTTCGCACATGCAGGTTTAAAACTTTAGCCTCTCTTGGTTTAATTCACCTCTTAATCAATTTATAGGGAGCAATTTGCTGAATTTCATGACCAAACTAACTCTTGCATTAAGTGGAAAATTTGGCCATACAGCTCTGTACCTTATTGGATAGAGCTATAGACTGGGGGGGGTGGCATGCTATATTGCCGTTTTTATTCTCTTCGAAAATTCTACCTGTTCATCTTCAATTGAGACTGACTTGCGAATGCAGACAACCAGTTCTTTCCAATGTTTTCTTATCCTCATTCGGTGCCTCTAGGGATTTTCAGTAGCCGCTTGGGGTTCGCATTATACACTTTTATTCTGGTCTTTGCGCCAAATAGTTTGTTTATTGCTTAAGTTTTCGTATTTTTCATAATTAACATCCTTAAGGGTTTTAATACACAAATAATGTGCCTTCGCAAACGGTACATATTATATACTTGCATTAGGAAATGAAACGAAATATCTGAAACTAACGTATTTTTTCATTTGGAAGGGCCATTTTGAGGTGGGAAAATAAGACCTCTTTCTGTCCACAAATTTACTTGAGTGTGTGCGTCAATTGATGACTAAGATTTGAAAGTTTTTTTGGTTCAGCTGAGCGCTGCATCTGAGCTATTGCCCACAAATCTCTAAAAAAGGGGGCTTGGTGGACAATCTCTCGAACTGAAATGGGGGTACCAACAGTCCGACAACAGAGTACAGTACCATGCCATGTTGGCATGGTACAGTACTGTCCATCCCATATATACTGTACATGCTGCATATACGCTACTCTAAACATCAGGAAAAAGATGGAGGGCTCATTTATTAAAAAAATAAGCTGCCTGATATCCAGTCGACTTGTATTTTACTGTCTACTAGCACCTATGCCTTTCGTTTTTGTTTTCGTGAAAAGGACACATTTGCATACTTTCCCTATTTTTAAACAGCCATATATCTTTTCATTCATGGCTATTAGTTCTAGAAAGAAGTATCAAAATGTTCCGTGTGCGTTTTCCTATGTTACGATATTCGTAACAAATTATTGCTGCTATGCTGTCATTTTCAGATTCTTCATAGTTGGAACAATAATATAGTACCTCATATATTCTCCCGAACTTGGTTACGAAAGAGCATCTACGGAAGAAATATCCTGTATTTACGGTTGAAGGACAAGGGGATGGCTTAACTGGTACAGAGTCAATTCAGGAATATCCGCCCTCGCAGAAAAATGCTGTCGAAGCGATCACTACCACTAATATCAGTGAGCGTTTCTTAACGCAGAGTCAAGTGCAAACATTTGGTACTGCAAAAATGGATATTTATTCAGTTAAAGAGGAGATAGAGTCATTGCTGCTTTAATACTTAAAATTGTCCTCAGGAGAGTTCCACCAGATAGTTCTAATCAACACAATCAATGCTCCAACGGAAACTCCCAGAAAGCTTCAAGTCTAAAACCAAATATTTCTGCAGTTGAGAATCAAATTCAGATTCAAGAAAAATTTTTCTTACGCCAGTCACAAAGCATAGCTGGTGAAACCTGTCTCTTTAGAGTTTGCTACTCTAAAGAGACTTGTTTCACCAGATAGAGCAGTCACTAAGATTTACGCTTACTCCTCTATATCACCAGTAAGCGTCTATTATTGCACTTTAATTGCTCGCAACGTCAAAAATCTCTCGTATATAGTGGTTTACTTCTCTATTGGTGCAAGTTGTTCCCTATCAGACTCTATATCCGCGCCTATCGCACGGAAAACGGATGTGACCATGTTCAGCAATTACCTCGTGATATATCGCAGCCAGGATGATGGTGATCTCTCAGCACTGGCTCGGGCCAAACAGAGGAAAAGGGAGTACTCTGCACTACTTTTTCGTAGCGAGATCATTGAACTTCTTGCCATTGATATCGCAATATCCGGACAAATTTGGTCATTATGACAACAAACTCTTTGTGATTTTAGCAATTTTTCAGCCGATCATCGAGATAGTCACACTCTCTCTGAATTCGTGAATCTCAAGAAACTTGTCTCCCGGGTTGTTTTACTATACGAAGCGGCCATGCTGAATGAGAGAAATAGGAGCGTACATCCCCCAAGTGATCTCTCGAGAGGACTAATTTCTTGATCCCCTGTTAAAGTTTATAGACCAAAAAATTCCACGGCACAGAAGTAAAGGCTCAAGTGTAGTTCCAGAGTGGCCACGGACCAGTAGATCATGTTGATTTGCCCTAGTGGGATATTATTCTTAATTTAAATTAGCGCGCCGTAACTCTCGGTCATTCTTATCCTTTTATGCCTTAACATTCTTCCAACATCTTCCCTCGTTGTCCTGTGCCGTTGAAAACGCCTTTAGACGCCCAATCCTATACTTCATTCCTATTACAGGCCCTCAGAGTAATGATATTGTTGAGATAGAGATTATTTGCACTCCCTTGAAACCCCCAATTCTTTGGTAGCTTCGTTGTAACAAATACCTCCAGAACGAATAAGTTCTGTGTTTTACCAGATTTCACACTAAATATTTTGCGAAGGTTGTTTACCTGCCACATTGTAGTCTTATCTCTGCCCTAATGATTCAATTATACTTTTTTAGTTGTTATACGTAAACATGCGCTGACTAGCTTCTCATTGCGAGTTCTGCCAGAGATGGACTCATTCCAGTCCCCATCTCTCGGATAATGGCACTGAGATTCATACGCGCTACTGAGCGACTTCGCACGAGACGTGGCGGTAAGGACAATGGAGACGTACGGAAAGGTTAAAGCAGTCTTCACTTAAAGGAACGCCGCAGCGGCATCAATTTCCAATGTTACCTGCCTGATGGTCGGACTTTGGCCCTTTTTTAGGTTGACGGAGCCACTCTACTAACCCCGAACTCTGAACTATTGCACCATTCACCTCGACTCGTAATGGAACATGTGGGCTCACTTCAAGGAATGAGATTACTTTCCAAATAATAAATTACCCAAAATTTCCACCTTCTCTCTAGCTCCTGCTAAGACGTTTCAAAAGTATGTTTTGTTGTGGCGCCAAATTCATTGGATCGTTTTCTGGTCGATAAAGCGGCATCCTCAGAAAATGCTTGTGTTAGAATCACATGTCTCGAGTAATAAACAGCGGTGCCATTACTGCAATGAATATTGACCCTCAAATCTTAAAAAACCACTGAAGATGCCCCCATCCAGTTCCAGAGTCTAGACCACCTGATCCATACTTTCCGACCCTTCCCCACCATTCCAGCACTTCCCATATGTCCTCTCCCTCATCCTCTGCGTCCCCCTCTTCATCCTCCTCTTGATTCTTGTCTGAAGAGTCAGAAATAACGACTACTCCTTCACTATCCCCTTCGTTCTCCACCGCAGCTACCACAATGTTGTACACTAGTGGCTGTCTCGGGTCCACTTAGTCTTCTTCTCATTCCACTTCCTATAGCTCCTCTTCTGCCTCTTACCCTGCCTTTTCCTCTGCTTTTTCCTCTGTTTCTTCCCTACTTCTTCCTCTACTTCTTCCTCTACTTCTTCCTCTGCTTCTTCCTCTGCCTCTTCCTCTGCCTCTTCCTTTGCTTCCTTCTTTGCATCTTCCTCTACTTCTTCCTCTGCTTCTTCCTCTGCTTCTTCCTCTGCCTCTTCCTTTGCTTCCTTCTTTGCCTCTTCCTCTGCCTCTTTCTGCTTCTCCGAGCATAGTCGGCGGAGCCACTCCCGAACGAGTTCCTGGTCCATTCTCGTACAGTAGTATTCATAATACCTTGGTCGGTTAGCCATCCGGGCCAGTGCGTTGAGGAGACGGCGACCTCGGGGTGACTTGGTGATGGTGAGGGACTGGCGAGGCTGGTCGTGTTGAGGGCACAAAAGGGATGAGACGATGGAGTATTCGATACTGGGTGTTTCCTATACGATGTCGTCTTCGAAGCTCAAGTATGGAGACGTCTTCGAAATGATTCACTGCCCTGGACGAAAAAAAAATGTGAGGCAGTGCAGCAGCTTTGAGTTTGAATGCAATCGGGGCAATAACTATAAACCTGCTTGACTAAATATCGTAAATGAATTTGGAGGACAAAGAGGATAAAGAGTCGAAATATTTCTTGTTTGGAAATAAAGGTCCAAAACAGTCAAAAAAAATAGAAATAGAGGTGCATAGTGAGTTTGAATTAATGGAAAATCGTTTTCATGATTTTTTTTGTAAAATAAATCGATGGGAAGATTTGATTTTATGAAAGCTCACAGGAACGGAGAAGATAGAAGTTTATGGAGATGACAGTTCTTTACGGAGAGAACGGCTTTTGCAACAACAACATTAATAGTGGTGCGGCAGGTGGACTGCCTACTGTACGTGATATAATAAGCTTCTTGTCCTCGAAAATAGTTCAAACCACTTGCAACGTGAAACAGCGATATTACCGCGAGTTTAATGTATACGCCTGTATACGTAATAAATCAGTCAACCGTCGCGGACGCCCAAGATTGTCCAGCGTTTTGCTATCCCTACTACTTTGTTCGGAATATCTTGGCTTCAGTACTATAAAGATATTATTTACCTCATGACTTTCCCAGCACCAAACTTGATCTGAATAGATACTACTGTTGCCGCAAGACGACCTTAATCAGAAGAAGCACGGACTTCTTTGCACTACTTGATCTGGTTCCGTTGCGTATAGACAATACTACACTGCTTCCCCCTCACAAACTTCTGTACAACTAAGGATTTACCTGTTATAGTACTTGCAAGGCTAGTGTAACGCAGCCAGAACTATTGCTGAGTAAATGATGGAAGGAGAGTTAGATATATCGCAAGGGTTATTTTGATATCGATTCACTCTCTTGCCTCGGGATACTCTTCGCAGCCAACCTAGCTTGCTCCTGCTGAAGCAGTTCAATCGTTTCATCAAGCAGCGCCTGATGACTCTCCTCTGTCTTACAAATCTCAGCAAGGATATCTGACTCATCTCTCCTTCCCAACTTCGTACTTGGTAGGCTCAATCTTCTTGAGAATCGATTTGGTTCTTTAATGTTTGAAAACTGCGGTACCTACGCTGCGTCCATCCTCCTTCAGGTTTTTCGCTGCTCTTTCGGCTGCTCTTAGAGCAACTGGCTCTGTTCCAATCACCCTCCCATCTCACGTACGGTCAACCATTACTGGAGGAGTGATATCCTTGGCATCCAGATTAAAAGCACCGCTTTTCAGGCTGATAAGATTCTCCCTCGTTGGACTCGGGTTTTGGCAGGTAGGCAAGCATGCTGTGCATATCACTAACGAGATGTACAACAAGCGACTTCATCGAATGTCCTAATGCGCTGCAAGACCGATGCAGCATCATCCAATCCACAATCGGCTTCGGGACACACACATTTGACAACGAGACCAGCCGCATGAAATACTCAAAAGAGTTTTCTGCACAAACCCCGCTGACAGCGGGGGCGCAGTTTGCGTCGATGGATAACCCTTCATTTTTTTCATCCTCGGCACTTGCGCAGTCATCTCCTCGGGCCATCTTTCCTCTTCCTCACCCAAATGCTCAACCTAAAGCAGACCATGCCAAGTTGATATTCTGTATTACTTCGGGATGGGAGCTGATCCGCCCGGGACTTGGATTTGATTTGCTCAAGTAACGAATCCAATAGGGGTAAATTGTCGGAAGAAAAGATACTCAGAACCAACTACCCCATGAAGGAGGTGTTGCAAACGACAAAAGTGCTACCTTGGTGTAGTTGAACGAACGAAAAGGAGTGGGTAAGGAAGACAGTTGAAAGGTCTGCAAGCAAGTATGGAAGGAGCAGGTTCTACCACTGATGCTCTCCGACCAGCGTAGAAAAAATGTTTCTTGGGTCTGGTGTTGACTCTGAACTTCCTACTACTCGGGACTTGACTTGAAGTTGTCTGCCAACTTGCTTGACCTCCACAAGAGTAAGCAGTTTACTTGGCTTATATAAACTTTTGGCTACCCTTAAAGTCCCAAACAAACATACTAATAACCATAAAATACATTCATTGGAATCGTGGGAACCAGAGAGACTATTAGAAGATATTTCCTCAAGGTAAATATCTAGGTGCCATACCCATGCCAGCCACCAATCGGCCAGGGGTGGCAATTAATGTGGCCATTATATGCACCTTTCAGAGTCACTCGTAGTATCACCCAGAACCTGGAACTGTACTGATATCTATTATGACAGAGTGTCATAAAATAAAAAAAATCAATCGATGAATTTTCCATACTCATCCAAATTAAAATATCTTGGAAATTCAGAAACTGTAAACATATGTTCCAAATTCCGATACTGTATAAACTTTTGGTCCTTTTCTAGATTTTTTTCGTGCGCGAATTTTGCGCACATCACGACCTCCCGCTCAAGACGATCGTCCGGCTCGTCTTCATTGATCCTGCTGTTCTTCTGGTAGTTGTATCCATTCATCAGGGAGACTCTATGGCTGACTGAAAGGATACGGTAATAACTCATTTCCGATATGATTAGAGAGTTTGTACCGTGCGATGACCGGCTCATCTCCTTGCTCAAGAGTTTAGTAGATCCTCCGTATGGTTTCATAGTGCTCTCGAATGAGCTCCTCCTATTTCACTTCTCCAAACCTTCCAAATGTAAGGTATTAGATGTAATATGCAAAGTTTTCTGGCAATGAGTCCAGAAAAGGGTATCTGAAAAAGAAGAGAACTCGCAACATGAGGACTGAGTACTTACGAGTAAGGTACGCCCGTGAATGGTATGGAAGCACATGCACATACTAATGGCAAAAAAGGAAATTAATTCTGCTTCTCGAGGGTCTCCGTCATTTCGCGAAGCCAACGTCTAATTGGTAGCCGTCCAATAATTAGGGATGCATAGTTTCCACTGTGAGACTAGGCGGTGTTTGAGGTGATCTTCTTGGTGATCTTCCTCGCTGCTCCCGACGCCATGCCCTCTTCGATGATACTCCTTATCACTTGATGGTTCTAACTCGTATCATCATGACGGTCTCGGGAGGATCTTGGTATTCGAGCTGAGCTTGTGTTCCTGAGTGTAGAAACGTAAGGTTCCCATAGAGGATAGGAGACCAGTCGATATTCCATATCAGGGGGTAAGGCGTAACCTCTCAGTCGCACATCTTGGTTGTTCTTGAAAAATACGTAAATCTGACGGACAATGTTCAGATACGTTTGCGACAAGTCTCCGATAACTACCACTCCATAACTTCCTATAGAGTAATGATATATTACTTCCACAAACTCTGGACCTGCTTCCGTGAAACTTCCGTTTTGGAATGAAAATAGGACTCTTATTTGCAGCGTAACGCTTTTCAGGTAGCAATAGTCCGTTCAACGTACGAAAGCATAGCCATATATATAATAGAAGTGGATGATTACGTGGAGCTCGTAGTAGTCCCGCGAAATCGAGATGACCCATTCCAGGCCCTTTTTCCTCCCATAGGAATCATTCTATAGTTAAAGATGAGTATGCATCAGGGTTGTGCGTAGTCCTGGATGAAAAGGAACTCTTCAGGCCTCTGATGGTATGGGACCAGATGAAAAGCATGGATGGCCCTCCTTGATCTCTTCCTTGAGCTTGAACAGAGCTTATAATGCGGATGTCTTTCCTCCGTGATGATGCAAGGGTTCAAGTACATTTTTTGAAAGGTCCGGCACTTCACAGCCTGCTGCATTGCTTTGCATGTACTACAAGTACTCTAGAGCAGACTGAAAGGTTCGAACTGGAGGTTATGCATCCTTATTTATTGTCTGTGCTAGCGCGCGGTGTGATCTCCAGCCTTTGGTGGCCAGTAGTTCAACTTCCCTACTCTCTTCATCGATAATATTTGTTTCCATGTCTCTCTGTAACATTCTAGGAGCCCTTCTGCACATTAGCTCGAATGGTGAGCGTCCATTCTTCCTCTTCTTCGACGATAGCCGCATAACACTTTTGGTAAGGCATCTTCCCACTGGCATTCTCCGACATAGTTTTTGATATTGCTCGTTTGATGGTTCCAACCATGGTCTCCGCTTTCCCGTTGGACATAGGAGCGTATGCGAGAACGGTCTTCAGCTAATCCCTTTCTCTCCAAAAAACGAAGCAGTGAGGTTGCAGTAAAGCAAAGGGCGTTATCCGAGATGATCCTTTTTGGAAGACCAAACGGTTCAATATTTCTTTCGATTTATCTCAGGACCACCTCAGCATTGGCCTCCTCAACTGCAACTGCTATTGGCCATCCAGTAAGATGTTCCACCCCTATAAGGAGATATTTGTTTCCGGAAGAGGTTTCCTTGAATGGGCCGGCAAAGTCAATTGAGAAGGTTTCAAAGAGACGGAAACTGGAAAGCTTATTGTCTTATACTTTCGTATCGGAGTGAATTTTTGACAGTTGTCAGCTTTTCACGAAATTATAGACGTCCTTATGGATACTGGGCCACCAGAATCTCTCAGTAATGAATTTTTGGTTGTTTCGAGATCCCAATGCCCTAACTCATCATGAAAAGTCCTCAAGATCTTCATTCTTTCTTTCAAAGGGGCCACTAGTCGGGACCGGCTTTGTGCGGAAGAGTTTCCCATTCAACAATGTAAAATTTTGATTCCTGCGTACCCAATTTCTGTGTTCAGATCAACCTTTCTCATTTCTAGTCCATCAAAATTTAATTAGTCCGTGAATATTAGCTTCGTACTCGTTATTGTTCGGCACTTGCACCTCGGCAACTCCGACGATGTTCCGGAAGCTTTTTCATTTGGAATCAGTGGATCCCTCAAGCGGGATAGGTAATCGGCAGGCTGATTATTGCGTCCGGGCCTATACACAATTTCAAACCGATATTCTGCGAAAATGTCGAGCCATCGGGCCAAGCGGTGATGTACATCTTTCTTTTGGAATGCTGTCTTAAGTGCCTGGTGATCAGTTATCAAGACAAATTTCTCGAGTGATAAAAGGTATACGCGAAACTTTTTCAGTGCGAAGACAACAGCGAGCGCTTCTTTTCGCAGACTGAGTATCTCCTTTCCGCATCATTCAGAGTGCGACTTGCGAATTGAACCGGGTGTAGTCTTCCGTTTTCATCTTTTTGGGACAAAACGGCACCCAAAGACCGTTCTGAGGCATCTGTCTCCACAACAAATGGTCTCTTGAAATCTGGATACATGAGCACTGGGGGACACATAGCTTATCTTTAAGCTCTTAAATGCAGTTCATTTCCTTGTTCCATAAAATTTTCCGTTCTTTGTGCTGGCATGTAACGGTGCTGCAGTCTTGGCGAAATCTTTGATAAATCTCCTGTAATATGAGGCCAGTCCTAAGAAGCTTCGAACCTCCGTCTTTGAAGCGGGCCTTGGTGCCAACTTGATTTTTTTCGTTTTCTCTGGATCCACTTTAATTCCCTCTTGATCGACGATATGACCGAGTAATTGGATAGACGTTTTCGCAAAGAAGCATTTGCTTAACTTAATTTTCAGGCTGTACAGCTATCCTCTCCACCAGTCTTGACATGCGATATGTGCTGATCCAAGGTTTTTGAGAATATCACTATCATCGATATAAACTCTTGCAAATGGAAGTCCTTTCAAAACCTCGTTCATCATTCTTGGAATGTAGCTGGGGCATTCATGAGACCAAAAGGCATCACTTCGAACCTGAATGTACCGGCTTTGCTGGTAAAAGTTGTTTTTCCGCATTTTTCATCCAATGGAATCTGCCAATAACCAGTGTAAAGATCATTGAGGTGAAGTATCTCCCGTCCTTCAAGTCCTCGAGGATTTCTATGTTTGGAATCGGAAACGAATCGGGTATCATTCTCTGGTTCAGTTGTCGTAATCGACGCAAAAACGAGTTTTCCATCCTTCTTGGTGCTACCACTGGAAATGACCATGGGGATGAAACTGGCCGAATAATATCATTTTCCAGCATACTTTGTAACATTCCTGAGATAAATTGGTCATATTTTGGCGGTTGACGTCTAGGCCTGTGGTAAATTGGTTAGTATCGGTAAGTTCAATGAGTGAGTGACCGGTACACTTGCTTGTCTTAGATCTGAAACTCCATGCAATTACTTCGGAAGATGTTAATGTATGGATATTTTCATTGAGGCGGGGCGGGGGTGCTGTACTTTTTTTGAATTTCTGCCATTTGGCGCTGGTCCTCTTTCTTGATCCTCTCCCTCCAAATTTTGAAGGACCTCTTCCGGCGTGCTCATCTTCAGATATGGAATTAGATATATTCTTTTCCTGCAAAGTAATCTTCTTTCATGCTCCGAATTCCGTCCTTTGATTCGATATTATCGAAAAAGAAACACATTCAGTGTCAAACCTACCCTAGAATTCCAGTCTCATTTGTTCAAACCCAGAATCATAAGCATCCATGCCATGTTCATTATCCCGAGCGTACCCTTTTCCACTTCCGAAAGTGTTAGTTGGTTCGGAATCTTCGCTGTCATAGCTAGAAGTGAAATCTTCACTGTGTCTTCTCTTAGATCTTCCGGATGTGTGCTTTTGTCGAAATCCAGGGGCATCTTCACGGTTCTGCCGTCAATTAACTGAAACGATTTGGTTGCCCAAGTCAATGCAGGTCCCTAGTCTTTCCATGGTAGGGCAGCCAATGATTGCATCGAAAGGGAGATCGGCATGACGAGAAAGTCTACATCAACTTTAGAGTCCCCAAAGAACACGGAAACCTTCAACAGTGCCATGCATTTTGATACGGTTCCATCCGCCACAGTTATTCTTCGAGTAGTTGGAATAATTTCAAGACCTATCTGTCACCAAAGTTTCTGGAATAAGGTTTGGAACAGCGCCCGAATCGAAAAGAGCTTGGGTTTGCATTCCCAATACTTTGACTGGTACTAGTTTAAGACGTCTTGGTGCTGTCGAGGCCGATTGAAGAAACAGTTTCTTACCTTAGCGGACTTATTAGACCTGATAATTTTTTTGAGTTCTTTTCTCGCGTCCTCTCGCCCTCAAAAGTTGACCAAACTTATCCCAGTTGGGTATGCAAGCTCAGCCACCAAATTGTACTTCTTCACATATTCTAGTACGTCCTTCGGATACTCTTAAATTTCTTACTCTTTTCGTCTTCTTGGCCGGAGTGACTCCACTCCTGGAACAACTTGATCAGCCTCTTGGTTCGAGGAGGTACAGGTGCTGGGATATGCTCCAGCATTCCATAATCTAGCCTAGGTTTCTCGTAAAATGTTCCCTTCCCCATCCTTTTTGTCACATTTCTTGACTATTTCTTCAGCGATGGATACGTTACCGGCATCCGTCAACCTTTGATCTTTCTTTTTGTAAGATTTTCATCTCTGGTCCTGACTCTCCTCGCGTCCGATAAATTTGCTCTTCTGTTGTCTTTAGACAGCAGTTACTTTGATGATAACGACGCACTTTCCACAACGATGTTTCTATGTGATTATCAGGACACCTATTTGCAAAGTTCCAGGCTTGTGACAGTAGAACAGACTTCTGCGGCCTTGGGGCCCAGACTGGTTCTTCTTAATGGTAAAGTAAGGCTTTCAACTGCGAGGTTATCATGTCAAGTCGATTATCGAATCGGGTTTCCAACCTTTCTTCCAAGTTTTTGACATCGCTCCTGACTGATTCCAATGTGCTGCTAGTAGCCGGCCTTTGATAATTCTTTTCAGGATGTACGATAGATAGATGTACGGGTTTCCCTCGGTATTCACTTAGTGACTGAAACGTCTCCGAATTTTTGACAAATTCTACTATGGTACCTTCAGTTCATTAAAAGTGTGAGGGCCCTTGATGAGGAGGAAATCGGAGAGCCGCTTATCCCCCATCGCCGCCTTACGCAGCATTCCGTACTTGGCTTGGGCGTTGAACCCAGCCTTTCATAGAGATCACACAAGTATACCAATGAGCTTAACAAATCGTCGAAGTTGAGCCGGGCCTCATGGCGGTACGAATCATCTCATCTGGTTCTACCTCCTTAGCATATTCTTTCACAAGCCACTCACATACCTCACCGAAGTTACGCCCATTCCCGTTAAGAGACCACCCGTTGATAAACTTGGCCTTATATTTGTGCTTTGCGTCACCATGAAGATAGGCGAAGATACTTTCGGCCTTCTCTTCATCGCTCTTCTCACGCATCACAACGTTGACATATGTATAGAAAACTCCTCAACGTCTTCACTTCTTGCCCCCTGTGAACTGTATACGAGCAGCGTTGGATCCATGATTACAGAAAAAAATCCCCCGAAGTGTTCGCTAATATTGCTCAACTCGAATACCTCGGGTGCAACCCCCTCCATAAGAGTACCAAATGATAGAGGGAAATAGTCTGGAAGAGAGATACTCAGAACCAGCAATTCTAAGAAGGACGTGTTGCGAGCGAGAAAAGTGCTACCGTGGTATAGTTAAACGAATAAAAAGGAGTGTATATGGAAGAGAGTTGAGAGGGCAACAAGCAAGTATGGAAGGGGCAGGGTCTACCACTGGTACTCTGTCACCAGCGCAAGAAAACTTTTTCTTGGGTCTGAAGTTGACTCTTAGCTTCCTACTACTCGGTACTTGGCTTGAAGTTGTGTGCCAACTTGCTGGAACCCTCTATGAGGAAGCAGTTTACGTAGCTTATATAGACTTATTGCTACCGCTGAAGTCCTAAAAAAACTGCTGGATGTACCAGTAAATGCATAAAGACGAGTTGTGTGGACAATATACTCTAAACAAAGATACTTAAGAAACTAACAATCAATGAGGTCCTCTTATTTCTCATTTTTAAAATCAGATCCAAACAACTCCTCTAAAATCCATGCTGTCCAAGCAGTCCCTAAAAATATCTGCGAACGGCTCATAACTATCTATTTCCTCCTGGGAGATATCTAAACAACTAAAGATATCCCCATCTGGTTCCATCGTCTGTACCAATTGTTCTATAAATTCCACCATTCTAACACGTCCCATGCATCCCAGCCCCTCGTTCTCCTCTTCCTCTTCGTCGTGTCATCCTCCTTATGATCCTCCTCATGATCCTCCTCATCCTCTTCATGATCCTCCTCATTATCCTCTTCTCCTCCTGATCTCTAGCCTCGTAGACCAACTGCCCACTCCTCGAAGGTCTTCCAAGCTCCCTCCTCGACTTCCCACTCCAGCCTCTCAGGGACCTCCTCGGCCTCATCGTCGACGAAGGGTTTGCGGACGAATTCGCTTATCTTCTCCTTAGTCTGGCGTCGCAGGTAGTCGTATACGTCCGTCAGACCGTATGCAGAGAGCGCAGGGTCATGTAAGGGGCGACAGGGGCGGTTTTTGGTGATGGGGGGAAGGGCGAAGGTTTTTCATTTTGGTAGACTTTGGGGAATAGGAGGCAGTGGAGGGTGTTTTGGGTGAGTGGGGCAGAAGGGCGATGAGTAATATGATCGGGGACGTTTGGATCTCGGAATAAGGGTGTTTAAATCGGCTCCTGAGGCAGGTTGTATACATTAGAAATCGGTAAAATAAATCTGCAAGGGGTTTTACAGTAGTGCCTTTGGCCCTTTTCTCAAAAAAGCGAATTTGGAGGAGGAAGTACGCTAAAAGGAAAAAAAGAACTTGATTTATGTCGATTCAGAGGGGTAGATGCTGTATGAAAATGTGAAGATAAACTGGAAGTAAATTTGGAGAAGACCGATAAGCAGGGCTCAGGAAGGACGAGGAAGGACCGAAACTATAAGCAGTTTCGGACCAGCGGAGGTAGTATAGTAAACTAAAACTTTATAGATGACGGCGACAAAATCCCGTTCCTACCAACTCGCGCCTATTCCGGTTTTTGGGAACTTTCGTTGCGGGAAATTCTTCGGGGCGGCAATTACCAACCCCTTTATTTCCCAGACCTTTTTCCAGACTTTTCGCCCAAACTCAGTTAGCTTGTCAAGTTCAGTGGTTACAAGCTTCTTGAGCTCCTGCGTAGCTTCAGTCTTGGGATCGTAATCGTTCAGCTGTGAAAGATGCGTTCCAATCTCAAATGACACCACCTCCATCGTTGTCTGCGCTTGTCGGCATTCATCCATGATTGTATCGGAGAATGTGGAGATGGGTCTTACCTCCATTTCGTTAGATATCGAGGTGGAACGCCGCTCGACCGTTTCAAGTCTGCGTCTCATGCTCACCATTTCTTTTAAAACATCCCGGATAAGCTTTATAAACGATCCATGGGCCGCTACGGCTTCCTTCTCCTCCATGAGTCGAGCACGTGCCTCTGCGACTTTCCTCTCACGTTCCATGCAGAACGATTTCCGAATTTCCAGGCCCTCTTTGACAGGTGCCGGTAACATCGAGTGGGATTTAGGCATTGGCGACAGAGGTTGTTGGAAAGCGGAGTGAATGGCTGAGGTGTGGTGAACAATGTTGAGGATGTTTGGAGTCGCTTGACTTCTTCACTTGGGTGGGTTTGGTGGGAAACCACAATACTTATACCAGTTGACTCTCATGATTGGAGTTGCAATTCGAACAAACTGGCAGTAGGACAAATTCTCCGTTTGCATTAATATCTGCTTTCGAATTGTTTGTCAGTACTGACAGAGTCTTTCATGACTGACTCAAATGACAGCGTACTGTGACGCAAGCTCACCATATCATGCATGTTCACTGCTTCCCGAAATTTCGTCATTTGACGAAAATTTGGGTCCCTTCATACAAAGAAGTACATAGGACTGCCAACCTTTCCATAACTCGCAGTAAACCAACCCAATTTCCCCAAATTAAGTATACCAACCCATTCAAGTAAACCCAATACCACCCAATTTCCCCCCTTCATACAAAACCATTTGATCACATCATTAGAGGGTTTCGGCAATCACCGTTCGGTGAAATTGTTGGAGATCCGCTTGTGTGCGGCGCCAGCGATAAAGAGTAATGGCCCAAAAAGGGTAAGCCGGGTCCGGCTGAAGGGATCACCAAATAGTGTGACTATAGTTCTGTTCTTTTATATTAGGCACAGTGCTGTACTTAGTGGTACCCTAGGATCGCAGGATCTAGGAGGGAGGCGCGGTTTGCGTCGAAGGCCAACCCTAACTTCTTTCATCCTCGACACTTGCGCAGTCATCTCCTCGGGCCATCTTTCCTGTTGCCCACCCCAAAGCCCGCCTAACCATGAACGTGCCAAGTAGATATTGTGTATAACATTGAGGTGGGAGCTGATCCGCTCGGCGCTTGGATATGATTTGCTCAAATAACGAATCCATGCCGAATTTCCTACTTGCACGGCTCTATTGCCAACAGGGGGGGGAATTGGGTTGGTTTACTGTGAGTAATGGAAAGGTGGTTGGATGCAAAAAAAGTAAGAGCCGAGTCGACTCGGTCGCCGCTATCTTCACCGAAGCTTCTAGCGCAGCGCGGAGTTGTTCACTCAAATGGCCGGATCGTGCAGTTTTAGTAGGATGTGTACTGGGACGGGTCCGGCGACCAGGCCTTGATGAGCTAGGCCTTCTCCGAATTCCTTAGCCTCCTGCGGCCGAACAGTGTATTCAGTACTGATCTCCGCGCTTGAATCAAAGCAGAGCAGCAGGATCTTCACTGGCAAAATCTTGTTGTCGGATAATTTCGATTGATCCCGACCTGCAAGAGAGTTTTAGATCCATTCGCATTGTCTTTCAAATTATGCGCACGACGACAAGTCCGGACTACAAATGACCACATCGGCGGTTGGCGGAACCCTCCCACCATCGAATCTGCGGACACTCAGATGACAAGTTATCTGTCCTGGTGACTCCGTACAAACACTGACGGTTTCTCCGAAAGAATTGGAACGAATTGCCTCCATACCCAGTCCTGGGTTCTTCTGGTAGGATACGACTCGCCGGCCGTCTGTCGTGTAACTGTAATTTGCATCCGGATAACCCCATGCTGCTTCATCACAGATGTAACATGTTTGAGCAAAAGAAAGAACTTTATTGCATTAATATCAGGGGTTCAGTGCAATGCCCGACTCTGTCCTTATCCTCTTTACTTTTGAGCCATTCTCGGCCTCTTTTAAACGGTCGCCATGTGTCCTTCCATCTTCTTCTCCGGATTTCGCATGCAGCCGCGCCTCGCTGAACTTTCTTTTTAACGATCCTCTACCTCCATCCGGTTTTGGGAACTTTCGTTGCGGGAAATTCTTCGGGGCGGCAATTACCAACCCCTTTATTTCCCAGACCTTTTTCCAGACTTTTCGCCCAAACTCAGTTAGCTTGTCAAGTTCAGTGGTTACAAGCTTCTTGAGCTCCTGCGTAGCTTCAGTCTTGGGATCGTAATCGTTCAGCTGTGAAAGATGCGTTCCAATCTCAAATGACACCACCTCCATCGTTGTCTGCGCTTGTCGGCATTCATCCATGATTGTATCGGAGAATGTGGAGATGGGTCTTACCTCCATTTCGTTAGATATCGAGGTGGAACGCCGCTCGACCGTTTCAAGTCTGCGTCTCATGCTCACCATTTCTTTTAAAACATCCCGGATAAGCTTTATAAACGATCCATGGGCCGCTACGGCTTCCTTCTCCTCCATGAGTCGAGCACGTGCCTCTGCGACTTTCCTCTCACGTTCCATGCAGAACGATTTCCGAATTTCCAGGCCCTCTTTGACAGGTGCCGGTAACATCGAGTGGGATTTAGGCATTGGCGACAGAGGTTGTTGGAAAGCGGAGTGAATGGCTGAGGTGTGGTGAACAATGTTGAGGATGTTTGGAGTCGCTTGACTTCTTCACTTGGGTGGGTTTGGTGGAAACCACAATACTTATACCAGTTGACTCTCATGATTGGAGTTGCAATTCGAACAAACTGGCAGTAGGACAAATTCTCCGTTTGCATTAATATCTGCTTTCGAATTGTTTGTCAGTACTGACAGAGTCTTTCATGACTGACTCAAATGACAGCGTACTGTGACGCAAGCTCACCATATCATGCATGTTCACTGCTTCCCGAAATTTCGTCATTTGACGAAAATTTGGGTCCCTTCATACAAAGAAGTACATAGGACTGCCAACCTTTCCATAACTCGCAGTAAACCAACCCAATTTCCCCAAATTAAGTATACCAACCCATTCAAGTAAACCCAATACCACCCAATTTCCCCCCTTCATACAAAACCATTTGATCACATCATTAGAGGGTTTCGGCAATCACCGTTCGGTGAAATTGTTGGAGATCCGCTTGTGTGCGGCGCCAGCGATAAAGAGTAATGGCCCAAAAAGGGTAAGCCGGGTCCGGCTGAAGGGATCACCAAATAGTGTGACTATAGTTCTGTTCTTTTATATTAGGCACAGTGCTGTACTTAGTGGTACCCTAGGATCCGCAGGATCTAGGAGGGAGGCGCGGTTTGCGTCGAAGGCCAACCCTAACTTCTTTCATCCTCGACACTTGCGCAGTCATCTCCTCGGGCCATCTTTCCTGTTGCCCACCCCAAAGCCCGCCTAACCATGAACGTGCCAAGTAGATATTGTGTATAACATTGAGGTGGGAGCTGATCCGCTCGGCGCTTGGATATGATTTGCTCAAATAACGAATCCATGCCGAATTTCCTACTTGCACGGCTCTATTGCCAACAGGGGGGGAATTGGGTTGGTTTACTGTGAGTAATGGAAAGGTGGTTGGATGCAAAAAAAGTAAGAGCCGAGTCGACTCGGTCGCCGCTATCTTCACCGAAGCTTCTAGCGCAGCGCGGAGTTGTTCACTCAAATGGCCGGATCGTGCAGTTTTAGTAGGATGTGTACTGGGACGGGTCCGGCGACCAGGCCTTGATGAGCTAGGCCTTCTCCGAATTCCTTAGCCTCCTGCGGCCGAACAGTGTATTCAGTGCTGATCTCCGCGCTTGAATCAAAGCAGAGCAGCAGGATCTTCACTGGCAAAATCTTGTTGTCGGATAATTTCGATTGATCCCGACCTGCAAGAGAGTTTTAGATCCATTCGCATTGTCTTTCAAATTATGCGCACGACGACAAGTCCGGACTACAAATGACCACATCGGCGGTTGGCGGAACCCTCCCACCATCGAATCTGCGGACACTCAGATGACAAGTTATCTGTCCTGGTGACTCCGTACAAACACTGACGGTTTCTCCGAAAGAATTGGAACCGAATTGCCTCCATACCCAGTCCTGGGTTCTTCTGGTAGGATACGACTCGCCGGCCGTCTGTCGTGTAACTGTAATTTGCATCCGGATAACCCCATGCTGCTTCATCACAGATGTAACATGTTTGAGCAAAAGAAAGAACTTTATTGCATTAATATCAGGGGTTCAGTGCAATGCCCGACTCTGTCCTTATCCTCTTTACTTTTGAGCCATTCTCGGCCTCTTTTAAACGGTCGCCATGTGTCCTTCCATCTTCTTCTCCGGATTTCGCATGCAGCCGCGCCTCGCTGAACTTTCTTTTTAACGATCCTCTACCTCCATCCGGTTTTGGGAACTTTCGTTGCGGGAAATTCTTCGGGGCGGCAATTACCAACCCCTTTATTTCCCAGACCTTTTTCCAGACTTTTCGCCCAAACTCAGTTAGCTTGTCAAGTTCAGTGGTTACAAGCTTCTTGAGCTCCTGCGTAGCTTCAGTCTTGGGATCGTAATCGTTCAGCTGTGAAAGATGCGTTCCAATCTCAAATGACACCACCTCCATCGTTGTCTGCGCTTGTCGGCATTCATCCATGATTGTATCGGAGAATGTGGAGATGGGTCTTACCTCCATTTCGTTAGATATCGAGGTGGAACGCCGCTCGACCGTTTCAAGTCTGCGTCTCATGCTCACCATTTCTTTTAAAACATCCCGGATAAGCTTTATAAACGATCCATGGGCCGCTACGGCTTCCTTCTCCTCCATGAGTCGAGCACGTGCCTCTGCGACTTTCCTCTCACGTTCCATGCAGAACGATTTCCGAATTTCCAGGCCCTCTTTGACAGGTGCCGGTAACATCGAGTGGGATTTAGGCATTGGCGACAGAGGTTGTTGGAAAGCGGAGTGAATGGCTGAGGTGTGGTGAACAATGTTGAGGATGTTTGGAGTCGCTTGACTTCTTCACTTGGGTGGGTTTGGTGGAAACCACAATACTTATACCAGTTGACTCTCATGATTGGAGTTGCAATTCGAACAAACTGGCAGTAGGACAAATTCTCCGTTTGCATTAATATCTGCTTTCGAATTGTTTGTCAGTACTGACAGAGTCTTTCATGACTGACTCAAATGACAGCGTACTGTGACGCAAGCTCACCATATCATGCATGTTCACTGCTTCCCGAAATTTCGTCATTTGACGAAAATTTGGGTCCCTTCATACAAAGAAGTACATAGGACTGCCAACCTTTCCATAACTCGCAGTAAACCAACCCAATTTCCCCAAATTAAGTATACCAACCCATTCAAGTAAACCCAATACCACCCAATTTCCCCCCTTCATACAAAACCATTTGATCACATCATTAGAGGGTTTCGGCAATCACCGTTCGGTGAAATTGTTGGAGATCCGCTTGTGTGCGGCGCCAGCGATAAAGAGTAATGGCCCAAAAAGGGTAAGCCGGGTCCGGCTGAAGGGATCACCAAATAGTGTGACTATAGTTCTGTTCTTTTATATTAGGCACAGTGCTGTACTTAGTGGTACCCTAGGATCCGCAGGATCTAGGAGGGAGGCGCGGTTTGCGTCGAAGGCCAACCCTAACTTCTTTCATCCTCGACACTTGCGCAGTCATCTCCTCGGGCCATCTTTCCTGTTGCCCACCCCAAAGCCCGCCTAACCATGAACGTGCCAAGTAGATATTGTGTATAACATTGAGGTGGGAGCTGATCCGCTCGGCGCTTGGATATGATTTGCTCAAATAACGAATCCATGCCGAATTTCCTACTTGCACGGCTCTATTGCCAACAGGGGGGGAATTGGGTTGGTTTACTGTGAGTAATGGAAAGGTGGTTGGATGCAAAAAAAGTAAGAGCCGAGTCGACTCGGTCGCCGCTATCTTCACCGAAGCTTCTAGCGCAGCGCGGAGTTGTTCACTCAAATGGCCGGATCGTGCAGTTTTAGTAGGATGTGTACTGGGACGGGTCCGGCGACCAGGCCTTGATGAGCTAGGCCTTCTCCGAATTCCTTAGCCTCTGCGCCGAACAGTGTATTCAGTGCTGATCTCCGCGCTTGAATCAAAGCAGAGCAGCAGGATCTTCACTGGCAAAATCTTGTTGTCGGATAATTTCGATTGATCCCGACCTGCAAGAGAGTTTAGATCCATTCGCATTGTCTTTCAAATTATGCGCTCGACGACAAGTCCGGACTACAAATGACCACATCGGCGGTTGGCGGAACCCTCCCACCATCGAATCTGCGGACACTCAGATGACAAGTTATCTGTCCTGGTGACTCCGTACAAACACTGACGGTTTTCCGAAAGAATTGGAAGAATTGCCTCCATACCCAGTCCTGGGTTCTTCTGGTAGGATACGACTCGCCGGCCGTCTGTCGTGTAACTGTAATTTGCATCCGGATAACCCCATGCTGCTTCATCACAGATGTAACATGTTGAGCAAAAGAAAGAACTTATTGCATTAATATCAGGGGTTCAGTGCAATGCCCGACTCTGTCCTTATCCTCTTTACTTTTGAGCCATTCTCGGCCTCTTTTAAACGGTCGCCATGTGTCCTTCCATCTTCTTCTCCGGATTTCGCATGCAGCCGCGCCTCGCTGAACTTTCTTTTTAACGATCCTCTACCTCCATCCGGTTTTGGGAACTTTCGTTGCGGGAAATTCTTCGGGCGGCAATTACCAACCCCTTTATTTCCCAGACCTTTTCCAGACTTTCGCCCAAACTCAGTTAGCTTGTCAAGTTCAGTGGTTACAAGCTTCTTGAGCTCCTGCGTAGCTTCAGTCTTGGGATCGTAATCGTTCAGCTGTGAAAGATGCGTTCCAATCTCAAATGACACCACCTCCATCGTTGTCTGCGCTTGTCGGCATTCATCCATGATTGTATCGAGAATGTGGAGATGGGTCTTACCTCCATTTCGTTAGATATCGAGGTGGAACGCCGCTCGACCGTTTCAAGTCTGCGTCTCATGCTCACCATTTCTTTTAAAACATCCCGGATAAGCTTTATAAACGATCCATGGGCCGCTACGGCTTCCTTCTCCTCCATGAGTCGAGCACGTGCCTCTGCGACTTTCCTCTCACGTTCCATGCAGAACGATTTCCGAATTTCCAGGCCCTCTTTGACAGGTGCCGGTAACATCGAGTGGGATTTAGGCATTGGCGACAGAGGTTGTTGGAAAGCGGAGTGAATGGCTGAGGTGTGGTGAACAATGTTGAGGATGTTTGGAGTCGCTTGACTTCTTCACTTGGGTGGGTTTGGTGGAAAACCACAATACTTATACCAGTTGACTCTCATGATTGGAGTTGCAATTCGAACAAAACTGGCAGTAGGACAAATTCTCCGTTGCATTAATATCTGCTTTCGAATTGTTTGTCAGTACTGACAGAGTCTTTCATGACTGACTCAAATGACAGCGTACTGTGACGCAAGCTCACCATATCATGCATGTTCACTGCTTCCCGAAATTTCGTCATTTGACGAAAATTTGGGTCCCTTCATACAAAGAAGTACATAGGACTGCCAACCTTCCATAACTCGCAGTAAACCAACCCAATTTCCCCAAATTAAGTATACCAACCCATTCAAGTAAACCCAATACCACCCAATTTCCCCCCTTCATACAAAACCATTTGATCACATCATTAGAGGGTTTCGGCAATCACGTTCGGTGAAATTGTTGGAGATCCGCTTTGTGTGCGGCGCCAGCGATAAAGAGTAATGGCCCAAAAGGGTAAGCCGGGTCCGGCTGAAGGGATCACCAAATAGTGTGACTATAGTTCTGTTCTTTTATATAGGCACAGTGCTGTACTTAGTGGTACCCTAGGATACGCAGGATCTAGGAGGGAGGCGCAGTTTGCGTCGAAGGCCAACCCTAACTTCTTTCATCCTCGACACTTGCGCAGTCATCTCCTCGGGCCATCTTTCCTGTTGCCCACCCAAAGCCCGCCTAACATGAACGTGCCAAGTAGATATTGTGTATAACATTGAGGTGGGAGCTGATCCGCTCGGCGCTTGGATATGATTTGCTCAAATAACGAATCCATGCCGAATTTCCTACTTGCACGGCTCTATTGCCAACAGGGGGGGAATTGGGTTGGTTACTGTGAGTAATGGAAAGGTGGTTGGATGCAAAAAAAGTAAGAGCCGAGTCGACTCGGTCGCCGCTATCTTCACCGAAGCTTCTAGCGCAGCGCGGAGTTGTTCACTCAAATGGCCGGATCGTGCAGTTTTAGTAGGATGTGTACTGGGACGGGTCCGGCGACCAGGCCTTGATGAGCTAGGCCTTCTCCGAATTCCTTAGCCTCCTGCGGCCGAACAGTGTATTCAGTGCTGATCTCCGCGCTTGAATCAAAGCAGAGCAGCAGGATCTTCACTGGCAAAATCTTGTTGTCGGATAATTTCGATTGATCCCGACCTGCAAGAGAGTTTTAGATCCATTCGCATTGTCTTTCAAATTATGCGCTCGACGACAAGTCCGGACTACAAATGACCACATCGGCGGTTGCGGAACCTCCCACCATCGAATCTGCGGACACTCAGATGACAAGTTATCTGTCCTGGTGACTCCGTACAAACACTGACGGTTTCTCCGAAAGAATTGGAACGGAATTGCCTCCATACCCAGTCCTGGGTTCTTCTGGTAGGATACGACTCGCCGGCCGTCTGTCGTGTAACTGTAATTTGCATCCGGATAACCCCATGCTGCTTCATCACAGATGTAACATGTTTGAGCAAAAGAAAGAACTTTATTGCATTAATATCAGGGGTTCAGTGCAATGCCCGACTCTGTCCTTATCCTCTTTACTTTTGAGCCATTCTCGGCCTCTTTTAAACGGTCGCCATGTGTCCTTCCATCTTCTCTCGGATTTCGCATGCAGCCGCGCCTCGCTGAACTTTCTTTTTTAACGATCCTCTACCTCCATCCGGTTTTGGGAACTTTCGTTGCGGGAAATTCTTCGGGGCGGCAATTACCAACCCCTTTATTTCCCAGACCTTTTTCCAGACTTTTCGCCCAAACTCAGTTAGCTTGTCAAGTTCAGTGGTTACAAGCTTCTTGAGCTCCTGCGTAGCTTCAGTCTTGGGATCGTAATCGTTCAGCTGTGAAAGATGCGTTCCAATCTCAAATGACACCACCTCCATCGTTGTCTGCGCTTGTCGGCATTCATCCATGATTGTATCGGAGAATGTGGAGATGGGTCTTACCTCCATTTCGTTAGATATCGAGGTGGAACGCCGCTCGACCGTTTCAAGTCTGCGTCTCATGCTCACCATTTCTTTTAAAACATCCCGGATAAGCTTTATAAACGATCCATGGGCCGCTACGGCTTCCTTCTCCTCCATGAGTCGAGCACGTGCCTCTGCGACTTTCCTCTCACGTTCCATGCAGAACGATTTCCGAATTTCCAGGCCCTCTTTGACAGGTGCCGGTAACATCGAGTGGGATTTAGGCATTGGCGACAGAGGTTGTTGGAAAGCGGAGTGAATGGCTGAGGTGTGGTGAACAATGTTGAGGATGTTTGGAGTCGCTTGACTTCTTCACTTGGGTGGGTTTGGTGGAAACCCACAATACTTATACCAGTTGACTCTCATGATTGGAGTTGCAATTCGAACAAACTGGCAGTAGGACAAATTCTCCGTTTGCATTAATATCTGCTTTCGAATTGTTTGTCAGTACTGACAGAGTCTTTCATGACTGACTCAAATGACAGCGTACTGTGACGCAAGCTCACCATATCATGCATGTTCACTGCTTCCCGAAATTTCGTCATTTGACGAAAATTTGGGTCCCTTCATACAAAGAAGTACATAGGACTGCCAACCTTTCCATAACTCGCAGTAAACCAACCCAATTTCCCCAAATTAAGTATACCAACCCATTCAAGTAAACCAATACCACCCAATTTCCCCCTTCATACAAAACCATTTGATCACATCATTAGAGGGTTTCGGCAATCACCGTTCGGTGAAATTGTTGGAGATCCGCTTGTGTGCGGCGCCAGCGATAAAGAGTAATGGCCCAAAAAGGGTAAGCCGGGTCCGGCTGAAGGATCACCAAATAGTGTGACTATAGTTCTGTTCTTTTATATTAGGCACAGTGCTGTACTTAGTGGTACCCTAGGATACGCAGGATCTAGGAGGGAGGCGCAGTTTGCGTCGAAGGCCAACCCTAACTTCTTTCATCCTCGACACTTGCGCAGTCATCTCCTCGGGCCATCTTTCCTGTTGCCCACCCTAAAGCCCGCCTAACCATGAACGTGCCAAGTAGATATTGTGTATAACATTGAGGTGGGAGCTGATCCGCTCGGCGCTTGGATATGATTTGCTCAAATAACGAATCCATGCCGAATTTCCTACTTGCACGGCTCTATTGCCAACAGGGGGGGAATTGGGTTGGTTTACTGTGAGTAATGGAAAGGTGGTTGGATGCAAAAAAAGTAAGAGTCGAGTCGACTCGGTCGCCGCTATCTTCACCGAAGCTTCTAGCGCAGCGCGGAGTTGTTCACTCAAATGGCCGGATCGTGCAGTTTTAGTAGGATGTGTACTGGGACGGGTCCGGCGACCAGGCCTTGATGAGCTAGGCCTTCTCCGAATTCCTTAGCCTCCTGCGGCCGAACAGTGTATTCAGTGCTGATCTCCGCGCTTGAATCAAAGCAGAGCAGCAGGATCTTCACTGGCAAAATCTTGTTGTCGGATAATTTCGATTGATCCCGACCTGCAAGAGAGTTTTAGATCCATTCGCATTGTCTTTCAAATTATGCGCACGACGATGATAGGGG